>JAJAGP010000630.1:0-192500 GCA_025084515.1 Ancistrus triradiatus | reverse complement strand
TGTCTGACTGTGGATGGTGGTGCCCAAACACTTTAGAGATGGTTTTGTAACCTTTTCCAGCCTGATGAGCATCAACAACACTTTTTGTGAGGTCCTCAGAAATCTCCTTTGTTCATGCCATGACATACGTCCACAAACATGTACTGTGAAGAGAATACTTTGATAGATCCCTGTTCTTTAAATTAAATTGCCCACTCACACTTGATTGTCATCCCATTGATTGAAAACACCTGAATCTAATTTCACCTTCAAATTAAGTGCTAGAGGTTCACATACTTTTGCCACTCACTAATATGTAATATTGGATAATTTTCCTCAATATATAAATGAATAAATGTATAATATTTTTGTCTCATTTGTTTAACTGGGTTCTTTAGGACTTGTATGAAAATCTGATGATGTTTTATGTCATATTTATGCAGAAATAGAACCTTCTAAAGGGTTACACACACACACACACACACACACACATTCCTTTTTGTGATAATGAACTTACATAGTTTTTGACCCTTGGTCTGACTCCAGTGATCTCGTGTTCTGAAGCTTTCTCCGAAGTGCCTGGCATCACAGAGTAATCTGGCTAGCAGCTAGTGATCAGATGATATACATATTTTTGAATCTTAAATTGCCATCAAACAATTACTTCAGTGTTCAACTTTAACTGTTTCATTTTTATGATGTGTTTATGGTGGTCAAAAATATATTTGTGACTCTGAAACTAAGCAAACATTTGTATAAGTAAGTTCTAAGGATTACTGTGGACAAGAATTTAGACACAGTGTCATGTGTAAAGTCATAATATATCACACCTGTAAGATTGTTGCTCCTAGGTAAACTCAAACAACCCTGGAGGCTTTTTTGAACTATCCAAAGAACTGGAGTAGGGTAGAAGTGGAGTGGCTTGTCACACACACACACACAGAAAGGTTGGTGTCACGCCGGCGGCGAATTCCTCGCCGCACCGCCAGAGAGCGCCGTCACCCGAGTACTAAGCCGCCATGGCTTCCGGGAGACGGCCATCTTTAAAAGGGCGCGCGTTTCAAACGCTCATTGCGAGGTCTCGTCTCTTGTTCGGCGATTCTAAGCGACTCAGTAACGGTTTGTGCATTATTCTGTCTCTACGTTTGTTTGACCCTGTTATTCTGTCCCTCTGGACTACGATTTTTGCCTATCCCTTTTGGTACCACGTTTGTGTATTTTTGGATTGCCTGGCTTATGACCTTGGACTGTGTTACTACTTCGAATCTTGCCTAACGTCTTAATAAACCTGCATTTGATTCTATACCCTGGAGTGTCTGAGTCGTCACAGTTGGGAACAAGGGAGAAAGAGGTGTTCACAGTAGTACCTTTCTCTCTTTCTTTCCCTTCCTTCCTTTCTTCCTTCCTTCCATTCAACAAACAAAAAATCCCAGCAAATTTTGTTAAAAAGTGGTCACTGGGGTTAAGGTTAGGGTCAGGTGTAGCGTTAATTAGCTGCAGTAATCATTATGTAAATGGGAAGTCCTCAAGGATAGCAAGACAATCGCATGTGTTTGTGTGTGTGCTTTGTAGATAGACAGATAGATAGATAGACAGATAGATAGATAGATAGAGAGAGAGAGAGAGAGAGAGAGAGAGAGAGAGAGAGAGAGAGACAGAGATGTGAGCTCAGTCAGTCCCTTGTGTTGTCATTTACTTTCTGCTATAAAGAATGAATTCACCATCAAAATCCTTTATATTCCACATCTCCTTTTCCTCCTCCAGATAAACCTATTCTTCTATCCCAAGCAAACAGGCAAATGCAGATACACTTCAAGACAAGGCTGTTGCACTATTCATGGTGAGATAGAACCACTAAATCTCAGGAGTTTTGGCTGAGCTTCTTTATAGTTTAAGTGGTGCAAACGTTTAGGTACACCTGTTCAACTGCTCGTTAACGCAAATATCTAATCAACCAATCACATGGCAGAAACTCAATTAATTTACACTTGCTTCATGGTAAACAACATGAAAGCATAGGTCCATCCTGTCTTGTATCAACGGCTCAGGCTGGTGATGTTGGTGTAATGATGTGGGCTATTTTATTACGTCTCACGGACAAACCTCAGTCTTTCCCTCAACTGCCTTGCGTCTGGGTGATCAGGACTACATTGCCCACAATCCTCTGGTGGGACATGTGACAGCCGCGGACCTACCCGAGACACTCTCTTCTCCATCTCTCTCTCTCTCTTTATCTCTCTCTTCTGTCTCTCTCTCTCTCTCTCTCTCTCTCTCTCTATATATATATATCTATCTATATATATATATATATATATATATATATATATATATATATATATAAAATGGGGTGACTGCTTACTGCACGCAGCTGAGCTGGCCTGCTTATAAGCTCCACGTTTAGAGACACCATAGCGGTAGCATTGTCTTGGTTTTGCCCAAGTGTATGGTACGCGTCCTCCTTCTGCGTTGGATTTCCAGCATCCTTGTGGATTTTCTCACATTTGCGGTTCCGTCTGCTGATGATTATCTCCCGTTCACGGCTCCACCCGTGGGGACTCACTCCTGTTTGCTGCTCCGTCCGCTGTGGATTACTCCCGTTTGCCGCTCCGTCTGCTGTGAACTCACTCTGCTGTAAACTTCCGTCAATAAACTTTTTTTTTCTAACTGGAACCTGTAATTGCCTGCTCCCACCTTGCCGCATACCTTAACAAAATGCTACTGCCAGGAATGCAGATGGTGGGTTCCACTTCCACCCCCTGTGTGTCGGACAGATTAAACAGAGACTCGAATCTGTACCAGCAGTTTTCCTCCCAGTGCAAGACTTGCCTTAGCCGCTTTCCCTTCTCCTCGGAGGCTTCCCGCTTGGCCTTTGCATTTACATTACATTTACAGCAGTTAGCAGACGCCCTTATCCAGAGCGACTTACAACTGGTACAATCTTACAATCCAAACAATTGTGGGTTAAGGGTCTTGCTCAAGGACCCAACAGTGGCAGCGGTGAGATTTGAACCCTGGACCACAGTCCCTTGTGAGTCTGCGCCTCACCGATGGGGCACTGGATTGGGCTGCCGAGGTGTGGCTACAGTTTGAAGCTGGGACTTGTGACTAGCCCCAGCCCCAGAGTCATCCCTGAAGACTCTAGTTCCAAAGACTATTCAGAGGACAGCTGTCGGTGGGCCTGTATTCTTCTCGAACCTGCCTCTGTTTCGCTCGAGTGTGTGTCCTCCTTCCACATTGGATTTCAACCATCCTTATTGATTTTCTCCCATTTGCAGTTCCATCTGATGTGGATTGTCTCCCATTCGCAGTTCCACCCTTGGTGGACGGCTCCATCATATGTTGATTACTCCTGTTTGTGGTTCCGTCCGCTGTTGACTTACTCCTTGTTCTGCAGCTTCGTCCGCTGTGGATTATCTCCCGTTTGCAGCTCCGTCCACTGTGGACTTACTCATGTTTTTGCAGCTCCATCCGCTGTGGATTATTCCTGTTTGCAGCATCATCCACGGTGATTTATTTCTGTTTGAGGTTCCGTCTGCTGTGGTTATCTCTGTGCTAGCCTCAAGTTAGCTTTGCGTTAGCGCCACTCTTGCTTCGTGTTTTCTACGCACTAGCTATGCTCTAGCTGCGCATTAGCTCCGCTCTTGCCTCACGTTTTCTCCCACGCTAGCTCCACTGCTAGCTCCTCTAGCTATCTCCTATAGCTTTGTGTTATTACCACATTAGCATCATGTTAACTCCACTGTTTGCTTTGTGTTTTTTCTTGCACTTTGCCCATGTTTCGTGCACCATTGTCATGTTCTTATCATATGTATAACTTCTAGGTTCAGCGGATCATTGCTGTGTCTATATTAGCTGTGTTACCCTTGGTTCCGTGGATTACTGCTGTATTTCTGTTAGCTGTGTTTATTTCTTGGATCTGTGAACTATTGGCTTGTTTTTGATATAGCAATAATTTTTGGACTTTCATAAATAAACTTTAACCTGCATTCGCCTGCTCACATCTCGCCACGTATCTTGACATATTTTCTTGGCAAACTTTGGGCCCCTCAATACCAATTGAACATGGTTTAAATGCCACAGTATTGTTATTGACTATGTCCATCCCTGTATGACAACAGATAATGCTCCATGTCACATAACTCAAATAATCTGAAAATAGTTTCTTGAACATGAGTCCTGAGGTGTATGTATATGTGTGTATGTATGTGTATATATATATATATATATACATGAAATGCTGAAATGAAATAAAACTCAACATAACACTAATTAAAAAAAAAAATTTGTGTTATGTTGAGTTTTATTTCATTTCAGCATTTCATATATATACATATATATATATATATATGTATATATATGAAATGCTGAAATGATTTCTACATTTATGCATGTCCAGGTTACTACTATGTTTAATTCATAAGTTGAATTCACATTGCATAAAATGATTCCCAATAAGCTTCAAATAATTGAGGGAGACAGACACGTTGAGTGAAGAATTATATAACCCCTAATCAGAAAAAGCTGCAACGGTGTGGAAAATGCAATTTAAAAAAAATTAGTGTTATGTTGAGTTTTATTTCATTTCAGCATTTCATATATATACATATATATATATTATAGATATATGTATATATATGAAATGCTGAAATGATTTCTACCATTTATGCATGTCCAGGTTACTACTATGTTAATTCATAAGTTGAATTCACATTGCATAAAATGATTCCCAATAAGCTTCAAATAATTGATGGGGAGACAGACACGTTGAGTGAAGAATTATATAACCCTAATCAGAAAAAGCTGCAACGGTGTGGAAAATGCAATTTAAAAAAAATTAGTGTTATGTTGAGTTTTATTTCATTTCAGCATTTCATATACATACATATATACAATTTTTTTTTAATTGCATTTTCCACACCGTTGCAGCTTTTTCTGATTAGGGGTTATATAATTCTTCACTCAACGTGTCTGTGTCCCTCAATTATTTGAAGCTATATGTACAGTATAGCTACAGTCAAACAAATAAATCTACTCAAAATCAAATTTCTGTCTCTGTTGCCACTCTATTAATATATTTTCTATTTCCTCAATGACAGAAGCTTTTTAGAACAAATACTGGCTTATTTGTTCTAAGGCCATATCTCATCAGTAAAACATCACCTTTTTGAACTCAGTCAGAACTCAGCTTACACCTTCCTAGTTGTTGTTTTTTGTTGGTTTTTTTGGTAGAAATTTCAGTTTGCTGCTCCATCTGAGAGACATTTCTGAATAAAGCTTTTTGAATTCATTGTGGGAGGATGTTTTAACAATAGATTCATGTTTCAGATAGGTAACGTGTGATGCTCTTATGCTGTTGTCATCTTGTTGTGTATGCTCAATAGCTCTATACTGTATGTTGTGTAAATTGTGTTTGATTTATGTTATACATGTTGTAAAGCGTCTTTGGGTTTTGTGAAAGGTGCTATATAAATTAAACATATTATTATTATTATTATTATTATTATAATTATTATTATGCCTGGGAAGCAGGGGCATTCCCTAGGGAAAGTGAGAATACCTATCAAAAGCAGGCAAAGAATAATGAGATAATTAGTTCATATGTTTCCATCTTAACACATTAATTAAAAGATTAAAACTGCAGTACAACTTTGCTCCCTGTAGTCATTTATTTATGAGGTACAATTACTGGAAGAAAGTCGACTGCTTTGTACAGTACTGCAGCTACATACCTGTCATTACTTTTTAATGTGTATTTGATTTGTGATTTTTAATCTTGTTAGTATTCTTCTTGTGGTTAGTTTGTGTCTCTCATCATTTTGATGTTTCAAACTTTCATCTAAGCATTATTGTAGGCTCCTTTCATTTAGCCATAGTGTAAAATGACTGAAAGAAACATGACCGGGATGACTAAACTGATCACTAAGGGAGATGAGAAAAAGATGACAACTAAGCAAATACCACAAATTAGCAAATCAGCCATCTTTTCATCTGAACACTTTGAAATCTAATTAATGAACTTCATCAAGAGAAATACATAAAGAAAAATTAGAAATGCATCCAATGAAATACTTTAAGAGAAATATACACTGCTCAAAAAAATAAAGGGAACACTCAAATAACACATCCTAGATCTGAATGAATGAAATATTCTCATTGAATACTTTGTTCTGTATAAAGTTGAATGTGCTGACAACAAAATCACACAAAAATCATCAATGGAAATCAAATGTATTAACCAATGGAGGGCTGGATTTGGAGTCACACACAAAATTAAAGTGGAAAAACACACTGCAGTCTGATCCAACTTTGATGTAATGTCCTTAAAACAAGTCAAAATGAGGCTCAGTATAGTGTGTGGCTTCCACGTGCCTGTATGAACTCCCTACAACGCCTGGGCATGCTCCTGATGAGGTGGCAGATGGTCTCCTGAGGGATCTCCTCACAGACCTGGACTAAAGCATCTGCCAACTCCTGGAAAGTCTGTGGTGCAACGTGACGTTAGTGGATGGAGCGAGACATGATGTCTTAGATGTGCTCAATCGGATTCAGGTCTTTGGAACTGGCGGGCCAGTCCACAGCTTCAATGCCTTCATCTTGCAGGAACTGCTGACACACTCCAGCCACATGAGGTCTAGCATTGTCCTGCATTAGGAGGAAGCCAGAGCCAACCGCACCACGTGGTCTCACAAGGGGTCTGAGAATCTCATCTCTGTACCTAATGGCAGTGAGGCTACCTCTGGCGAGCACATGGAAGGCTGTGCGGCCCTCCATGAAATTCCACCCCACACCATTACTGACCCACTGCCAAACCGGTCATGCTGAAGGATGTTGCAGGCAGCAGATTGCTCTCCACGTCTGTCACATGTGCTCAGTGTGAACCTGCTTTCATCTGTGAAAAGCACAGGGCGCCATTGGTGTTCTCTGGCAAATGCCAAGCGTCCTGCACGGTGTTGGGCTGTGAGCACAACCCCCATCTGTGGACATCAGGCCCTCATACCATCCTCATGGACTCGGTTTCTAACTGTTGTGCAGACACATGCACATTTGTGGCCTGCTGGAGTTCATTTTGCAGGGCTCTGGCAGTGCTCCTCCTGTTCCTCCTTGCACAAAAGCAGAGGTAGCGGTCCTGCTGCTGGGTTGTTGCCCTCCAACAGCCTCCTCCACGTCTTCTGGTGTACTGGCCTGTCTCCTGGTAGCGCCTCCAGCCTCTGGACACTACGCTGACAGACACAGCAAACCTTCTTGCCACAGCTCGCATTGATGTGCCATCATGGATGAGCTGCACTACCTGAGCCACTTGTGTGGGTTGTAGAGTCCATCTCATGCTACCACAAGTGTGGAAGCACCACTTGCATTCAAAAGTGGCCAAAACATCAACTGGAAAGCATAGGTACTGAGAAGTGGTCTGTGGTCCCCACCTGCAGAACCACTCCTTTATTGAGTGTGTCTTGCTAATTGCCAATAATTGCCACCTGTTCTCTATTCCATTTGCACAACAGCATGTGAAATTGATTGTCAATCAGTGTTGTTTCCTAAGTGGACAGTTTAATTTCACAGAAGTTTGATTTACTTGGAGTTATATTGTGTTGTTTAAGTGTTCCCTTTATTTTTTGTCTTTTCATATTAGCAATTGCAAGGCAAAAATAAGATTCTTTATCAACGCTACTCAAAGCACAGTTGCAGATTATCCCTAACACCACAGATGACGAGAAACTATAGATCATCCTGGGCCATTACAGTTAAATAGCTCCCAACAACTCTCAGCCTGAGGGACAGTCAGTTTAGACAGTTTGGAATGCTGAATAGCTGCTGCATTAGATAAGTGTATCTCACTTATAGCCAAACAGCGGAACACATTTAGCTTTGTGCAACCCAACAATGGTGCAGCAAAGCACAATTTAAACACATAAGAGCAATGTCAGTCCTCAGTTAGGGGCTTTTTGAAGATATGAGTCTTAATTTTTAACTTGAAGGCAGCAAGGGATTATTCAAATGGTAACTGTGCTTTATTCCATCACCCATGTACAACATAGATCCTTCTCTCTTTTGAAGTTGATGCTGCAGTGGATAATGTATTGGACTACTGACCAGAAAACTGGGAGTAGAAACAGTTCTGCCAAAGCTGAAACTGAGTGCCCTGCTAAATGTTGTTTTGGTCGTATTTTGTCCAGTTCAGCTATGCTTGAGACTCGACTCATATAATGTGGTGTGTTATGGATCAGTGGCCTTGCATTACATATATTTTCGTATTTTCTATATTTTCATTTGATTTAGCCATTTGAATTACACATTTTGACCAGTGGCGTTGTTTGCTGCTGAAACAAAATTTTGTGTAATTGAAATCCTGACCACATATAAATCTTTGCAATGTTTTGTGTGTTTTCAATATTTGAACAATGCATAAAAGTGTTTTTTTGGACAATGACTCCCAATACTGTACTGTAGCAGGGTTCAAATTATTATAGTGCATGTTCGCTACACTTACATTTGTACACTTACAACATTTAACAGACACCAGTCTTCAGATGGACTTACAAATGAGCTGAGATGTTAAGGGGCTTCGTTTAAGGGCCCAACAGGGCCATATGTTACGGCGATCGATGATCCCCTGTACTGGATTCAGGCCTGAAGTGGCTACTGGCTTAATCTGAGAAATGTGGAATGTGGGATGAATGCGCATATGACGAGGTAATTTGAGATGAACTGACGATGGGTTAATGATCTTCTCAATGGGGAACGGACCAATATACCTGAACACAAGCTTCCTGGACTTCCCTTGCAGCGGAATATTCTTAGCCAAGAGTCAGATCGACTGCCCTGGAGTGTAGGTAGGGCTGGGTCTCAGGCAATGGTCGGCAGAGCACTGGGTTGCACCACGGGCCTTGATCAGAGCCGCTCGAGTGGTCTTCCAAGTCTTGCGGCAGCGACTCAGGTGCTGGGACACGGAGGGAACAACCACCTCTGGTTCCGTATCTTGAAGCAGGGGAGGCTGGTAGCCCAGAGATGCCTCAAAAGGCGACAGGCCCATGGTGGAGTTGGTCAAAGTGTTATGGGCGTACTCGGCCCAACCCAGCTGCTGGCTCCACCTGGAGGGGTCTCAAGCAGACAAGCAGCGCAGAGTGGCCTTGATTTCCTGATTGGCCTGCTCGGCCTGCCCGTTGGACTGGGGGTGAAAGCCTGAGGTGAGACTCACCATGGCCCCCATGGACCTGCAGAACTCTTTCCCACCTGTGATGTGAATTGTGGTCCCCGGTCCGACACAATATTCAGAAGGATACCATGAATCTTAAATACGTGGTAAAACAAGATGTTGGCCGTTTCCGTGGCCGTGGGTAACTTGGGAAAGCCAACCAGTTGGGCAGCCTTAGAAAAGCAATCCACTACTGTGAGGATGGTGGTCTTACCATCGGACTCGGGGAGTCCCGTGATGAAATCGAGAGCACTGTGGGACCATGGGCGACTTGGGATTGGCAGAGGTTGGAGGAGACCAGCCAGGGGCTGGTGTGAGGTCTTGCAACGGACACATTCGGAGCACATTCCTTGACATCTGCCTCCATGGAAATGTCTGCAGATGAAGGACATCGTGCGATGACTGCCGGGGCGGCCTGCGGACTTGGAGTCATGCCCCCACTGGAGCACAGCTGACCTGGCCAAGACGGACATGTAGAGGTGGTTGGGAGGCCCCCATCTGGGGTCGGGTTCCATCGCCTGGGCTTCCCTGACCTTCCGTCCCACTTCCCAGGTGAGATGGCCCACCAGACAATCAGGCGGGAGGATGGTGTCTTCAGTGCCCTCCGGGTCCCTCGGGGAGAAGAGGCGGGAAAGGCATCGGGATTGACATTCCTAGAACCGGGGCGATAGGTTAGCGTGTAATTGAAACGAGAAAATAATAGTGTCCTCCTGGCCTGGCATGATTTGAGCCTCTTAGCTGACTGAACAGTCCAGACCACGAAAGGCTGCTCTGCTCCCTCAAGCCAGTGCCTCCATTCCTCGAAGACCAACTTCACGGCGAGAAGCTTCTGGTTACTGACATCATAGTTGGCCTCCACGGGGGACAGGCGCCAAGAGAAAAAGGTGCATGGATGCAGTTTGTTGTCACCCCCTACGTGTTGAGAGAGTATGGCCCCCACTCTAAGGTCCGATGCGTCCACCTCAACAATAAATTGCCTGATACAGGTGAGGTGGTATGTGTTGCACAGGTCCAACTTCGAGAACACAGATGCTCTCTGGAGAAGGTCAAAGGCAGAGGAAATCAATGGTAAGGGGTACCTGTTCCATCGGGTAATAGCGTTGAGCTCACGGTAATCAATGCAGAGACTCAGAATGCCATCCTTCTTACTTACAAAAAAAGGGGAGAGGTAGATGACTTGACAGGTCCTGCAGATAGGCTTTCCTCTATGTATTCCTCCATGACTTCCATGTCCGAGTGGGACAGGTTGTACAGGCAACTGGTAGGATACGGTGCCCCAGGGAGAATCTCGATCACGCAGTCGTAAGGGCGATGAGCAGGGAGACTCCTAGCCCAGTCCTTATCGACACTGCCCTGAGATCGTGGTACTCCTGAGGTGTAGAAGAGAAGTACACCGGCTCTGGTGGCTGAGAAGTGCACAACAAGTTGTTGGTAGGAGGGAGGGCTAATCGGAGACAGCCTTGATGACACGACTTGTTCCAATCCAGAATCCTACCGGAGCCCCAATCTATAGTGGGCTTTTGCAGGGTCAGCCATGGGAATCCCAATACCAAGAGAGTCTTGGTGGTTGGGACAATGGAAGACAAGAGAACCTTGTGATGGTTGCCAGACAGAATCAGCAGTATCGGGAGTGTCCAGTGTGTGATAAGGGCCATCAGTTTACCATCCAAGGCGTAGGTGTGCCTGGAAGTCTGTAGTGGCTCTAGATGGGTACCCAGCTTCTGAGCAAGACCCTGGTCCATGAGGTTATCCTCTGCCCCTGAATCCACGAGGGCCTCCAGGGATTGTTTGGCGCCTAGACTGGTAGACTGTGGCAGACAGCAGGAGTGCGGAGAGACGAGGCTGTAGGGGACTGGAAGTTTCGCTCGTCAGGGCCTCCAGGTCTACTGACGAGCCGCCCCTTTTGGGTGCACTGGGCAGTTGGATAAGACATGTCCCGAACCCCCGCAGTAACAGCACAGGCCCTGGTCCCAGTGGCGGGCCCGCTCACGGGGAATCAACTTGGTGTGGCCCAGCTGCATGGCCTCAGGCTCTTCCAGGGGCAAGGAATCCGAGGCCAGAGGATCCAGGACCTCTGGGGCAGTGGATCTGGCTCAGGATGATGCCTGACCCTGCTCTTTCCGGCGCTCGTGGAGGCGTTGGTCCAGGCGAATGGCCAACACCATCAGGGCCTTCAGGCTGGGAGGATCGTCACAGACCACCAACTCATCCTTGAGCTGCTCCGAACAGCCCTGTCAGAACGCCTCCCACAAGAGTGGGTTCGCAGGCTGAAAAGGCGGCTCGATGCCACTTCCCCATGGCCTGGGTGGTTGAAAACATCCTTAAACCAACGCAGGAAGTCGTTGAACGACACCACCTCCAAGCGACTCTTGGTAAGCGTGGCCTCAGCCCACAACAAAGCCTTACACATAAGAGGCTGACCAGATAGGCCACTTTAGAGGCATCAGTGGCAAAAGATGTGACCAGAAGACCAGATCACACTGCAGCAAGAACAGATGGCACTTGACTCAGGAGGCTCAGGAGGTGTGTTGGGGGACTCTGTATGGCGGGGGCACTGGTAACGAAGCTAGAGGGCAAGAACAAGACTTAGAGCAAAGCTTGGTACCAGGCTTCGTACGCTGATGATCTGGCTTTATTGTGCACGATTGATGAGCGGAGATGAGGAACCGGTGTGCAGGGAGGCGTGAAGAGCTGACGTGCTGACAGACGGCCAATAGACCTGGAGGGGAGGAAGCACAGCACACACAAGCATGCCGCATGCGCGAACAAAAACAAATGCACGTGGCGAGTGACCGAATGTAAACAAAAGCGTGTGGCGAGCGAGTAATGTAAAGAAAGGTGCGTGGCGACGCGAAACAAGGAAAGAGCAAGAATGCGAACGGGCGACTACCGAGCGAACCCTGACACCATAATTTGAATTAAAGAAGTATATACTTAATATACTTATTACTTATAAGTATAAAACATATCGACTTACACAACAGTGTTAAGGCTCAATGCAAAACCCAGTGGATTGGATAAATTATAACAATTTATTTATACCAGTGAGACAAATTTAAAATAGCTGAATGAGAGTGAGACTGAACCAAACATCATACTAACAACAAATGAAAACCAGGTATCAGACAATCCAAAGAATCATAAACCCACTCCTACATGTCAATTGTTTCTTATAAACCTTCGTTTATATAAGACACAATCAAAAATAGCCTCTGGTAGTGCAGATATAGCTGAATTCACAGGTGACAGTTTCCAGACAACATTTTATTCTACATGTTTCTAATATATGTACAACCCCAAATAAGCAAAAAGTTGGGGCAGTATGGAAATTGCAAGTTTTCCTACATTTATTTTGACTTTTATTTCATTGCAGACAGTATGAACCCAAGATATGTCTGGTCAACTTCATTTCATTTGTAAATAAACATCTATCCCTGCATTTCAGGCACATTCCAAAAATGATTGGAATTTAAAGCATTTACACACTCTGTGTGTTTCCATTTCATCTCACAACACTTCTCACATCTCACAAAAGACATTTTGTCACCGATGTGTTAGAACCCCCTCTTCTGACACTAGAGGGCAGCGTTGGCCCACCCGTCGTCAGCGCTCGGCGCTCATGCCCCCTAAATTCATGGGAATCAGAGGCACCTGCTTCTCGGCCTTAAATAGCCGCTCTCACAGCTTGTGTGGCGCGTCTGTAGCTTGTTTGCTTCCGGACGCCCACATGCTCGGTTCGAACCTGACCTCCCACACGTTGGTGTAGTCACCCAGACCCCTCTCCAATCTCCCTTCAGAGTGGAATCCCATACCTTTTACTTCTCCAGCATACATGCCTCACTTCCCTCAGCTGGGCGGTTGTAGGTTCCCTGCACTTGGGTCCTTGCTCCCCGTTTTCTCACTTGTCCCCTGTCCCGTTCCGTAACACGAGGATACTAAGTGATGAACTGTTTCAGGTGTTATGTTGTCCTATTCTTCCTGCAAACACAGGAAACGGGGTTGTCGCTGTTTCATTTTTTGTTTCAAACGTCTCAACACATTTTCTATGGGGACAGGTCAGGACTGCAAACAGGCCAGTCCCTTTGTAATGTGTGCAACACATGGTTTCGTATTGTCTTGTTGAAAGATGCTTGGCCATCTCTCAAAATAAAATAAAAAAAACACAACATCTTGAAGGCAGCTTATGTTGATCTAAAATGTCAGTGTACTTTTCTGCATTAATGCCATCACAGTAGTGTCACAGAAATTGCTTTTACCAAGGGCTTTGATACAACCCCACACAATGGCAGACCCTGGTTTTGGACTTGTTGCTGATAAAAGTCAGGATGGATCTTTCAGAGGGCACAGGGTCCATCTCTTCCAAAAAAATTCCTTAAACATTGAATTATATTGTGCACTATAGAAGGAGAACTATGCAAATCCTTTCCAATCTCACTTTGTTTTTATACATTTCAATAATTTTCTCTCACATTGTTTGTTGTTAATCACCTGTTAACATCACCTTTTTGAAATCACATAATTTTATTTTACCTCATTAGTAGCCCTAAATTCACCCTTCCAAACTTTTTTTGGAAGAACTTGCAGACCTGAAATGTCTATAAAATGCTATGGATGTCTCTAAACTGAATCAAGTACAACCTGGGTCAGCCTGCAGCAATGCTCCCCAAAGGAACTTGAGGCATTGCACAATATTAAACACATACAAACAATAATGTTGGCATAATCCCCTACATGGAAAAGCAAACAAAAGGAAAACATCATAAACATCATAAAAAGGAAAACTCACCCCAATAAATGAGACATTTACATTAAGGCAGATGTTAGCAGCAGGAGCAAGAATTAAACATACTCGGCATATATTCAGATCTCAGTTGCTACATGAAGTAATTATTGGCAAGGCTCCATCTGAAACTTCCAACGCACTAGTCACAAACCGACCACCAGAAGCTGGCATGCCAGTTCACACACCTCCATACAACTGTCGCCAACCAAATGATCCACAGCCCAGAGCGATTAAAAGCACGGCAGTCCCGTGTAGGACATGCTGTGGTGTTTATATACTGATGCTATTGACTAATTGCTAGTGCACCTGGAACACAGGATAGTGGAGGGAGGAATGCACCACACAGCTATGGTGGCTGTCAACATTCAGAGAGATTTATAGCACCAGTGAGAGCCCTGTCGGTTACACTGTACTGTGGCATTCATTTATTATAGAGTTTTATTCTTCACATGAAAGACCACAGTGTCTTCATTTCTGAGTCACTGCAATTTCCTGACATTTCTCCTGTTTTACTTCTTAGTTTGCCTCTTCTTGTTTTTTCACTGTGCAAATACTGTGAAAAATTAACCTCAAATATGGGGTTATTACACTCCAGTTATTACAGTTCAGCTCTTTATAGCATGAAGTGAAGTTGATATATTTCATTAGGTTAACACAGGTTGTACCACAAGTCCAAAGAACAATCTGGTATGTGATGAAGAGCCATTTTAGTTTTTTTTTTTTTCATACCTAAATATGTTCTTAAGTCATTATTGCAATGTGTTGAACATGAACCATTATTTGTTTTTGACAAGTTTTCTTCAAAAATGTGGAACATTCATATCTAAACGTTTTAACAAATTTTATTTGAGAACTTGGATAACGTTTGGCAAAATATCAATACCTCCTCATTTAGAAGCTGTAGTTTCAAGCAAAAACTTCACATTTATGGCAACCAAATAAAATACCAAAATGATTCACATGCACAGGACTATATCCATTTTAAATGTCATAATCACTCTAAGATCTTCATAAAATAATTTATTTAAATCAAGTGAATGAAAAAGATTGATCACCCAACACTTGTACGATGATGAACACTGCGAGCACTCCTGCTCAGTTCATCAGATGTGATGAATGTTCTCATATTTGCATATTGAGAAATGCTGCAATTACAATCAGCATGTCTCTTCAAATCGAAATAATTTTCAATCTCACGTTCAGACCAGAAAAATAGTGTCTGTAACAGAATCAGTAATCAGAATCAGCATTACAGGGACTAATTTGTTTTGTCACATGTATCAACATTAAAATACAGAAACTCTGGTACAACATTACCATTAATACCTCTAATATAATGATATGTATTCGAGAGACACAAGAGACACAATTGACATGGCAGATAATAAAGCTTATAGCACATGACAAGAGTAAAAAAAACAAAAGATTGCTTAACAGCACTGAATATCAACTTGATTATATCACTATCTCACACATTTATGTAATTTGGGAGACTATGCAGTTGTGCCTGTATGTTCAAAGATAAAACATTAACATTACTGGGTGATGCAGCAGGCTGGTGTGGGTTCTTAGCTAAAAGGTATTGTACTATGTCTCCTGGAGTCTTAAGGTTGATAATGAGGTGTGGTGAAAATTAAAGCACAAAGCAATGGGAGATGAATCTGGGCTTAGTTTTGGTTGGTAGGATTTCAAGCTTCCTTCTAGAGGCTTCTAGAATGTTATCAGATTGTAAGAGGCCATCCATTAATGCATTTGTCTGATGTTAAGCCAGGCAGCAGCTCCTACACAAAAAAACCCAAAAAATTTTATAGTTGTTTTTGTCCACAGTAAACCCTTGTTAATGCCACTCTAGTCAGTGTCCACTTCACACTGACAAGAACGTATATACAGTTAAACTCGATCCCCCACCCCCACCAATGGCTTAATTTATGCTGGAGCTACAGTCCCCCCACAATTACTGGTACTCGAGATCAGCAAAAAGAGTTAGAAGAAATTCATCTTTTGTTCAAGTAGCTTCATCTCACGCTTAACAAATGAGAAAAATCCAAACTTTAATTGAAGCAAATTTAGCCTGGAAAAAGTATCTCATCCATCCATTCATTGACCTTCTTAAGCCAGGTCATATTTGCCTGGACAAGGACCCAAATGGTAAGAGATGGCAAGAGAAAATCCCCAAGGATCACTACTGGAAAGTTACAGAAAAAGTACTATTGTGAGGTTCTCATGCCTCTAAAACTACCATCAAATGCTACCTCTAAGCCAACAGATTTTTGGAAGGCTCACCAGGAAAAAGCCTTTCCTGTCATCTAACCACAATACATAAGCGGCTGGAGTTTGATAAATGCTACATGCACTTTGACCAGAACCATTTTCTATGGATAGATGACACAAACATTGAGCTTTTGGCAACAAACACTCAAGGTGGTTTTGTTGTAAAAAAAAAAAAAGGATAACTAGACTGAAAAGAAACTGACGCCCGGTGTAAAGTGTGGTGGAGGGTCTGTGATGTGGGGCTGTTTTTCCTCGATGGGTCTTGTAGGGTCTGCCTTTGTCAAGAAACTAAAATGCAACATAAAATAAAATATAGAATGTAATAACTTAAGAAGACAATGCAATGTTATGGACAATATAATAAACAGAGAATATAAAACTATAAAATATTCAATAGTATATGTAATAAATAAGCCAATTAATATCCTCATTCAGTCGGGGAGCAGGAGTTAGGGTCCTCTGATGAAGTTTGACTAAAAGTATGAGGTCTGGAACTGGTGCTGGAAGAATAGCTTAGAGTGAGGATGTTTGGCAAAGTAACTGTTACTTAATTCATGTTCATGCTCTGTGCTAAAAATGTAGACACTCTTTTCTGTATATGCGCACAGTTAACATTACTCAGTAATGGTAAAGGAAATTCCATACTGGCCTATGGGCCACAATGTTGTTAATTTAATTATTTCAGTTAGGATCAAATACACCCATACTTTTATACATATTGTGTTCACATTGTTATAAGGCCTACCTTCTGACTGACACTAGAGGGCAGCGTGGGTCCGGTTTACCTGGTAGGATCTCTGGCAGCTGCTGCAATCGTGCAGGCCGGTCGATAAGCTACGCGATTGCGATAATTAATTCTCAAAACCTGCTATTTCTGGCTATTTAAGAGCTTCGCCAGTCTTGGCAGGTGTTGCACCATTCAACCTTGACGCCGCTCATGCCCTCTGATCGCCGCTACGGCTTGCGAAGAGCAATCGCTATCAGCCGCGTTTATCCTGAGACCTCACCCGTCTCGCGCTCTATTGCAGTGCCTCCGCGCTTTCGTTTTGTTTTATTATTTTGTGAGGCCCGCTAAGGGGTTCAGTTCCCGTAGCGCTGGCAGGCGTGAGGTAATATTCGTTCAGGGAAGTAGCTTAGCGTAGGGTAAGCTTTTGCGTTTTGTTTTTTAAACAGTCATTGCCCTCGGCTGCTTCCTCCTCTCGTTGCCTGATGCTACGCGCCGTTCTGCGCCTGTGTGTTGGTCCACAGCTTTGCTCAGCGCTGTGCATGGGGGATTCTCCCCCCACTCTCCTCTCTCTCTTTCAGCAGCGCAGTCCTGGGCTTCTGTTCATAAGAGGGAGATTCACCGATCTTTCTCTTGCACACAGAAGCTCTTTGTTATTTATTTATTTGCATTTCATCAATTACAGTTTTATTTTTCTTTATTTTATGTCAGTTCACTACTACCACCTGGACCTAACTGCAATTGGGTCCAAACCCTTATTTTTCAGTTTTCACAGTTTGTAATTTCTTTTAAATATGGCGAACCATAACAGAATGGCCCAACCACTCATGGGACCCACCGTTAGCTCCTGGACCTCCAGTATGGAGGTCCCCACTCGCCGCAGCCGGTGGAACTCTCTACCCGGTTAGCCTTTGGGGGCCCGGCTAGCTATCTCAGTTCGTGGGTGGCTCACTGTTGGCCACCCGAACCCCTAAAAATGCCCAGCCTCCGACACAGATGCTGTTGGTGCCCTGCCTGGTCCAAACAGCTTCTCCCTGCCGCTTGGGACCAGGAACTTGGGTTTGACCCTTCCTTGGCTCCCATCCCTCCCCGTGAGACAGTCCTTTGGCCATGGGCCATCTCTCCTGATCCCCCTGGGATCTTTGAAATTAGATAAGGTCCCAGGCGGGTGTTGGACTTTGTAGGGGAGTTTAACCGTTTAGCCAGCACTTCGGGGTTTAATGACCAGGTCCTGATGGACCTCTTTACCCTTGCGCTCAATATGGACGAGCTAAATTGGCTTGAGCCGCCTTTCTTGATAGCCGAGCTGTATGACCTGAGGTCGACTTTCGACTTCACAGGGCCAGGGAGAGGTCCATTAAGGGTACTAAGGTCCAGCCCACCTCGAGTCTACCCCGATTACTTGAGCAAATCTCAACCCTTGCTGCCGCCGTAGAGCAGCTGTGTGCTACTGCGCCCCCTGGTGCCGCACTGAAGCACGGCGTGCTAATTAGCGCTGTTTCTGAGCACACTAGCTTGGTACTCAAGCAGCTATCGATGCTCAGCCCCGTGCCTGAATTCACCACGTCCATTAGCACCGCATCTGAGCTCATAAGCTCGATGCTTGAGCATTTAGCTCCGCCAAACCCCGTACAAGAGCACGTCGCGCACCAAAGCTCTGTAATTGAGCACTTAGTGTTGCCCAGCCCCGTACAAGAGCTCGTCTCGCCCGTAAGCTGTGTTGTGCCCGCGTCCGGCTTCGCGACCCCCTTTTCTTTGGGCTGGCGTGTGCGCAGGGGATTCTCCCCCCGCCCTCCTCTCCCTCTTTCAGCAGCATGGTCCTTTCATGGTTCGTCATTTCTTTTAAATATGGCGAATTGCAACACACATAGGCCCAGTATAAACAAAATAAGGAAACAGTCATTGTGCTTTTTCCCTAAGTACGAATACTGAGAATCACAAAGATGAACAATCAGGGATATTCCTAAGTTCCTTATGATGTCCATGTTAACCTTCTTGAAACCTGTATACAACCCCTGGAACGTTTGTTGATATATTTGCATGGATTGTCTAACCTGTCTGTCTCCAGTGGTTTAAGTGACATGTCATGTAATCATCTTGGAAATGACAAACAACAACACATTCATCAAAAGACAGCTATACAGGAAATAGAGTTCTGTAAAATCAATAAGTGTGATCTAATGCACATTGAAGGTCAATGAAAGGGGGCTGGGGGAGAAGTGTGTTTTAAAATTAGTTTGACTTCCATTTTTTATTTAATTTCAGACAGTATGAACCCAAGATATTTCACGTTTTACCTTGTCTACTTCATATTACTTGTCAATATACATTCATTCCTGCATTTTAGGCCTGCAATATATTCTAAAAAAAAAAACAGGTTGGGAGGGGGACAATTTAGGGCTAATGAGATATAAAAATAAAGTATTATGTGATTTCAAAAAGGTGATGTCAATAGGTGATTTTAATCATGGTTTGGTACTAAAACAGTACATACGAATGGCGTTTCAGTCTTGAGCAAGCATGGGTAAAGTATCTGAATTCAAAGAATTTTGTCAACAAATGCATGAGAAAATGATTGATGCTGTGTGCTTTGGACCAAAGACGAGAAGGACCATCCAGAATGTTATCAGCAACAAGTTGGATTTTTTAACAAGACAATGCAAAACCACATACTGCACACATTACAAAGGCATGGCTGCAGAGGAAGATGGTAGGGGTACTGGACTGGACTGGCCTGCCTGCAATTCTGACCTGCCCATAATAGAGAATGTGTGGAAATTTTGAAGCAAAAAATGTGACAGTCTCCTTACTGTTGAAAAAAAGAATGGGACAAAACAGAACCTGAAACACTTCATCACAAAGTATCCTAGTCTTTTGAGTGTTGTGAGAAGGAAAGGCAACATTACAGAGTGGTAATTTATTTACTATCCCAACTTTTTTGGAATGTGTTGTAGGTCTATATTCAAGATTCAAGAGTTTTATTGTCATGTGCACAAAGTAAGACAGGCATTACAGTGTGCAATGAAATTCTTACATTGCTAATCCTCTTTTCACAAATTATTTACATTTAAACTAGATTACAATTTACAGTTAAACTAATTTAAATTGTACAGTATTGTGCAAGTCTGTATAAATTACTGGTCATGGGAATTATACACTGAGAAGAGGTATGAATATTTACATATTTACATTATTGTGCAAATAGCAAGAGCTGTGCAAACAGTTAACACTCTGATGTAAAGTGCATATGTGCATTATTGAAAAAAGACAGATGGATTATAAGTAGTGTGTGTTGACCGAAATTCAGACATTTAGGTTATGTGGGAATGTATGAAGGTCATTCAGAAGCCTAATGGCTTGTGGGTAGAAACTGTTCGTCAGTCTTGTTGTCCGTGACTTCACACTCCTGTAGCGTCTGCTTGATGGTAGAAGCATGAAGAGACTGTGTTGTGGGTGTGTATTGTCCTTGATTATGTTAACTGCTCTCCTGATGACCCTGGTTTTGTAAGTGTCCTGGAGTGAAGAGAAGGCTGCTCCTGAGATGTCCTCTGCAGTTTTGATCACTTGTTGGAGAGCCTTTCTGTCCTGAGCAGTGCAGTTTCCATACCAGACTGTGATGGAGCTGGTAAGGACACTCTCGATCGTACCTCGTAGAAATTGCTGAGAATTTTGGCTGGCATGGCCCAATTTCCTCAGCCGTCTAAGAAGTACAGTCCCCCCGCTGCTGGGATTTTTCTGATTGGTGTGGCGTGTTGTTGTGAGACCAGGTGAGATCCTCACTGATGTAGATGCCGAGAAATTTTGAAGGTTTTCACCCTCTCCACCTCTGTCTCACCGAAATGTGCATACTTCACATTTTATTCGAACTTTGACTCCATGAGTTTAGTCTCGCTCTTAGATTTATCATCATACCCGGCCACTTAATGTCGATGTGCATACTTCACATTTTATTCGAACTTTGACTCCATTACTTTAGTTTTTCGCTCTTAGTTTTCGTCCCTTTTTGAGTCTGGTCCCCCTCCCAGGTTTTCTTCCTAGAACTAGGGAGTTTTTCCTTGCCACTGTCGTCCTAGGCTTGCTCAATTGTGGGATTGGACGTAGTTATTAGGAGATAATCTAAAACTTGTAAAGTTGCTTTGAGACAATGCTCCATTGTAAAAAGCGCTATCTAAATAAATCTGACTTGACTTGACTTGAACTTGACTATGAATAGGGGTGTGTGCATCTCCGTCCTTTCTCTGGTGTCAAGAATCATTTCCTTTGTTCTGTTCGCGTTTAGGGAAAATTGTTGTCACGACACCAGACCACCAGATCTGCAAACCTCCCTCCTGTTATGCTGTCTCATCCCCACCAGTGATCAGTCCCATGACTGTAGTATCATCCGCGAACTTGATGATGCCTGGTGTTGCTCGGGGAGGCCACACGTCATATGTGAAGAGGTAACCGCATGGGGCTCAGTACGCAGCCCTGGGGCGTCCCTATGCTACATTCTTGGTGTGGGATGTAACGATTCCCAACTCTGACTGACTGGGGTCTGTCGTCAGGAAGTTCAGCACCCAGTTACTAGGGAGGGTTGTCAGTCCAAGGGTGAGGAGGCTTCTCACATAGTTTGTGTGGGATTACTGTGTTGAATGCTGAACTGTAGTCAATAAACAGCATTCTGACATAGGTGTCCTTGCCCTCTAAGTGTGTGAGGGCTGTGTGGATGGCCGTGGTAACTGCATCGACGTCAGTGACCTATTGTGACGGTATGCAAACTGGAGAGGATCTAAGGTGTCTGGAAATAGTCCCTTTGATGTGATTCATGACTATTTTTTCGAAACCCTTCATCACAATTGGAGTGAGTGCAATGGGACGATAGTCCATTGAGGCTGGTCACAGTGATTTTTCTTTGGAAGGGGAATGATGGTAGTTCGATTTGAAGCATGTGGGTACAGATGCTTGCTGAAGGGATAGATTGAAAATGTCTGTTTAACACATCACCAGCTCTGCTGCGCAGAACCCTGAGTGCACTGCCCGGCCGATGTTGGTCTGGGCCAGCTGTCTTTTCGTGGCTTTAATCCTCCTTAGTGCCTTACACACCTCTAGGTTGTTGACACTGTCAGCGATGTGTTTTTGAGCTCCTCCGTGGTCACAACCACCCTCTCAGTTGGTTGGTATTGAGTTCCTCGAAGGGCGAGCATAAACTCATTCAGCTCTCATCTGGCAGTGTTTGCATGGCTGGTGGAGACCGTTCTGCTCTTTTGCTGGTAGTCTGTGATGTGTTGAAGGCCTTGCCACAAGCGCCTGGAGTCTGCAGTGGTGTAGAATCCCTCCAGTTTTTGTCTGTATTGTCTCTTGGCCTCTTTGATAGATCTACGCAGGTCATATCTGGCCTTTTTGTAGTCTTCAGCGTTGCCTGAGACAAATGCAGTGGAGCGAGCACGTAGCTTGGACTGAACTTCACAGTTTATCCAGAGTTTTTGGTTGGGATATTGTCTGCATTGTGTAGTAGGAACAATGATCTCAATGCACATGTTAATGTAGCTAGTTAACCCAGAAGCATAGTCATCTAAATCAACAGTTGAATCCCCTTTCACAGCAGCAGTTTTGAACACATCCCAGTTTGTACACTCAAAGCAGTCCTGAAGCACCAGATCAGTTTCTTCATTCCATACTCTGACAGTTTTACTTACTGGGGGAGCTAGTTTGAGGAGTTGTCTGTATGATGGGTAGAGGAATGATCAGACTGTCCGAAGTGTGGTCGGGGCACAGCCTTGTATGCGCCCCTCACGTTGCTGTAGACTTGGTCAAGTATGTTACTCTCCCTCGTCGGAAAGCTCACGTGCTGATGATATTTGGGAAGGACATTCCGTAGGTTGCAGTGGTTAAAATCGCCAGCTACAATAAACACAGCGTCCGGGTGTGAGGTCTCTTGTTCGCTGATGATGTCGTGCAGCAGTCCCAGAGCCGTCTTGGAGTTCGCTCGCGGCGGAATGTAAACAGCCAGTATGAGCACTGCACTGAACTCCCTCGGTAGATAGAATGGTCTGCACTTAACCATTAAAAGTTCCAAATCAGCTGAGCAGTGTTTATTAACAATTTGTACGTCTGAACACCACCTGTTGTTTACATAGACGCACACACCACCACCTCTGCTCTTTCCCGAAGCTGAAGTGCGGTCCGTGCGGTAAACGGAGTGTGTTGGGAGCTGAATCGCTGAGTCCGGTATGTTGTCTGAAATCCAGGTTTCCGTGAAAATAAAGGCACAGCATTCCCTGATCTACCGCTGGGTTGTAGTCCTAGTCTTCAGCTCGTCCAGCTTGTTTTCAAGTGAGCGAACATTGGCTAGCAGTAGGCTGGGTAGCGGTGGTGTCGTAGCCCTAGCCTTTAGCCTAGCATGTAGCCCACCTCTCTTGCCTCGCTTCCGCCTTGGTCGCTCTGAATGTTGGCTGCGCTGCTCACTAGAGACCGGTGATGCTGGGTCTTGCCGGATGGCATTGGTGGAGTCCGAACGTAGAAGAAAATCCTAGTCGGTAAGGCTAAAAGTAAGTTCGTGATGAACTCTACCGATATCCAAGAGTGCATCTCTGCTGTAACGTATTGTTGCATTGTTGGACTGTACATTTAAAATAAATACTAAAGCTAAAATAATTACTAAGTAGCGTTGGTGTCGGGAGGACGTCGCAAACACGTCTGCCTCGGTGGGCGCCATGTTAAGATCTGCAGGATCTGATGTATATTAACAAATTAAATGTTGACTAGACAAAAAATGAAATATACTGGGTTCATTGTCTATAGTCTGCAATGAAATAAAAGTCAATGTTTTTTTTATTTGGTTTTCCATACTGTCCCAAGTCTTCCTGATATGGGGACGTAAATGCTTTCTTCATTTTCTCATGAACCAATATTATCTCGCATTTGCAAAATTAGTGTCCTCCCACTGGTATCTGTTTGTATCTAAGGGTGCTGGGTGCATGAGAAGTTATAATATAAAGTACATTCTCAGTTAAGTTGGAAAGACAGTGAATGTTCTACAATTAAAACAAAACTGAACAGAACCTTAAGTAGTCAAGCACAGACCACTGGATAAAACAGCTGGAAGCATCATATGCAGCTAAGCATACCCCTCTTTGGGGGCTTATTAGATAAATAAAGTAGAAGTTTGAGCTATTGTTGCATTAATGAATCAATAGTTTGCTACTTTTCAAAATATAACTAAGTCAGTTCACAATCCATTATGTCCATAGACAGGCACTGGTAATGGTAATCAGTAATCTGTTGATACTGGGTGGCACTGTGTCCTTGAAGCTGCCATCTTTAACAATGTGGTCATTTTGCTTTTGTGTGACTTGTAGGGATGGGAAATTGAATAATTCTACATGCACATGTACATATAATACCTAATAATGATTTATTGCTTTAAAAAAGTTCAAAAATATTTTTTTGTTTCTGATTAGAATGGAAGTCCATAGAAGTATGCACATAGTCCCAAACTTGCACTTGTGTTAAAAATTTAATTGCTATGAAACTGAATATAATACAATCAGTCCAAACTGAATCACTCATTAGAAATTATTATTATTAAATTATTATTAAATCGTTGCAGTCATATCATAAATTCAATGAGTAGAGTATTTGGAATATAACTATGTGAAATATTTACCCTCTCCATATAAAGAGAGTAAACACAATAAAGTAGTAGTCAAGCAGCATCAGGATAGCTTTGGTAAAATTCTTTCTTTCTATATGATAAAACTGAGCAAAAACGGGTGAGCATGGAAAATGTTTGTATTTAGCATGCCACTGAGTTGAAAGCAGACACTTATAAATGTCATGTTGTGTATCTCAATAATACTGGAGAGCAATGGAATGAGAAAACACAACTATCAGCAAACATTTACATAAATGGCTAGCTGTGTTGTGTTTTATTTACTCATAGCTTTATTTTCTTTCTCGCATCAGTGTTTGAATTTACATATGCAGTCATACAACCCACTATAACATAGAAATTATTCTAGTCGAAATATACCTGGTGTAATGACCCACAAGTTAAACAAAATTGTTCGTATTTGTTTGTGGCCCGAGCTGCTTCATGATACATCACCATTATGTTATGTTAGTTTGCAAAACATAATTTCATGTTTGATGTACACACACACACACACACACAAACACATATATATATATATATATATATATATATATATATATATATATGAACATATAAACACACTTAACCTCACTATATTACTTTTTTAACTTGTTTCTGCACTGACTTCAGGAACTAGCTAAAGGATTTCATTTCACATTCCCTGCCATCCTGTGATGGATAAAAGTTCATATCATCCACAATCTCCTGTTCTTAACCTTCATAAAGACAATCCTTTCAAAGTAATAACACATATTACAAGTAGCACACACAAAAGTGCAATACTTCAACCTTTAATCAGCTCATCGGGAAGATGAAACACTCAACATATGTGGTTAAGGTTTTAGCAGGATGACTAAAAATGAGTGAAATGCCCCAACTCGGCATTAATAGTTGCATACATTGTTTATTGATCTACTTGCTTTATTCTGGTCAGGGCAGTGGAAGATCCTGGGTCTATCATCATCAATGGAAAACATATATATATATATATATATATGCCCCAACTCGGCATTAATAGTTGCATACATTGTTTATTGATCTACTTGCTTTATTCTGGTCAGGGCAGTGGAAGATCCTGGGTCTATCATCATCAATGGAAAACATATATATATATATGTTTTCCATTATATTTATATATATATATATATATATATATATATATATATATATATATATATATATATAGATATAGATATAAATATAATGGAAACATATATATATATATATATATATATATATATATATATATATATACACATTCATATATTCACATTTTAGAAAGAAAAATAAACCAATTAGAACATGAATTAGAACATGCACAGCAGAACCTTTTTTTATATATCAGCATGATTTACCCATCATTTACCCATGTCTGCCTGATATCTATGTATTGCTTAAATTTGTGTTAATCGCTCTTACCTCAAAATGCCAATATGTGGCACTACTCCTTTCTGATCACCCTGGGAAGTTGGGCCTTGCTTTTCTCAGGGCTGCATTGTCACCAGCTTTGAAGGCAGGGTCTCAGCAGTGTGCACACCTCTGCAGCCATCTTCTGGTTGGGTCATGTGGTGCTTTTTTTTGGAGATGATGGTGACGTCATCTATGCACTTGCTGATGTAGCTAGTCACTGATGAGGTGTATCCTCCAAGTTGATGTAGTTGCCATTAGTTGCAGCTTCCCTAATACATACAGTTCACAGAACGCTTCCTTAGCATTAGCAGTGGGTGGAATGTAAACTCCGATAATGAATACGGTGGTGAATTCCCATGGTAAAAAATTTTTTTTGCATCTAACAGTCACAAACTCCACTAGCGGTGAAAAGTAACTAGAGACCAGGACAGAGTTCCTGCACCATTCTGTGTTGATGTAGACACACGGCACCGTGTGTCTTACCTCACAGAGCTGGGTTTCGGTTGGCACAAAAGGAGGTTAGCCTGTTTACCTGAATGACAGCGTGTAGAACTTTGTCACTTAGCCACGTCTCCGTGAACACAAAGGTGCATATTTTCGCCAGGCAGTCTACTGGAGTTGGATGTAGTCTAGTTTATTTTCCAGGGAGCATAGAGTAGAAAGCAGGATGGATGGAAGAGCCAGTCGGCTAGGGTTTGTTTTTAGTCAAGCATGGACCCCCACTGGGATCTTGCACAGTGCTTTCGGTGCCCCCTCTTCGGCCACCGGCATCAAGCAGCACCATGTGCTAGGGGCCTGGTCCTCGCAGCAAGCCGAGATTGCGTAGTTTCTCCAGTAGGTTGTCATGGAGGTTAGTCGTGTTTTGATTTCTGTGACTGCGATGATATACAAGGACACCACATGTTCCGCCGTCCATGTGATGAAAATAAAACTGATAAGATAACCAATTAGATAGCCGATTTAACAAGTAAAAGCAACATTTCGGATATGGAGAGGCCACTCTGTGCTACTGCCATGCCACCATCTTGAATCGCAGTCAGTGCATCCACGACCTCTTCAGTAACAGCAGTGACACACAGCGCATGTGCCAGCACATCCACGCCATCACCAACTACTGGACTACACCACCTCTCTGTGACAGTGATGCCTCCCTTCCAGATGCGCTGAACATCTTCTACGCTCGGTTTGAGGCACAGAACGACATTGCAGCGAGGAAGTCCACCCCTCCTCCCAGTGACCAGGTGCTTTGTCTCACTACAGCAGAAGTGAGGAAAACTCTATGCAGAGTCAACCCGTGGAAAGCTGCAGGACCAGACAACATTCCTGGCAAGATGCTCAGAGGATGTGCAGACAAGTTAACAGATGTTCTCACAGACATCTTCAACATCTCTCTGAGCAGTGCCATTGTTCCAATGTGCTTCAAGGGAACCACTATCGTCCCCATGCTGAAGAAGTCTGCAGTGTCCTGCCTCAATGACTACTGTCCCATTGCAATCATGCCCATTGTCATGATGTGCTTTGAGATGATTGTCCTGAGCCATATCAAGACACTACTATCACCCACAATGGACCCTCTGCAGTTTGTGTATCATCCCAACCACTCCACGGACGATGCCATAGCCACTACTGTTCATCTGGAACTCACCCACCTGGATAAAAATGGCCCCTATTTCAAATGCTGTTCAGAGACTTCAGTTCAGCATTCAACACCATCATTCCTCAGCACCTGATTGGGAAGCTGAGACTGCTGGGCCTCAACACGTCCCCTTGCAAGTGGATCCTGGACTTCCTGACTGGGAGACCTCAGTCCATCCAGATCGGCAGTAACATCTCCAGCACCTCCACACTGAGCACTGTAGCCCTGAGGGGCTGTGTGATCAGTCCACTGCTGTTGACCTTGCTGACTCATGACTGTGCAACAATGCACAGCTTGAATCACATTATCAAGTTCGCTGATGATACAACCGTAGTGGGTCTCATCAGCAAGAAAGACAAGTTAGCATACAGAGAGGAGATACAATGGCTGTCGGACTAGTGTAAAGTCAACAATCTGTTGCTGAACATGTACAAAACTAAAGAGATGGTTGTTGACAATTGGTGATGAGTAGTGTGAATTAATTTTGGACCTAATGTACTGAGCACCTTGGCTCATAGTTGTCTTTTCTACAATAAACGAAAGGAAAGTTCAGCATGCCATCTGCCATTGGCCATGTTGAAACCTCTGATGAAAATGTCAAGCAATGGACAACCTATGTCTAAAAATTCGAGCACTTATGGAGGCAAATGGTATTGGGAGTGGAAGAAAAGTGCCCGCACTACTCAGTGTTATTGGGTGCAATGCATATTGGTTACTGCATAATTTTGTGGCTCCAGAGAAGCTGGGCAACAAATACACTCACTGACAAAAAATACAGCACCCAAATAAAAATGTAAGTACTGTAAGAATGCAGTTAACATCACATGAAGATATGTAAATGATCACAAGTGTAGCTTAATTAGACACTGGGTCTTGCCACAAGAGGGTTTAGAACTGCTTCTCTCATTGGTCTATAAAAAGGCTCTCAGGGGATACTTTTGGGTAGTATACCTCTTGGTGAGCAGTTATTGACTGCTAGGCATGACTCTACGACACATTTGCCCACAGCTGGGCCTGTAGATCCTCCACACTCATAGTTTTCTGAAGTTGGGGTCCCAGCTGGTCCCATAAATGCTTGATTGGTGATAAATCTGGCAACCAGCAGGTAAAGGAAGTGTTGCAATCTGGCTGAGACATTACTGGGAAACCCCTGCTGAAGAATGCCAGCTGGAAGCTCCTGCCATGAGCATGTGACCGTAGGATGTCCTGCTGAGCTATTACTGCCTTTCATATCACTACTAGGGGTGACCGACTGTCATATGATATGGCTCCCCAGATCATCACAGTAGCAGTTGGGACAGCATGTCGCTCCAGAAACAAAGGCAAGACTGAAGCACTCATCATGAGGTCTCCCTACTCGAACTCGACCATCATCAGCTCCCAAAGAGAACCTGGCTTCACCACTGGATTCAAGACAATATGATCCCAGCTCATAGTGGTCCAGGTTTCTGGTACATGACACAACTTCAAACGAAGGCGACTGTGGCTTGTTGTCAACCACTGGACACATAATGGGATTTTTGACAACACATTTTTTTTCTGCTAAGTGCATGGAAATGGAGCAGAGACAGGAGCTGTAGTGAAGGTGCCACCTTTGTCAGGATAGTGTACACCGAAACTGTGGGAGCTGCTTGTGCTTGTTGGTAGATCAAATGATTCTCTCTACTGTGTGTGTGCCCTCATGGAATCACTGCTCTCAACACCTCTTAACAGCTAGGTCAGAACGGCCTAGATGGTGGGCAATTCCTCGAAATGACCATCCTTCTTCTCTTAGTCCAATGATGCTCACCCTCCGAAAGTCTGTGAACTGGTCAAACTGTCTTCAAGTGACCAGTCAACAATCTCTCATCAAAGGGTACACTACCCAAGGTAGCCTCTGAGGGACTTTTCTATAGACAACATGGGAAGTACTTTTATGCCCTCTTCTGGCAAGACCAAATGTCTAATCAGACCACACTTGAAATCATTTACATATCTGCCTGCAACACAACTGCATGCCGATGTTTTTGTCAGTGAGTGTACTACACCGACATAAAGCTGGTACTCCTTAACCAATTCTCCCCCAAACTGCTCATCATTGCCGGAGGTTTCACTTTCACAAACGGAACCAGGAGGTGGATGAGACTGTTCCACACTATGTACTGTAGTAGTGCCAAAAAATTGGAACACTGAGTTTGGCGAATAATTGGCGGAGACACTCTGCTACACATTTTTTGTGACTTTAAAGTAGCAATAAATCCCTTCGTCCAAGTTGAACTTTGCCCAATCCCTCAGATAGAAGAACATTTTTGCATCATTGGTGGCTGGAGAGCAAGCTAGGTCTTTCCCATGCCTTTTTGAAGATGCAAGTACACTAAAATTCATGAAATCATCTCACAATCACCAACCAAAAGTGACTCATTTGTTACAATCGTCTCCCAATTGGGATTGCCTCATATATATATATATATATACACACACACAGTGGGGCAAAAAAGTATTTAGTCAGCCACTGATTATGCAAGTTCTCCTACTTAGAAAGATGAGAGAGGTCTGTAATTTCCATCATATGTACACTTCAACTATGAGAGACAAAATGAGAAAACAAATCCAGGAAAATAAGGTGGAAAATAAGTATTTGGTCATCCTTCTTAACTGCTGAAGACTTTTCCACTTTCTTTGAAGAAAAGATAAACAAGATCTGCCAGTCATTTGCACCTGCCACTATCCCCAGTGTAAATGTGCAGCCATGCAACACCCTGACCAGGTTTTCTCCTCTCTCCACTGATGATGTACTTCAACTTCTCTCATCCAGCAGCCCTACCACATGTCAACTAGACCCCATCCCATCACCAGTGCTACAAAAGATTGCTCAAGACCTTCTTCCCTTCATCTCCTCCATCATCAACAACTCCCTGACATCTGGTCATGTTCCTTCTGCCTTCAAGAGTGCCAGAGTCATTCCTATCTTGAAGAAACCTACACTCGATGTCTCAGACATCAACAACTACAGACTAGTATCACTTCTTTCTTTCCTCTCAAAAATACTTGAACGGGGTGTGTATAACCAGTTGACAACCTTTCTCACACAGAATGACCTACAGGATCACAACCAGTCTGGCTTCAAAGCAGCTCACTCCACAGAAACTGCACTTTCATCGGTTCTGATCCACCTTGACCTTTCGGCTGCCTTTGACACAGTTGACCAAAAGATTCTCCTCTCTGTCCTCTCCAGTCTTGGAATCACAGGCTCTGCCTGGCAGTGGCTTATATCTTACCTGGGGGGACGATCTTATCAGGTATCATGGAGAGGCTCTATATCTGCACCACATGCTCTTACAACTGGAGTTCCACAAGGCTCAGTTCTGGGACCTCTTCTTTTCTCTCTCTACACTCGTTCTCTTGGTGAAGTCATAACCTCTCATGGCTTCTCCTATCAATGTTATGCTGATGATACTCAGCTCATTTTCTCTTTTGATCCATCAGATGTGCAGGTCTCCACACGTATCTCAGCATGTCTGGAGAGCATCTCATCATGGATGTCAGCTCATCATTTGAAGCTAAACCACAGCAAAACAGAACTGCTTTTCATTCCTGCAGAAGGGTCCCCTTATCAAGATCTTGCCATATCCCAGGTGAACTCCTCCATCACACCTTCTGAGAGCGCAAGAAACCTTGGAGTGATCTTTGTTAACCAACTGCTCTGCTCATATTTGCAAACTGACCCAGTAATGCAGGTACCTTCTCTACAAAATCAGGAGAATCCGACCCTTCCTTTCTAGAGAAGCCACCCAAGTGCTTGTCCAGTCTCTTGTTATAACAAAACTAGATTACTGCAATGCTCTTCTGGCTGGTCTTCCAATGCGTGCAATCAGACCCCTGCAACTGATTCAGAATGCAGCGGCTCGTCTGGTTTTCAATCTTCCTAAGTTTTCTCATGTCACCCCACTGCTTCGCTCACTTTACTGTCTCCCTGTAGATGCCCATATCAGATACAAAACCTTGACGCTTACCTACACAGCCAAGAATAAAACAGCGCCATCTTACCTAAAAGCTCTGATCAAACCACGTTCTGTACCTCGCACCCTCCGAGATACGAGCTTGGCCTGACTGGAGCCTCCACGTAAGATTAAAGGAAGACAAGCTTCAAGACTCTTCTCCGTCCTGGCTCCCAGGTGGTGGAATGAACTTCCACTGGATGTCCGTATGGCTGAGTCTTCAAGAGGCGACTAAAGACTCACCTCTTCACCCAGCACTTGAGTGAATACAACTGCATGTCCTCCATTAAAAAAAAAAAAAATTCTCTACACCAGATACGAGCAGGTTGTAGTTGGATTGTGTACTTGAGATATTGTTTACTTGTACTAATATGAGGTTCTATCTCCTAGGATTTTTAATACTTTTAATACAAGTTAATACTTTGTAACATAACTTTTGTTGGCAAAGACAGAGGTAAAACGCTTCCTGTAAGTCTTCACCAGGTTTGCACACACTGTAGCTGGTATTTTTGCCCATTCCTCCATGCAGATCTCCTCTAGAGCAGTGATGTTTTGGGGCCGTCGATGGGCAACACGGACTTTCACCTCTCTCCACAAATTTTCTATGAGGTTGAGGTCTGGAGACTGGCTAGGTCAATCTAGGACCTTGAAATGCTTTTAACGAAGCCACTCCTTCGTTGCCTGAGCTGTGTGTTTGGGATCATTGTCATGCTGGAAGATCCAGCCACGTTCCATCTTCAATGTTCTCACTAATGAAAGGAAGTTTTGGCTTACAATCTCACATTACATGGACCCGTTCATTCTTCCCTTAACATGGATCAGTCGTCCTGTCCCCTTTTGCAGTAAAACAGCCCCAAAGCATGATGTTTTCACCCCCATGCTTCACAGTAGGTATGGTGTTATTGGGATGCAACTCAGCAATCTTCTTCCTCCAAACACGACGAGTTGAGTTTTTACCAAAAAATTCTGATAATATACCACATGATATTTTCCCAGTCCTCTTCTGGATCATCCATATCTTATCTGGCAAACTTCAGACAGGCCTGGACATGTACTGGCTTAAGCAGGGGGACACGCCTGGCACTGCAGGATCTGAGTCCCTCTCTGCGTAGTGTGTTACTGATGGTAGCCTTTGTTACTTTGGTACCAGCTCTCTGCAGGTCATTTCATCAGGTCCCTCCGTGTAGTTCTGGGATTTTTTCTCACCGTTCTCATGTTATCATGTTATCATGTGCATGGGGCCCCAGATCGAGGGAGATTATCAATGGTCTAGTATGTCTTCCATTTTCCGACAATTGCTCCCACAGTTGGTTTTTTTCACACCAACCTGCTTGCCTATTGTAGATTCACTCTTCCCAGGCTGGTGCAAGTCTACAATTTTCTTCCTGGTGTCCTTTGACAGCTCTTTGGTCTTGGCCATGGTTGAGTTTGGAGTCTGACTGTTTGAGGCTGTGGACAGGTGTCTTTTATACAGATAACAAGGTCAAACATGTGCCATTAATACAGGTAAGCAGTGGAGGACAGAAGAGCTTCTTAAAGAAGAGGTTAAAGCTCTGTGAGAGCCACAAATCTTGCTTGTTTGTGGGTGACCAAATACTTATTTTCCACCATGATTTACAATTAAATTCTTTAAAAATCCTACAATGTGATTTCCTGGATTTTTTTTTCTTGTTTTGTCTCACATAGTTGAAGTGTACCTATGATGAAAATTACAGACCTCTCTCATTTTTCTAATATATATATATATATATATATATATATATATATATATATATATATATGTACACATACATACACACACACACACACATTTATTGAGTGAGAAAATTTATCCAATACTATATATATGTGAATGGCAAAGGTGTGTGATCCTCTAGGATTAGCAGCATGTTTGTTAAAGTATATCATGGCACGTACAAGGAGATTTTTGAGATCCTCAAAAAAAAATAGTTGTTGAGGCACATCAGGCTGGGAAAGCTTCAAAACCATTCTTAAATAGTTTAAACTCTTGGACCAATCCATAGTCAGATTGTGCACAATTGGAAAAAAAAAATCAAGACCACTGTTATGCTCCCAGGAGTGGTCAACCAACAGATATCACTCCAAGAAGATGGCAAAATATAATCTGCGTGTTCACAAAGGAACACAGGCCTTCCTCATATTGGCCAATGTTAATGTTAACATGTCCACCATCAGGAGAACGCTGAACAATGATGTACATGGCAGGGTTATAGGAAGAATATCTGAAATTAGTTAGGAAATATTAGGAACTGGTCTCATTATGCACAGTGGAGCTACATATACATACACAATTCTATCCACAGGGGACTGATTGTCAATGTTAGCTCCAAATCACAGAAAGAAATCTGAGATATGTGTTTTATACAAGTAAACACACTTCATTGCTCGTGCACATATGCATATACAGTGTAATTAAAGCACTTCTGAAGGGCTTATTGTATATTATTTGTGGTTCTTATTTATGGATTGGTGATCCAGATATCAAAAACTGAGAAAGGAAACTTGTTTGTATTTAATCATGCTTTGTTTCATTTGAATGGGCTTAGGACCAAAAATGCTTCATTGATAAGAAGTAAGATGTGAAAGTGTGTATTCAGTAAGAACAAAAGAGTTCATACACATTAAGTAGGCATAAATAAAAGGCAGTAAAAACTTCACTGTTAATTTATCATCTTCTCTATCACATTGCAGGATATTTGTTGGACTTTTTTAAGTTGTAATGCTCAAAATAGAGACCTTCAACTGCTAAATCGCAGCTGCCACATGACATGTCAAGGTACTCATTTCTTAGCCGAACACTGTTCAAAGTAGCGAGGAGATGTCGGCAGTGCAGCTCATTGTGGAGTTGGAAGGTCCAGCTCCGCAAGTTCTTCTCAAAGTACCATCAATTCAACATGCAAGTTTGATGGCACTCTGCGATTCACTTCAATGGCGGTTCTCGAAAGTCCCAGTAGCTGCCATATTTCATCAGCAGCTTCAATGGCATCAAACCGGAGAAAGAGTTTACATTCTTGCGTCGGAGGTGTCACATCAGGCTTATCTGCAATTACCTGCTGAGGTGCAGAGTGAGATGGCGCTGGAGGTATGTCTGCACGCACGTTGCATGCGCAGGCTGTGCAAGCAGGGCATCTCCTGGCTCCCAGGTCTTCTGAATTTTCACGTAAAGTTATGCTTTCAGTAGGCAGTAGTCCAGGCTATGATGAGCTAGACCAGGCGTTGTGTCATTTGTTGGAAATGCAATAAGTCATCTTCGGAGAAGATGTAAAGACAATGGAACTTCCACTTCACTCACAGACTGGTATCGCAATGCAGTGGACGCCTCTGCTGAGCATCTGGTGAGGCGCATTGGTGCTCAGCGCGGATTTTGGCTTTGGAGCGAACTCAGTGGTGTTCTGCTCTTCACTTTGGTGGACACTGGGTCTACCATTTCCATCCCACGCCCGGATGTGCTGCTGTGCTTGTAGCAGAATGGGCGTTCTGCTGACGAGACTTGTGTGATCTCTGTAACTGGTGCAGATATCCTGCTTCTGGCCCGAACAGAAGTACATATTCGATTGGAAAAAACTGTCATCAAGCACACTTTCTGGTCAACAGAAATACAGTGGGGCAAAAAAGTATTTAGTCAGCCACTGATTATGCAAGTTCTCCTGCTTAGAAAGATGAGAGAGGTCTGGTACACTTCAACTATGAGAGACAAAATGAGAATAAAAATCCAGGAAATCACATTGTGTTTAATTGTAAATTCTGGTGGAAAATAAGTATTTAGTCAATAAATTTAGTTCAACTCAATACGTTGTAACATAACCTTTGTTGGCAATGACAAAGGTCAAACGTTTCCTGTAAGTCTTCATCAGGTTTGCACACACTGTAGCTGGTATTTTGGCTCATTCTTCAATGCAAATCTCCTCTAGAGCAGTGATGTTTTAGGACTTTCAACTCCCTCCACAAATGTTCTATAGGGTTGAGGTCTGGAGACTGGCTAGGCCACTCCAGGACCTTGAAATGGTTTTTGTGGAGCCACTGCTTCATTGCCCGAGCAGTGTGTTTGGGATCATTACTATGCTGGAAGACCCAGCCACGTTCCATCTTCAATGCTCTCACTGATGGAAGGAGGTTTTGACTTAAAATCTCACGATACATGGCCCTGTTCATTCTTTCCTTAACACGGATCAGTCGTCCTGTACCCTATGCAGAAAAACAGCCCCAAAGCATGATGTTTTCACCCCCAGGCTTCACAGTAGGTATGGCACAACTCAGAAATCTTCTTCCTCCAAACACGGCACGTTGAGTTTTTACCAAAAAATTCTATTTTAGTTTCTTCACATGATATTCTCTCAATCTTCTTCTGGATCATCCATATGCTCTATGGCAAACTTCAGACGGGTCTAGACATGTACTGGCTTAAGCAGGGGGGGACGCATGGCACTGCAGGATCTGAGTCTTTCTCGGCGTAGTGTGTTACTGATGGCAGCCTTGTTACTTTGGTCAAAGCTCTCTGCAGGTCATTCATCAGGTCCCCCCGTGTAGTTCTGGGATTTTTGCTCACCGTTCTCATTTTCATTTTGACCCCACAGGAGAAGATCTTGCGTGGTGCCCCAGATCGAGGGAGATTATCACTGGTCTTGTATGTCTTACAATTGCTCCCACAGTTGATTTCTTCACACCAACCTGCTTGCCTATTGTAGATTCACTCTTCCCAGCCTGGTGCAGGTCTACAATTTTCTTCCTGGTGTCCTTCGACAGCTCTTTGGTCTTGGCCATGGTTGAGTTTGGAGTTTGACTGTTTGAGGCTGTGGACAGGTACGTTTTATACAGATAACGAGGTCAAACAGGAGCCATTAATACAGGTAATGAGTGGAGGACAGAAGAGCTTCTTAAAGAAGTTGTTACAGTTCTGTGAGAGGCATAAATATTGCTTTGTTTGTGGGTGACCAAATACTTATTTTCCACCATGATTTACAATTAAATTCTTTAAAAGTCCAACAATGTGATTTCCTGGATTTTTTTCTCTCATAGTTGAAGTGTACCTATGATGAATATTACAAACCTCTCTCATCTTTTTAAGTCGGAGAACTTGCACAATCAGAGGCTGACTAAATACTTTTTTGTCCCACTGTATGTGAGCCTTGGTTTTGTGGTTTGGATTTACTGGAATTATTACATTCTTCAGTGGATACCAGCCATGAGCTTGTTTGTGGTGAGCAGATATCTCTCCAGCCCCAGTGTACCATGCGTGCAATGGCCCGTGTTTCAGATATTCTATTGAACAAGCCTGAGTCAGTTCATTCGGAGTCAAGCAAAGTGGATGTAGTAAAAATGGTATACGAGTTGTGGCAGTGAAGCAGTGCGGAACTTACAGACTTACAACGGCGGGAACTGTAGGATTTTCTTGCGAAGTTTACCGACATGTTTGCAGCAAGTGAGAATGATTGCTCATGTACAAACTTGGTGCTGCATCACATCAACACTGGTTCTGCCACTCTAATACATTCATGCCTTCACCTCATGATTTGAGAAATGCCGGTGGCTGATTATTGAGTCGTCTCACAGCAGTGTTGGTGAAAAAGAAGTCTGGCAACTGCCGTTTCTGTGTAGAGTGCCATAAACTTAACATGATTACAAAGCCGGACGCACACCTGCTGCCTCGAATTGACAATGCACTGGACCATGTTGTAAATGGTTCACCTCATTGTATTTATTGGATTTGCGTTCTTGTTGTTGGCAGCCCGTGGTTGTGATTTCAGTTGGTGAAGAGCTTTGGCAGTTCAGTTATGCCAGTCAGTTTGTGTAATGCAGTTCGCCAGTGACCCACTACAGTTGACGTCAAGAAGTTGCAAAGCTTTTTTGGGCTGACATCGTATTATCAACACTTTGTAAAAGGATTTGCAGACATTGCCACTCACTTACATTGGCTCAAGCCAAAAGGTGTGGCATTTCAGTCGTCTGAAGAAATGAATGGCATTTTAGCATCTCTGTGTTCAGCATCTCTGTGTGCTGTTTTTTGACTTTGCCATTGCCAGGCATGTCCATTTATTGTAGACACGGATGCTAGTACTGAGGGCTTCAGTACTGTCCCAGCTCCGGGACGGCACCGAGCATGGAATAATTTATTACAGCCAGTGCATGTCCAATCCCAAATGTGTGAGCAATTTGGGACTCACAAAAAGTAAACCAAACCTCTCCATCCACAGAGTGATGGCCTGGTTGAGAAGTTCAACCGAACACCTTCAGCCATAGCCAGCCATGTCAAGCAGCCTAGACGCTACCGCTTACAGATCTGTGAAGAGTTTTAGGAACATAACAAGCAATTTTGGTGTCCCTGGTCTCTCTTCAACACTACAAATGTTTAGTAGTGATGAAGTGTGCAAAAACAAATGAAGTAGGGTCAGAGCCAGCTCATTCATAGTATATGGAACCGTGTGTGTGCATGCACGCATTTATTAAAAGTTAATTTGATAAAATTACAGAAAAAAAATACAAGTGACATGAATCATTTATTATGCATAACAAATCAACCTACCTCTAAATGGTTTTCAAGATACATTAAAAGATCTGTTTTGTTAAAGACATTGTTGGGAGTACACAATTTCTCTTCAAAACAGTGCTGTATTGGTAGTAATGGCATCTTAATCATGAACAAAACGTGCTTTCATTAAGTTCATTAATATTTTTTTAAAATAAATTCATAAATATAACTCTAGTAATCAGCAAATGGATTGCAAATTAATTTGGAATGAAACTCCTCAAATACACTTTAGTGCAGAACATGTCACTGTTGAAATTAACCCTCCTGTTGTGTACAAGTTGAAACGATCCAATTTAAAATTTTACAACCCCAAATCAGAAAGTTGGGACAGTATAGAAAATGCCTATAAAAAATTATGTTGACTTTTGTTTCATTGCAGGCAGTATGAACTTGATATATTTCATGTTTTGTGTGGTCAACTTCAATTCATTTGTTAAACATCCATTCCTGCATTTCAGATCTGCAACACATTACTAGAAAAAGTTGGGATTTTTGTGGAGAATTTTGAAGTGAAAAATGTGACAGTGATGACCCTGTAATGTGCACATTTTAAGACGTGTTTGCAGGAAGAATGGAACGAAATATCACCTGAAACACTAAATCGCTTGGTATCCTCTTTGCCAAAATTTCTTATAAGTGTGGTGTTTAAATAAGTTATATAGCATACTGAATTTATTGTGAACAGTTTTCTTTTTTCATCATTTTTTTAAATAATACATTAAAAATAAATCAAAATATCCTGTACACCTGTGGTGTTATGGGTCAGATTTGACCTGGTATAATTATTTATTGTTAATCCAAAGAAAGGCAGATATAACTTTCTCTTTCTATCCTTCTAGTACATTTGGTCCTCCCAGTTATATAAAACCTTGATATATAAACCACACACACATTGATTTTGGAAATTAAACTGACTTCTGCTTTTTCAGCGCAAGTCTATGCAGTGAGTTTTGACCCATACAGAACAGAGCTGACAACAATTGCTCATTTTAAAATATAAAATGTTGTTTTGGAATATAATGCAGGAATTGTACCTATTTTAGTCATTTAATTTTTTTTTACTTTACAATGGTTAAATTCCAGAAGAGGAAAAAAACAAGGTTGAAATTTTTAATGAATAATCCTGATGTTATGTGGGATACGGGGATCTCACAGGTCATTTGCAGAGGAACTCAAAATGCAGACCAGCAGACAGGCCACGACATAAGAATAACAGAGGGTTTATTATAATAGATACAAAAGTCAGAGATAACCAGGCAGGACTACGTAAAGCAGGGCAGTTGACCAATAACCGGTTGAGTCCAGGGAGTTGAAGATGAAGGGGTAACGGGAAACGAAAACCAAACCGAGTGCAGCGGAGGTGTAGGAGCTACTTCCACAGACAGCAGCATCCCAAGTGAGCAGCAGTAAATCCTGGCAGCAGGCGGAGAGACAGGCAGGCCGATTCGGAGGCTAGCTAGGAAATTCGGGTGAATACGCATATGTTTGGGGAGCTTTAAATGAACAGATATGAGGTAAATTACCTTTTTGCAAGCAAATGGACCAAAGAAGCAGGGTTTCAACTTCCTGAACTCAATATGAAGCGGAATATTCTGGGCCAAGAGCCAGACAGTTTGGCCCTGAGTGCAGGAGGGACCAGGTCTCTGACAGCAGTTGGCAATGTGCTGGGCAGCATCACGAGCGTTGAGGAGAATGGATCTGGTGGCCATCAAGACCCTTCAGCAGTGGCGCAGATGATGCAATACAGAGGGGACTGCAGTGTCGGGTTTCAGGTCCGGCAAGAGGGGTGGATGGTATCCCAGGGAGGCTTCGAAGGGAGAAAGGAATGTGGCAGAGTTTGTGAGGGTGTTATGGGAGTATCCCACCCAGGCCAACTGGGAGCTCCACTTGGCAAGCGAGCTTGGAGTTGTGGCCCTATAGGAGAAATGCAGCCCGGGCCGAGGTGGACACATAAAGGCAGTTGGGATGTCCACCCCCAGGGTCGAGCTCTGTCCCCTGTGCTTCTTTGACAGCCTGTTGGTCTTCCCAGGTGAAGTGGGCCTTCAGGAGGAAGGATGGTATCCACTGTCATGAGAGGGCATCCGGCTTGATGTTCTGAGTGCCAAGTCTGAAGGTGAGAGCAAAGTTGAAATGGGCAAAAAACAAGGCCCACCTGGCCTGGAGTGAGTTCAGTCGCTTTGCCATCTGAATGTAAGCCAGATTACAATGGTTGGTCCAGACAATGAAGGGCTGTTCCAAACCCTCTTGCTAGTGTCTCCACTCTTCGAGCGCCAACTTTACTGACAACAGCTCCCGATTGCCTACGTCGCCGGTGGCACCTGGAAAAGAAGGCACAGGGGTGCAACTTCTTATCTGAGGCTACTCACTGGGAGAGGACGGCGCCAACACCGGAGTCAGAAGCATCCACCTCCATGATGAACTGCCAACTTGGGTCGGGCTGAACCAGGACTGGAGCCGAGGTGAATATTCCCTTGAGTTGCTGGAAGGCTCTGTTGGCTTCAGGAGTCCACTTGAATGCGATCTTTTTGGAGGTGAGCTGAGTGAGGGATGCCACCACAGTGCTGTAGTCCCGGATGAAGCGGCAGTAAAAAATTGGCAAAGCCCAGAAAACGATGCAATTCCTTTTGCCCCAGGGGTCTTGGCCAATCAGCGACAGCGCGGATCTTCTCAGGGTACGCCTTGATGCTCCCCCTCTGAATGATGAAGCCGAGGAAGTTTACGCCATTCACATGGAACTCACACTTCTCGGCTTTGACGAATGGCTTATTTTCCAGGAGACAAGACAATACCTGGCAGACATGATTGACGTGCTCCTCAGGGGACCGGGAAAAAATGTCATTCAGTCAGGTATGTCATTCAGTTAGACAAAAACAGAATGCTTCAAATAGTCCTTGAGCACATCGTTTATGAGTGCTTCACTCTGAACTCAAAGTGGCGCAGAGGAGTGCTGAAGGCGGTCTTCCACTCGTCTCCCATCTTGATGTGTACCAGGTGATAGGCATTGCGCAGGTCCAGTTTGGAAAAGATGGAGGCGCCCTGGAGCAGGTGGAATGCAGAGGAGACGAGTGGAAGCAAGTACTTATTCCTCTATATGATAGCGCTGAGACCCCGATAGATGATACAGGGCTGGAGTGTTCCATCTTTCTTACTAACAAAAAGAAACCGGCCCCAAGAAGAGAGGAGGAGGGGCGGATGAGTCTGGCAGCCAAGCAGTCTGCGATATACAGTGCCTTGCAAAAGTATTCGGCCCTCTTGAACTTTTCAACTCATTGACACATTTCAGGCTTTAAACATAAAGATATCAAATTGTAATTTTTTTGTGAAGAATCAACAACAAGTGGGACACAATTGTGAAGTGGAATGAAATTTATTGGATATTTTAAACTTTTTTTAGAAATAAAAAACTTCGGCCCCCTTGCGTTAATACTTTGTAGCGCCATCTTTTTCTGCGAATACAGCTGCAAGTCACTTGGGGTATGTCTCTATCAGTTTTGCACATAGAGAGAATGGCATTTTTGCCCATTCTTCTTTGCAAAACACCTCGAGCTCAGTGAGATTGGATGGAGAGCATTTGTGAACAGCAGTTTTCAGCTCTTTCCACAGATTCCCGATTGGATTCAGGTCTGGACTTTGACTTGGCCATTCTAACACCTGGATACGTTTATTTGTGAACTATTCCATTGTACATTTTGCTTTATGTTTTGGATCATTGTCTTGTTGGAAGATAAATCTCCGTCCCAGACTCAGGTTTCTGGCAGACTCCAACAGGTTTTCTTCCAGAATGGTCCTGTATTTGGCTCCATCCATCTTCCCATCAATTTTAACCATCTTCCCTGTCCCTGCTGAAGAAAAGCAGGCCCAAACCATGATGCTGCCACCACCATGTTTGACAGTGGGGATGGTGTGTTCAGGGTGATGAGCTGTGTTGCTTTTACGTCAAACATAACGTTTTGCATTGTGGCCAAAAAGTTCGTCTGACCAGAGCACCTTCTTCCACGTGTTTAGTGTGTCTCCCAGGTGACTTGTGGCAAACTTTTTATGGATATCTTTGAGAAATGGCATTCTTCTTGCCACTCATCCATAAAGCCCAGATTTGTGCAGTGTACGACTGATTGTTGTCCTATGGACAGAGTCTCCCACCTCAGCTGTAGATCTCTGCAGTTCATCCAGAGTGATCATGGGCCTCTTGGCTGCATCTCTGATCAGTCTTCTCCTTGTTTGAGCTGAAAGTTTAAAAGGACGGCCAGGTCTTTGTAGATTTGCAGTTTGTAGATTTCTATTTCAATATGATCGCTTGCACAGTGCCCCTTGAGATGTTTAAAGCTTGGGAAATCTTTTTGTATCCAAATCCGGTTTTAAACTTCTCCACAACAGTATCTCGGACCTGCCTGGTGTGTTCCTTGGTCTTCATGATGCTCTCTGCGCTTTAAACAGAACTCTGAGAGCATGTGCATTTATACAGAGACTTGATTACACACAGGTGGATTCTGTTTATCATCATCAGTCATTTAGGTCAACATTGGATCATTCAGAGTTCCTCACTGAACTTCTGGAGTGAGTTTGCTGCACTGAAAGTAAAGGGGCCGAATAATTTTGCATGCCCCACTTTTCAATTTCTAAAAAAAGTTTAAAATATCCAATAAATTTCGTTCCACTTCACGATTGTGTCCCACTTGTTGTTGATTCTTAACAAAAAGTTACAATTTCATATCTTTATGTTTGAAGCCTGAAATGTGGCAAAAGGTTGAAAAGTTCAAGGGGGCCGAATACTTTTGCAAGGCACTGTATTTCTCCATGGCCTCCCTTTCGCCACGGGAGAGCTAGTATAGCTGGCTGGTGGGCAGAGACGCACCCGGGAGCAGGTCAAGCACGCAGTCATAGGGCCAATGGGGCAGCAGACTTTGCACGGTCCCTGCTGAATACCAGATGTAGGTTGTGATACTGCTGGGGAAGTCTGGGCAAATCCACCAGCTCCCACAGGCAGGCTTTTATGGCAAAAGTCACTCCAGACAAAGATCTGAGTCTTTGCGGGTTGCTGTCTTCTGCCTCCCGTGGGGTTGCCAATGTCTCATGTCATCCCTCTTGTCTGTGTTACCTACCAGTTCTCCTCTTTCTAGCTATGCTGCTATAGCTAATGCTGCCGGGTTCTCATGCTACACATGGCATCAGTGATTGTTAATAGACACTGTGCTCTTAATCAATAACTAATTACATTTTCTGTTTTCTCTCCGAGCTTTTCTGTTTTCTCTCCGAGCTGTTCCGGTACCAGTTCAAGCACCACACATGATGTTCATCCGCTGCTGCTTCACTCAATCTGCTTCCGTCATCAGCTCCAGCCCTATCATACCCGTGCCACTTAATTCCGATGTCCATATTTCACATTTTATTCGAACTATGACTCCATGACTTTAGTTTCGTTCTTAGATTTATCATCTACATCGCCCAAGGAGGTTGGGTCCCTTTTTGAGTCTTGGTCCTCCCAAGGTTTCTTCCTCATAACAGTGAGGGAGTATTTCCTTGCCACTGTCACCCTAGGATTGCTCAATTTGGGATTGGACGTAGTTATTAGGAGATAATATAAACTTGTAAAGTTGCTTTGAGACAATGCTCCATTGTAAAAAGCGCTATATAAATAGATTTGACTTGACTTGATCTGGGCAAAGAGCCTGCTGTCCAGAGCATAGGTCCGTGTGGGTGTCTCCAAGACCTTGAGTTGGGTGCTGAGCTGGGCTGCTAGGTCCTGGTCCATGAGGTTCTCCTCAGCTCCAGAATCAATGATGGTGTTCACAGTGTACGAAGTCCCAGGAAGGTACAGTGCAGCAGGCAGCATGAAGAACGGCCAGCTCATATGTGGTCGATTGGAGTCAGTGCTCACCAGGATCCCCAGGTTCACTGATGAGCAGACCCTTTAGGCCATATGGGGCAAGTGCTGAGGATGTGCACAGATAGCCCACAGTAAAGGCAGAGTCCTAGCTCCTTATACCTCAGGCATTCCATGGAAGTGAGCCTTTCATGTCCCAGCTGCATAGGCTTGGGGTCCCGGAGAGAGCTGAAAGCCAGTGCCTGAGGTGGAGAGGGTTCTAACACTGTGGGTCTGGAGCAGGTGGACGGGATCACCCAAACTGGACACGAAACCCTTTCCAACCTGCACGCATGGAAGCGAACGGCCAGCTCCACCATCGCTTGAAGGTCCGAGGGCTCATCACAGACTGATTGCTCATCCTTGAGATGCTCAGACAGACCCGACTGGAATGCATCCTGTAGTGCGGGGTCATTCTAGTTGGTGTCCGCTGTCAAAGACCAGAACTCCATGGCGTAGTTCAAAACTGACCGGGAGCCCTGACAAAGACCAATGAGGCAACTCGACGCTGCTTTGTCATGGCTACGATCGTCAAAGACTGCCCTCAACTGATGGACAAAATTGCCATACAAGAGGTCCTCCAAAACACTCTAGGAGAGCACGGCCTCAGCACATGTTAAGGCCCTACCCCGAAGGAGGCCAATAACATAAAAGAAATTGATGGCATCAGTAGCAAAGGCTGATGAGCACTGCTGGAGACCACAGACCAGACCATACTGCAGACCACACTGCAGAAGAAACCCTCAGCACTTACTGAGATCATCAGCGTAGGTTTCAGGATGTGTGATGTGGGATCCACGCCCGCAGATGGAGGAGGAAAGAAATGGGTAGCTGAATAGAATGTGAGCGGCACAGTCAGAACATTCAGAGGGGATAAGGAGTCCTGGGTGACACTGGAGACCGGGGATGTCTGGCTCCTTGCGGTGGTAGCAGGATTAACAAGCAGATGGTTAATGGTACTGGTTAAGCTTGCAACCTGTTTGTTAAGCAGATGGTTAGACTCTAACAGAGTATCATGTTGTTCTAACTAAATGCTGTCAGTCCAGAGTGATACCAACCGGTACAGGGTTGGCTGTCTGTGGGTCCGCGCGTTCCATACTGGCCAGATCTTTCTGTTATGTGGGATCCGAGGATCTCACAGGTAATTTGCAGAGGAACCCAAAATGCAGACCAGCAGACAGACCACTACATAAGAATAACAGAAGGTTTATTATAATAAATATAAAAGTCAGAGATAACCAGGCAGGAGTATGTAAAGCAGGGCAGTTGACCAAAAACCAGTGGAGCCCAGGGAGAGCAGCAGAGGAGTGGGAGCTGCTTCGACAGATGGCAGGATCCCAAGTGAGCAGTGGTAAATCCTGGCAGCAGGCAGAAATAAAGGCAGGTCGATCTGGAGGTTAGGATAAACAACACGGTGATGAGTACCAAGTAGAAAGCAAAACTGCATGGGAGTCGAAAAAACACAGGCTAAACCAAGTGAGCAGGACTAGAGTAACAAGCCAGGAATAGCAACTTGCTAATGCTAATAGCTAATGCTAGGAGCGGAGCCAGATACCAGGTGAGATATAGGATAATCTGGCGATTTCTGGGAGGTTGACTCAGCGTTTTATGGAAAGGAGAGTTTTATGATGATGTGAAATCCGGATCAGCTGTGAGGGTGTGCTACATACACTATCAACAGCAAATAGGCAATTTGTAATGTTCTTGTGTGTTCCAATTGAGTAAGATTGAATGTGTTACACACACACACACACACACACACACACACACACACACACACACAGCAATTATATACTCTGATTTCAGCAGTTATTTTTGGATCCTTATTGGTCAACTGCGGCAAAAGAGACATACACGTGATATACTAGAAAAAAGTACACCCTTGTTTAGTTCTATGATATTGTTTCAAAAGACATACAAAACTTGATATTTGAATTTAACTTCATGTTGTCATTTATAACAGAGTAAAGAGGGCCAACAAAGTATGTAGAGTAACAGATGGACTATAATTTGTAATTGTAGAACTACAAAGTGCATCAACATGATACATGAAGTTAATAAAATGGCCAATGAGTATAGAAACAAGGAGTATGGTGTTGTGATGTAATAATACTAGCAAATTCATCCAGCTTTTTCACTATGTAGCAAATAAACAAATTACAGATATGACACCATTTTTTTAATAGCTGAACACTCTGGCTTCATTATGTATACTTCAAACAAATTTAACTAAATAATTTTATCTGTTGTCATAGTTTTTTTCCAAATCAAGTAGAATAAAAAATGTCGACATTACTCAGTGTTTGGGGGAAAAAAATACCTTATGGAATACCAGCAGAAGTCTTACAATGCAAATTAGTCTGCAGATAAAAGGGAGTACTTACAAAACTTAATGAGCTGTTGGACTTGGTGGTGCAGTGTTTAGCAAAATCACCTCACAGTTCCAGCATCTCTGGTTCAATCCCAACCTTGGATTCTCTCTGTGTGGAGTTTGCATGTCCTCCCCTTGCAGTTTCCTCCCACAGTCCAAAGACATGCATTAGGTTAATTGATTACCCTAAATTGACCCTATCTGAATATGCATGACTAGTGTCGAAGTAACCTTGTGTATCGATTTAACCTTGTGCCTCTTGTAAATAGCCATTGATGCTGAAAGCAATGTTAAATAAACCAACCAAACAAACAATCCTAGCTAATTGAAAGAACACATGGCCACTACATGTAAGTTATCAACTGAAAAATGAAATGGATTATAAAACTCCTTCAAGAATGGAACTCGAACATAGAGTGTGGAAAAAGATGTTGGCTGTCCCCAGGGTTGTTCCTGCATATAAAATCTGGTGATATGGGAAGGTCATAAATGTAAAACATACAGATAGACCATGAATGATGTCATAATAGGTTTGGTCATTTTTTAGGATGACAATACATCTTGCCACAGCAGATGGATAAAGCTTGTAATCAGGAGAGCCATATCAACTGTCCAGAAGATCTCAATCCGACTGAAAATTTATGGTGGATAGCAAGACATAAAGATTTGGTCCATGACTTGGTCTGTCAACGGCAAGAAAGTAGGAACCAGCTTGATGTAGAATAGGTTTTTATTATTTAGTGAAGTCCATGCTTTAAAATAATGCCATGCCATCATATGCAAAGCCAAGCGAGCAATAAACTACTAATTGTGTGCTTTTTTTTTTTTTATTGATGATTCCATACTTTTTTCCTCATCATTGAGTTACAGCATAATTTTTCGTCTACTGATCTGGAAAAAACCACATCAATTAAAGTAATTGAAATTTGTTTGAGGTATGCTTCATGAACGTAGAATGCTTAAAAATGCTGAGTAAGCATTCAAGTGTGGCGAATCCATGATTTTTGTCAGGGGTAGTAAATACCAGAAGACTCACTGATATTATATAATAATAGTAATTGACAACTTTTATTATTATTATTATTATTATTATTATAAATTTATACAATCATGTAGCTGCAATGTCATGAGATATGAACTCTACAACAGCAATTGTGATAATCAATTTCAGAGACCATTCACATTGAACATGTGTGTGTACATAAGCACACAAGTCATTCTACCAAAGAATGGTTAAATAATAATAAAGTTAATGTTTTGGAATGTCCAAGTCAAAGTCCTGACCTTAATCCAATTGAGATGTTGTGGAAGGACCTGAAGTGAGAACCTGAAGCAAGGACCTGAAGCCAACATCAGAAGAACACTGAACAGCAATGGTGTGCAAGGGCAGGATTGCAAGAAAAAGCTATAGCTCTCCAAAAAGAACATTGCTGCTCATCTGCAGTTTGCTAAAGATCATGTGAACAAGCCAGAAGTCTGTTGGAAGAATGTCTTGTGGATGGGTGAGACCAAAATAGAACTTTTTGGTTTAAAAGAAAAGCGTTATGACTGGAGAAAGGAAAACACTGCATTCCAGCATAAGAATCTTATCCCATCTGAGAAACCTGGTGGTGGTAGTATCATGGTTTGGGGGCGTTTTGCTGCGTATGGGCCAGGACAGCTTGACATCATTGATAGAACAATTAATACTGAATTGTATCAGAGAATTGAAATGAAAGGATGAAAGAAAAATGTCAGGACATCTGTCCATGAACTGGATCTCAAGAGAAGGTGGGTCATGCAGCAAGACAACGGGCCTAAGCACACAAGTCGTTCTACCAAAGAATGGTTAAAGAAGAACAAAGTTAATGTTTTGGAATGGCCAAGTCAAAGTCCTGACCTTAATCCAATCGAAATGTTGAGGAACTGAAGCGAGCAGTTAATGTGAGGAAACCCACCAACATCTCAGAGATGAAGCTGTTCTGTACGGAGGAATGGGCTAAAATTCCTCCAAGCAGGTGTGCAGGACTGATCAACAGTTACAAGAAACGTTTAGTTGCAGCTATTGCTGCACAGGGGGGGTCACACCAGATACAGAAAGCAGGTTCACATACTTTTGCCACTAACTAATATTTAATATTTCATCATTTTCCTCAATAAATAAATGATCAAGTATAATATTTTTGTCTCATTTGTTGAACTGGGTTCTCTTTATCTACTTGTAGGACTTGTATGAAAATCTGATGATGTTTTAGGTCATGTTTATGCAGAAATATAGATAATTGTAAAGGGTTCACAAACTTTTAAGCACCACTAATATATATATATATATATATATATATATATATATATATATATATGTGTGTGTGTGTGTGTGTGTGTGTGTGTGTGTGTGTGTGTGAGAGCTAGTGAGATAGATATTAGAATACTGCTGGAGCTGAGAGATGTACAGACCTATAGTGGTGCTTGAAAGTTTGTGAATCCTTTAGAATTTTCTATATTTCTGCATAAATATGATTTACACATAAGTCCTAAACGTAGAAAAAGAGAACCCATGGCCCAGATAGATAGAAAGCTCACTTTATTAATCCCAGAGGGAAATTCGTGTAAGCAAAGATGCAGCAAAACAGGCCCAAATCATGATACTACTACAGACATGTTTCACAGGTGGGAAAAGGTTCTTATGCTGGAATGCTGTGCTGTCCTTTCTCCAAACATAATGCTTTTCTTTTAAACAAAAAAAGTTCTATTTTGGTCTCATCCGTCCACAAAACATTCTTCCAATAGACTTCTGGCCCATCCATGTGATCTTTAGCAAACTGCAGACAAACAGCAATGTTCCTTTTTGGAGAGCAATGGCTTTGTCCTTGCAGCCCTGCCATGCACACCATTGTTGTTCAGGGTTCTTCTGATGGTGGACTCATCAACATTAACATTAGCCAATGTGAGAGAGGCCTTCAGTTACTTAGAAGTTACCCTGGGGTCCTTTGTGACCTCGTCAACCATTACACACTTGAAGTGAGCTTTGTTGGTCGACCACTCCTGGGAAATATAACAATGGTCTTGAATTTCCTCCATATACACAATCTGTCTGACTGTAAATTGATGAAGTCCAAACTCTTTAGAGATGGTTTTGTATCCTTTTCCAGCCTGATGAGCATCAACAACTCTTTTTCTGAGCACCTCTGAAATATCCTTTGTTCGTGCCATGATACAGTTCCACAAATGTGTTGTGAAGTGCAGACTTTGATAGATCCCTGATATTTAAATAAAACAGGGTGCCCATTCACACCTGATTGTCATCCCATTGATTGAAAACACCTGACTCTAATTTCACCTTCAAATTAACTGCTAATCCTGGAGGTTCACATACTTTTGCCACTCACTAATATAGTGGGGCAAAAGAGTATTTAGTCAGCCATTGATTGTGCAAGTTCTCCTACTTAGAAAAATGAGAGAGGTCTGGAATTTTCATCGTAGGTAAACTTCAACTATGAGAGACAAAATGAGAAAAAAACATCCAGGAAATCACATTGGTAGGATCTGTAAATAATTTAATTGTAAATTATGGTCGAAAATAAGTATTTGGTCAATAAATTTGGTTTAACTCAATACTTTGTAACATAACCTTTGTTGGTAATGACAGAGGTCAAACATTTCCTGTAAGTCTTCACCAGGTTTGCACAAAGTGTAGCTGGAATTTTGGCCCATTTCTCCATGCAGATCTCCTCTAGAGCGGTGATGTTTTGGGGCAACACAGACTTTCAACTCCCTCCACAAATTTTCTATGGGGTTGAGATCTAGATACTGGCTAGGCCACTCCTGGAGCTAGAAGTGCTTTTAATGGAGCCACTCCTTCGTTGTCCCAGTGGTGTGTTTGGGATCATTGTCATGCTGGAAAACCGAGCCACGTTCCATCTTCAATGCTCTCACTGATGGAAGGAGGTTTTGGCTTAAAATCTCACGATACATGGTCCCGCTCATTCTTCCCTTAACACGGATCAGTCATCCTGTCCCCTTTGCAGAAAAACAACACCAAAACATGATGTTTCCACCCCCATGCTTCACAGCAGGTAATGGTGCAACTCAGCATTCTTCTTCCTCCAAACACGGCGAGTTGAGCTTTTACCAAAAAGTTCTATTTTGGTTTCATCTGACCACATGATGTTCTCCCAGTCCTCTTCTAGATCATCCATATGCTCTCTGGCCAGCTTCAGAAGGGCCTGGAGATGTACTGGCTTAAGCAGGGGGATACGCCTGGCACTGCAGGATCTGAGTCCCTCTCGGCGTAGTGTGTTACTGATGGTAGCCTTTTTACTTTGGTCCCAGCTCTCTGCAGGTCATTCATCAGGTCCCCTCCGTGTAGTTCTGGGATTTTTGCTCACCGTTCTCAGGGTCATTTTGACCCCACGGGATGAGATCTTGCATGGTGCCCCAGATCGAGGGAGATTATCAATGGTCTTCTAAGTCTTACAATTGCTCCCACAGTTGATTTATTCACACTAATCTGCTTGTCTATTGTAGATTCACTCTTCCCAGCCTGGTGCAGGTCTACAATTTTCTTCCTGGTGTTCTTTGACAGCTCTTTGGTCTTGACTATGGTTGAGTTAGTAGTTGAAGTGTATCTATGATAAAAATTACAGACCTCTCTCATCTTTCTAAGTAAGGGAACTTGCACAGTGGCTCACTAAATACTTTTTTGCCCCACTGTATGTAATATTGGATCATTTTCCTCAATAAATAAATGACCAAGTATAATATGTTTGCCTCATTTGTTTATCTGGGTTCTCTTTATCTACTTTTAGGAATTGTGTGAAAATATATATGTGTGTGTGTGTGAGTGAGAGAGAGAGAGAGAGAGAGAGATAGAGAGAGAGAATATACTGTAGTTTACCTGTTTTGTTTCAGCGATTTTGATAGGACTGCTTTTGTGTATGTTTTCCATTGGCTTTTCTTATATGTCAAGGAATAGCATATGTGTTTTTATATGTGTGTCTGTACATATATGTACTTGTTTCAGCATTTCGTAAGCTGATGAAATGTGTTGGAACGAAGGAAACCTAAGGAAGCAAAGCAAATTTAGCTGCAAGAGGGTCAATTAAAGAGTCAAAGGGAGAGAGCGGCAGGAACAAACACAACCATGCAATTACCTTCATATGACAAAATGTCTGAGATTAGCCAGTTGCAGCCGATTGTCAGTGCTGGTAGGGAGGGATTGAGCACAAGGAGAAAACAGGGTGCAAAATCATGTTCCCTGCTGCTACAATTGGGTAGTAATTAAACATCTGTGGATTTTTCTGGGAGCACAGCGAGCACACACACATACCTTGAGACATAATAAACAAGTTTCTTCTTAAAAGAAACTGTGAAAAGAAATATAGAGAGTATGCTTCAGTGTTGAGCTAGCAATGTCCTTCAGAAGTCTTTGGTCTTGTATTGATATGAGATAAAATAATTGACTGTCAAAACTGTTTTCAAATTAAAATATCACATCTAGAGCACTCCTGTATTCATAAAGCAACTGTCATATGAGGTCTAAGCTGTTCCTCTAGGACAGTTTGGCATCCACCACAAAAGGCATTAATTTACATTGATGTTCCATTGTAACCAGGTTGTTGGTGAACATAATTTTCCAGAAAACAAATTCAGTCATGGGTTCTGTCCAAAATGGCATTCTATGTTTTAAGTAGTATAATATGATAGCATTACCCTTGGTAGTGCATATGGCATGCTGTTAGGGTAATTTATATTAATTTGGTACACAACCAAATATACTTTCAAGTTATTGGCTTCACTGTACACAATACACACCCTATAGCCAAACATTTGCAGACTCCCAAATATTACATGAATAAATTTATTTAGTATGAAGCATGCTTTGAACCTATTGAAAGTGAAGGTGGCTAAAGTAACAGAACACTGATTAGTATAAGAGTTTAGAAGAGCTTAGAGTATAAATATATTTAGTCATGTAGAGTATTGTAGAGGCGTAAAACATTTCAGTGTGTAAAACCTTAAAAAGAATATATAAAACTAAAGCTGTAAGCAGGTTTCAATTTGTTAGGTTACACAAACAGACCTGCTCTTGATAAAAACTGTGCTAACTACAGTACAACAGTGCTATCTGGGCTGATTTAGCCTAAAGACTGGATCCCTCTCTTTACACTGGCGCCTCTCCCTTTAGTCATACCCAATCCTGTCATGTACATGCAATCAAGCATTCTCTGTAGACAAAAAAAAAAGACCAGTCACAAAGTGGAAGGTTATGGAAACTCACAGAACAAATCCAACAAGTGCTGAAGAATAAAATACTTAGTAAAGTATTTTAGAGTAAAATACTTATTCAAATTTTGCATTTACTACATTTCATGCCAAACTTCATACCAAATTCCAAACTCTAAGCAATGTCAGGTTAGTGCAGTTTACCTAAAATTCATGGATTTGTTTATGTTGTTGAGCAGCCACAAACAATTATAAGATCACCATGAACATCGCCAGTGATAGTGAACTACGGAGTAGTGTACAAGCATTATGTTGAGTGATAAATCATGCTTAAAGTCTGACAGACTGGAGAAAAAGCACAATTTTTAAACATAGACATGTGTGACAGCCTACTGTGTGATAAGTTTGGATGCAATTATAATGGATACCAGGTTGTCTTTTTAAATACAGTTTACATTGCAGCCCTGATACCTTGCATATACTATACCTTGATTATACTATGCATGGTATAGCAATCCATTGGGATCCACTGGGCATATGCTATGATGTGCAGTGTGTGGGAAAAGAAGTGGAAAACTGGAAAACATGACAATGTGTCATTCATCAGTGACTATCTTTATAGCATCAGTTTATAATTCTTGGCTCATGTACACTTGCGCCTCTCTCTCTCTCTCTCTCTCTCTCTCTCTCTCTCTCTCTCTCTCTATATATATATATATATATATATATATATATATATATATATACACATACAGTGGGGCAAAAAAGTATTTGGTCAGCCACTGATTGTGCAAGTTCTCCTACTTAGAAAGATAAGATGAGAGAGGTCTGTAATATTCATCATAGGTACACTTCAACTATGAGAGACAAAATGAGAAAAAAAATCCAGGAAATCACATTGTTGGATTTTTTAAGAATTTAATTGTAAATCATGGTGGATATGATATATATGCATGCAATGTTTCCTCATTCCTCAGTTCATTGACTGCAAAAGCTTTCATGCTGGGCAGTAGGGTGAGTGTGGGTATTATGGGGAAAGGGCAATGTTTGGAGTGAATGCTCTGTTTATTTCACAACACAGAAAACAGACTGTACAAACATTTTACACATTTCAACCATTTAGTACCTATTTAAGTTTATTCACGCATTTTTGCGTGTTTAGAGAACACAGCATTCATCTGACATGCCCAGGTTATGCCTCTTTCTTCCCTGCATTGAATCCCACTGTATGCCTCATATCAGAGTTTTAGTAGAGAAAATACTGATGGATGCTGAAGAGCATGTCAACATCAAGTATACTGTTTGAGCATCAAGGATGAATAAAGCAGTGATGGCCTTTCTACAATGCAAGCAGCTTGTAAACCAAGTTATTGACCAAGTTATTGACTGTAAGAGAGAATTTTATTCCAGTTTCTGAACTGGTTTACAGTGCTTTTAGAGTTTCCATTGTTAACTGTTCACTGTATTTACCTAATTAAGACACTGAACTTGAACTTTTATCCTTTGGAAAGTTTGCAAAGTTCAGTAAAGCCGGTTCGACTTGGCTGTAGCATACTTGGCTCCTATCATGTCTTGGATGTCCAGCACACCTGTTTAGTTTCATTCTTTTATAGACATTTTAATGTCTATTTTATGTTATCTGGGTTTATCAGGTGTTATCTGTTTTATAGTTGTGTAGGTTACACACATTTGTTTCATGAAATATTGTCAGTGTTATAATGATTTTGTTTTGTACTGCCAAGAGGGTGCATAGTTAAATTGGGGTTGCTACCTCCCCTTCCCCACTTTAGTTAGCTTAGGCACTGCTCTTTTAAGAACTTTCTCATGCTTTTAGGTAGTTCAAAATAAAGGCTTTATTATGAGCAATTTTTCTGGTGTTCCTGGTCCTTCTATGTTACAATTTAAAGGGATATCTTATAAGAGTCATGCAAATACTGAGGGACATGCAGTGTTTCCAATGTGGCATGTTTGGCATGAGACTCACATGTTTCCTTACCCAGAGCTGAAGCCTAAGTCTAGTCACATACATGGAAAACCAGAATACTGTTGTGGCGTTGGTATAACCCAGTGAAAAGTGCACCACATGACATTACTAATGATGAGACTGGGAATTATATAACTAATAAACTAGCAGGTACTAAAATTGAAGTGAGAATTAACTGAGTCTCAAAGCTGTATGGAGCAAACTATTGATGTAAAAGCCTAAATGAAAGGAAGTCAGAAGAGGTACATACACATCAGGTTAATGATGGGAAAAGGTATAGATAAAGGTGATGAAATAACTACATAGCAGAATGGGGATCCTAATCATTCATCTCTAGCAGCATGAGGGACAGTGTTACCTTGGGAAGGGGGTGAGGAAGAGAAGGAAGACAATGTTACATGTACATATGACCTTCATTCTGCTGAAGGTCATATGAAGTCACTAAAATTAATTAATTATTTCCTAGGTGATACATTTAGACACAAAGGTTGGATTTTAATATTTTTTCCAGATACTGAAAGAGGTGGGGTCATTAAAAATTAATGGAGGAAGAGGTCGAAGAGTGTAGTAATCTTTGCGTTCATTCAAATAAAAAGAGTAGATACTATTATAGTTCTTTAAGAAACAAATACTGATCAAGCCACTGAATTAGTTTGGTGTAGATGATGGGAGGGGTAGTATGCAATGACTCAAGCTACAAATATGAGTTTGTGGTAGTTATTTCTTTCCAGAATATATGGAAATAAGTATCTTATTGACTAAAAAATTAAAAAGTTTGTTTGTTTGTGTGTTTAATGCCATGTACACACTTAGGTCATTTACATGGCAGGAAAGGTAAACATTGAAGCGTCAGCCGAAAGTCCACACACCCATATCGGTATGTGGTCTACAGCTGTGATCTCAATCCAGTGATTTTGATATAAGTAAGTATTTTATCAATGTTTTCATGTTTCAGTGCCTCGGTCATTGTCCGTGGTACACCCACAAGACGTCGGTGTTGAACATACTTTGAGCATTCTGTCAGAAAATGTTTTACTGTTAAGGGTTTGTGGCATGCTCCACAAAAACGGGAGGGTTCCCTCGCAGTAGGTGCATATGGGTGAGTCTGGTGTGTCCAATACGACACCTAGAGATGATGACCTGGTCCAACCTATGCTTGGTCCGTGTACCGTCCCGGTTATGTATAGTAGGGCATAGATCTTTTAGCTTGTTGTTGTACTGCATGTCCCATTCTGTTTGCCATAATGTCTTGATATATGGAGTGATGCGAAGAACAGCGTCAGACGATAAAAGTTTCGGGGTCTGGTGGCTGAATTGTCGGCCTCGTTCTTGCCAATCTGTCTGCCAACTGCTTTCCTGGGATTCCACAGTAGCCTGGGACCCAGCATAACTGTACATCCTTGTTACTGCGTTGTAGAAATTGTATCCTGTGTAGCGCTTCATGTATCAGAGGGTGTTTAGTGTTTAGGCTCTCGAGTGCTTGAAGGCAAGATTTGGAGTCTGTGCAGATCAGAGCTTGTTCTTTTCGCGTCGCATCCACAAAGTTGAGTGCCATGAGTAGGGCTTGTGCTTCTGCAGTAAAAATTGAACTCAGTGGGTGTAGGCCAGTACTTGCAGATTCTTCCTTTGTCACAACTGCCGCAGTTACTTGACTTGTAGTCTTAGACCCATCAGTATAGATGGTGAAGTGCGCTGGGTATTGTCTCTTATATTCAGGAAATCTGTCAGATATTCATTCGGGTGAGTGGCTTGGTTTCTTGTTTTTGGTCAGATCCATGATAATACTTGGCTTGATCAGTTTCCAGGGAGGAAGAGGTGTCGTAAATGTGCAGCTGATTGAGTTCATGTTTACATCAAGCTTTCCCAGGTGCTGTTTCATTCTCATTCCAAGGGGTCTGACGAAGTTATATCTTGATTCATACAAAGGGAGTAAGGGTGTGACAAAGACAGTTCCATGACAAAGCAGGGTTTCGCAGGTTGTTTTATGATATATTGAAGTGAGAGTTTCGTTCTTCTGTGCTCAAGCGATGGTTCTTGGGCTTCAACAAAATTAAAAAGTAAAATCAGGGGTAAAGGATTGAAGAGTAAAAGCAGTAATTAAGGCATAGAGGTTATTAGCATATATGCAGCTAATAATGGACCAGATAGGGTCACGTTTTACCAGATGGAATTCACCAAATGATTAAAATTAATTATATCATTAAGCCTTTGCCTCATTTTAAACTTTATTGGTAATTTAATTTCAAACTTTTGGATAAGTATTTGCTGAACTTTCTGGTAACTAGTAAAAACAAAAAGAGTGATTTTTAACATCTAGTTAAATGGTGGGAGGTGGGCAAAATTGGAATGCAAGTCTATTGTCAGAATTACACACATTAAAACAGCAGCTATAAAATAGAACATTAGATAATTTCATATAAGATATATGAAAAATGAATAATTAATGGTAACTCTATTAGAGTTTCTAAGTTGGCAGAAAAGGAGGAAGAGTTAAGGACTATATTTACAAAGGTATGCAAAAAGAGCAATGGTCAGAGGTACGTTTTTTTTTGTTTTTTGTTGTTGCTGTTTGTTTGTTTCCATTAAATAAATGGATGCCCCTACTACTTACTTTTTTAACCTTGAGAGGAAGATAGCAAAATGAAAGCAGATGCTGTGTCTGGAGCATGAAAATGCAACTATAACAACAGACGCTTAGTGCCAGGCCAATAGTGTCCCCAAGAGCATGCCAAGTCTACTCCAAAATCTACCTACATTACATTTAGTGGAAAAAGAAAAAAAATGGACATGAGTTTTGAGGCTGTTCAGCAACTCTTAACATGTCATGCCTCAGGAGTAGACATCTAGTGTTGTTGTATTAATATTTCTTGCAGTTGCTGCAAAAGACAAGTGCCAAAGCAATATTTAGTAAACATTTTCAAAAATCTGCCCTTCCAAGTGAACAGTACTGTCTCTTCTTCACACAAAATGTGACCTAGGACTATTAAAAAACTGACACCCTGTATCACTGATGTTCCTGGATTATGAAATATTTTTGAAATTCTGGTTAACAAGCTAAAGAATTATTGATTGGGAAACAACATATGTATTGTGCACCAGAGCGATCAATAATCTTTAACTGTAATAAACTGCAACTTTATCCTTTTTAATCAGAGACATTATCTTTCTGTAAGAGACAGTTTTAATACTGGTAGTATTACTGGTAGTTTGTGGGTATTTGAGCTACGTTTGCAAAAATTAAGGAAAAAATTCCACAAGGTGAAATATTACACCCCTTTTTCCACAAGGTAACATAGTTCTCTGGAGTCTTAATGAAATGTCTGTGACATGCTTTGGTCAAAATACCACAAAGTTCAAACACCACAGCACCCTAGAGCTAATACTGCTAACTTAACTGCACTGTGGACACTGATTGTGATGCAATTCAGTTTTTGTGTGAGGAATCAACACCAACTAATTTAACTTTGACTCCTAGCTGTCAAGACCTTGAATCACAGAATCAACTCTTATTGGGACTCATATGCATTCAGTTCTATGTACGTGTGAATCATGGTGCAAATGATGACTTTAATAGAACTATAGAAATTGTATGCATTAAATAATAAGTGATGTATCATTACTATTCTGCTTATTGTACTTAATTAGTTGAATTAACAACTAAATAAATTAAAAATCAATTAACTACTGTAGTATAACTAATTGCAAGCTATTTGACCTAAAGCAATGTCTTGTAGGCCATATTGTCACACCTGCAGCCTGCCCAGAGAACCACGCCAGTGTTCTACCATGTTCTAGTTCTCCTACCTTCTAATTGTCTGCACCTGTGATCTATCTTCTCCGGCCCTTCCCTTTCTCCTATTTATACTCCCTCGCTTCAGATACTCATCGCTAAGTCTCTTGGTCCTCACCTCGATTCTAAGCACTCTTTACATCGCGTTTCTTACCTGGCTACGACTTCTCTCTTCGTCTCTGACCTCACCTTTCATCTCTCCCTCTCTGGTGTTTCATCGACTCCTCGTCTCCGACCTCTGGAAAGTCCCTGTTTACGATTTTGCCTGCCGTTCTCAATAAACGATGGCTGAGGTTCATCCAGTCGCCGCGTGTGTCTCCTTCCCTTTGCCGGCGTTACACTTATTAGATTAGTGTTAAGATCAGCTATATAAATGCTATATAAAACTATTCTAGATGCCTTAGCTTTTATAAAATCTAAAAAAAAAGAAAAAAAAAACCACTCATAGGCAGCCACTGTTATTTATGTCCAAAAGCAGACTGGGCAGTGACTATAATTTTTGCACCAAATTTCATATGTTCAATTTGATGTTAGCGAAGAGGACAATAAAGAAGACATTACTCAAAATTTGCATAAAAATGAAGACAATCAGAAAGTTGAGGAACTGAGAGGGAGAATGTTTGTTGTAAAGATCTCTGCTTGCACTCAGCAGCTGTTTAAGGTAAACATATGGCTCAAGCTATTGTTTTATGATAAAACATGTTCCAGTTTTAATCATTTCGACTATTAGCATCGACTGAGGTTATATACTTTTATTTTGTGTTATTTCAAAATATCTAAAGGTTTCTTGTTGATCATGCATTATAATTAATTTAATTCCTTTTTTATTTGAATTCCTGTGTATTCTAATCCTGTCTGACCACCAAGGTACAAATGCTTGAAATTAGCCCATATATTGTCCTTTCCTTATTTTGCACATATAATTAGATTACAACGTCTTGTAATATCTACTGGAGAACTAAAGTAGCATTTCTATATTGATAGCACTTTGTATTTTGATGAGAAACTTTACATGTTAGTGTAATGTATTCTTGTGATTTTTAAATTCTATTTTTCTTCTTCAGGTGGCATGTTTGTCAGTCAAGACAGAGGAGGAATGTGGGTTATGTTGTTTCAATTGTAACAATTTACCTGTGCACACAGTAGACACAACAAGTGAAGGAAAAACTGCAACTGGAATGTCCTGTGTGTGAAGGCTTTTTACTGGTTAAGGCCAACAACATTCTTCATTACTTAACAGTATGTTTAATTTTAGTTCTTACAGATATGCTCTACACTCACTGGCCACTTTATTAGGATCACCTGTTCAACTGCTCGTTAATGCAAATATCTTATCAGCCAATGACATGGCAATGCATATAGGCATGTTGACATGGTCAAGATGACCTGCTGAATTTCAAACCGAACATCAGAATGTGGAATAAAGTTCATGGTTGATGGTGTTAGACGGGCTTTTCTGAGTACAGGTAGTCCTCGGGTTACGACGGTCTCGAGTTACGACGTTTCGTAGTTACGACGCATCTCCCATTTACTGTATAAAGCCTTTTTTCGACTTTAAGTGGTTTTGCGTGGTAAACTTCATAACGCGAACTCCGTGTTTGGTGTGCGCGGCGGAAGAATACAAGGTTATGGGCTGTTTTTTGATAATTACTGTCACGTTCGCTCTCGTACCACGCCCACCTTCGGCTTCCTGTGTCAGCTCCAGTGTGTGTGTGTGTGTGTGTGTGTGTGTGTGTGTGTGTGTAAACGTGCGCGCTCCTCTAGCGCTGATCTCTGACAGTTTGACTGCGTCAGGGGTGTTTGAACGCTGCCGGGCTTCAGCACCTAGTTGAATGCAGAGACTTCTTCAGTTAATCACGTGTGTGTGTGTGTGTGTGTGTGTGTGTGTGTGTGTTCTCAGTTATATCTGTTCATTTTTTATAGCGCATTTACACAGCCGCGCTCTCGCGCTGTTTCCTCTCCAGTCTAAAAGGAATATTTCTCTGTTTAATATCATGTGAGCATTTTAAAGAGGGAGACCTCCACATTGGCTAAAGCACATCAGTGCGTATAAAACGCTGAGGACCCCGCGCCTTTCTCTGCCCCTGCAGACGCGGCCCTGACACACACAAAGTCTCTCTTTTTTCCTTTGTCTGCCGTTCGTTTGTATTTTATTAATCATTGTTTTATTTATTCTATTCATTTCAGTTCATCACTACCATCTTGAGCTAACTGCGATTGGGTCCTATAATCCTTTTGTCTCATTTTCACGATTCGCCATCGTGTAGGATGCCGAACCGTAATAGTATGTACGTGTGTTCCGACTTACACCGAAAATCGGTTTACGACGCCACCTAGGAACGGATCTGCGTCGTAAGTCGAGGACTACCTGTATGTCAGAAACTGCTGATCTGAGTTTTTCATGCACAGTCATCTCTAGGGTTTACAGAGGATGGTCCAAAAAGCAAAAAATATCCAGTGAGTGTCAGTTTGCTGGGCAAAAATGCCTCGTCTCTGAAAGAAAAGCAACTGTAACTAAAATAACCACTTGTTACAACAGAGGTATGAAGAAGAAAATCGCTGAATACACAAAACATTGAATGTTGAACCAGGTGGGCTACAGCATCAGAAGATCACACAGGGTGACACTCATGTCAGCTAAGTACAGACAACTGAGGATACAACTCACATGGGCTTACCGAAGTTGGACAACAAAAGACAGAAAAATGTTACCTGTTCTGACGAGTCTCGACTTCTGGTGAGACATTCAGATAATAGAGTCAGGATTTAGAGTAACCAACATGAATGTATGTATCTTATCAATGGTTCTGGCTGATGGTGGCAGTGTAATGGTGTGGGGGGAATTTTCTTGGCAAAATTTGGTTCCCTTGATACTAATTGTTTAAATGCCATAGCCTACCTGAATATTGTAGCTGACCATGTGTAATCTTTTTTGATGACACTCTTTTGTGTCCGTATGACAGGACAACACACCATGTCACAAAGCTCAAATTGGATTCTTGGACATGACAATGAGTTTGCTGTACTCAAATGGCCTCCATAGTCAGCAAATCAGCAATCCAATAGATAACCTGTAGGATGTGGAACAGAAGATCCGTGTCATCGATGTGAAACTGGCAAATCTGCAACTTTTGCATTATACTATCATGTCAATATGAACTTAAATATCTGAGGAATGTTTTAGCACCTGGATCTTGTATCTATGCCAGGAAGAATTAATGCAGTTCTGAAGGCAAAAGGAGGTCCTACCTAGCACTAGCAAGCTGTACCTAATAAGGTGGTTGGAGAGTGTATATAGTCAGTTTACTGTAAAGTATAAACTATATATATATATATATATATATATATATATATATTTGCATTTTCCAAAGCATCTAAACTTTTTATGATTTGGGGTTATAGTTCTTTACACAATTTTTATACTTTTGCCCCTATATACCACCACACTGGATTGAAACGACACGATCGACGTGACTGAAGTGTAGATGTTCAGCTTTAATTCGAGTGGTTTCACAAACTATTGCATAAAAAAATATTAAGATTTACTGCCATTTTTACATAGTCTCTCAATTTTCACATTATTAATTATATTAAAGTTATAATTAACACAATTATAAATATAATGATTATTTTTAATACATGCAATCCCCTTGAATTATCACTGAAAATTGAAACCTTTGTAAGATTTATAGGTTTAGTTTATTTTGTTGTAAAGCATCCTTAGGTTTATGTGAAAGGTGCTATAAAGTCTCACTTATTCTTCTTATTATTATTTTATTTATTCATCTGTATTTGAACATACCACTAGTGCTATTTTATGGATGCACTTTGTCAGATGATCCTGGTCTTACAAACATTTGTCATTTGTCTCAAGTGCTGTGTGGGCTGCAGATCCTGGCCATAACCAAAGTTTACTTTTCTGGCTTGTTTCATCACAAGCACATTGGTTACTTCTTTTGTCACATGCCAAGGATCTTTTTTTCTACATACATTCCACACATTAATTTCTTTAACAATTTGTGGATGCCTGTCAGTGGAGATGGTAGAGACCTTCAGCCTATTTCATTTAATGGTTTAAAAGCTTCCTCAAAAACTTTTGAATTCACAGGTTTAAGAGCTTGAAAATTATAATACTGCATAACCTTTCATATTTAGATATGGATGCCACAGAAAAGTGATGCTGTCAAAAACCTTTCCTGACTTTGGTCTCACTCAGAGTAGATTGAGACTTTTATCTGTAACTACAGCACATTAGCTCTAGATTCAGATGTGATTCTTTAGTTTTTTTTCCAGGTTCTTCTTATCTTTGACAATAAAGAAGCCAGACTTTAAACAGTGCATATTTTCTTTCTGCATGTCAGTGATTTCTGGGTGCTTACGACGTGCTTACATCATATTCCGAATCAGCTTGTCTGCACCGTAGCTGACTCTCTTCTCTACATCACAAGTACGTCATCTGAAAGAAATAAATCCTGGGATCCCTATCCTTACATCACCTCTCTTGTTGCCTTTATCAGTGTTGTATTGTATTAAAATTTTCTTTGCTGTGGTAGAAAATAGCAACACGTGATGGTAGCACGTCTTGTCGGAGCACCAAAAACGTCGCGGACATAACTGGGAGGGGCATAACGTGTGGAGGTCTGGGGGAATCTGTGAGAGACACCCACCAACCTGAGAAAACTTCCATTAATACTGAGCCACAAACCCATCACCCGGATACTATTTGAGAGGCAAGGGGGACTGCTGTATTTTTGGTGTCTAAAATATTATGTTACCATATACAGTACCAGTCAAATGTTTGGACACACATTAGACTCATTCAATGTTTTTTCTTTATTTTTATTATTTTCTACATTCATTATTAATATCGAAAACATTAAAACAGTGAAGGGCCACGAATGGAATTATGCAGTAAACAAAAAAAGTGTTAAACAAACTACAATATGTTTTATACTTCATATTTTTCAAAGTAGCCACCTTTTGCTTTGATGACAGCATTGCACACTCTTGGCATTCTCTCAAATCAGCTTTACAAGGCAATCACCTGGAAAGGGTTTTAGTTAACAGGTGGGCATTGTCAAGAGTTAACTTAAGGACTTTCATGCCTTCTCAATGTGTTTGCAACCATCAGCTTTGTTGTGCAGAGATATGGTGAAAACACAGAATCTAAAGTATAAAACTTACTCTGGTTTGATTAACACTTTTTTACTCACTACATGATTCCATACGTGTTCCCTCACAGTCTTGATGTCATGATCTACAGTGTAGAAAACATTAGAAAGGAAAAACACTGGGTGAGAAGGTGTCTCCAAACATTTGACTGTACTTACTTATACCATATATACCATACAATACCATATACTTTCTATGGTTTTAACATTTTTTCATTTTATCATAGACAAATTTCTGTTTAAAAACAAAAACAAACACACAACAAAAAACAACAACTGCTGAGGTGGTAGGATTCAATTAGGGGTGCTTGAGTACCGCTGAAAAGGGTTTAGACATGTCTGTGCCAGGAACCATCAGAGAACTAACTGTAGCATGTCCCATAAAAATTATAGGATTTCTTTTAGTCAGGACAACATTGGACTTGTGATATAACTACCTGTGCAGGAAGGACGACAAGGCAAGGTGCGATTGACATACGTCATCACATCTAACACACTGCATTACAGGCTACACAAAGTATGGAAATAACCTGGGCTGGAAAAGTAATGCCAGTAAAACCCTCCTGAGAGAAGTTACAAATCTTGAATAAGAAAAGCAACTTTTTTTTTCTTAAGTAGAAAGATCTAAAGAAAAAGAAACATCATTCTGTCTTTCAAATCACCGGTGCTTTATACATCACATGTGTAAAGGGGAACTACTGGACTTCCTTTGCATGGAGTGAGAGCGTGGAGGTGGACAGAAGTGTTTGGACCAGACGTCTAACTGAAAGGATGCTGGCAAACCCAGTATAAGCCTCCCACTGACAAACGTGTAGCAGCACTCTAATTCATAGGGCTATAGACACACACATGGCTCACCTTAATCCACCAGTGAGGTCTGGGTGCCCATTTTATAATACAGAAGAAACTGTAGAGCAGCTTTTCATTCACTGTAAACATTATCAGCATGGTAAGAAAGTTTTAGCAAGGAGTTGTAACAGACTGATTTAAATACTTTTATCGGTTTAAATACAATTTAGACAAATTGTCCATTAGAAAAAAAAAGGCTCTGGTTCAGAAAGTCTTGCAGATATTTTTAGAATATATTACAGTTGTTATGGATTGTTTAACAAAATGGAAGGACTTTGTGACGTGTGTAAATGAAGTTCATTGCCGTTTAATTAAATATTTAGTTTTATTTATTCTGAATAGTAAATTACATTGGACTGATTAATTTGTCAAGTGTTTTAATTTCATATCTTATTTCTTAGCATGAATGGTCCAAATAAAGATAAGTTAAAACTCTCTCTCTCTCTCACACGCACTCACACTCACACACACATGCACACGCACACGCACACGCACGCACACACAAACACACACACACACAAACACACAAACACACAAACACACACAGTTTCTATCCATTCTTTTTTCCTTCCCCGTCTTCCTCCCCATCTACATCCTTATCATGCCTCTGAATGACCTTAGTGACGTGTGCCACAGCAACCAGTCTGGGGATGTTGATTATGCGCAACAGAAACAGAGCTGGTTGGCCAAATAAAGTGCTCATTAGCTTGATGTCACTCTCTTGACAGCCATTAGCACATTACCTAAACTGACCATTAAATGAGTCCAAGTCTGCTCCATCTGCCTTTATTCAGAGAGACAAAAGAAGAATCTGTCACAGAGATATTTAATTGAAGGGAAATGCTGGTAGGTTTTCAGAAATATGAGATTTTAGAGGCTACACTGTGGGAAGCTTTAGAGACAGACGAGAAGAAAAGTTTTTTGTTTTTCACTTTTCTTTTGTAACAAATCAGATTACTGATCAAAGCAGTAGTGAGGAAGGGGGTCCTCAGTCTTGGTTATTACTCATATGAATACTATTATTCCTACCATTTTCTCTTTAACATGATGAAACTTGCAAAATATTGTCAGAGATATGAACTAACATAAAGGTTGTTCCCAGATTTATGGTCATGTTTAAATCTGTTGAGGAAGCACTTAACTAAAGGTAAGAGCTGTTAAATTAGCCCTAAATTAAAACTGTTTCAGGATTTTAGGTCTAATTTAAATGGTTATCTTCCCATAATCCTTATGAAGTAATGTTATACTTTTTATAACTTACAGTGATGTTCTTTTAAAGTTCCCAAAAATAAATCAGTTAATATGATATTCTTGACTATTATTAAAGATGAGAATAAAATGATTTGACTGACTCTGAGAATGAGTCTAAACTTCATTATAAAATGGATTCCTAGCATCTCAGACTGTTAGCTATATGATATTGTTACCTACAATGTGATCACAAAAAGAGATGTAATTAGTTTAAGATACTTTTAAATAAATCAATACAATGGTGGAATCCCAACTGCTGCTTAACTGCAAGAGCTAGAAGTTAATTAATTAGTGTTACAACCCCTGCACCCAAATCTCTGGCTCTGATGCTAGGGGTACAAGCAGGGTGTAACAAGGTGGAACAGAGTCCCACCAGAAAAAAAGACAAAGAAGACAACAAATGGGGTACCAAACAGCAGAAATAGTATTCAATAAAAGGAAAATTTATTTACAGAATTACATATGCACAAGCAACTCAAAACATCACCACTTTTAGTAAACAACAACAAAAAAAAAACATTAAACATTATACAAAAAAACGAAATACACAACATGAAAAATAAACTCTTACATCCAACTTAGTGAAGTTAATCACCGGTGGTACCAAAGGAATGGACAAAATAAAAGACACTCTCCTGGTGTGAATTAACCAAGACACTAACTTACCTGCCTGCTAGTATCCCAAAACAAAAATGTGTGACTCATACCTTACTGCTTTAGGCTTCAGTCTCCAAACATACACTCACACAGGCACACACACAACCAAGCCGCACTGCAAAGCAGCCCAAACCCCATAGATGACATAAGCATTATACAAGTGTAAGCATAACGTACATGCTTGAACATAACACGCCTACAATAAAGACTCAAACCCCTAGTTCTGCGGCTAAACATTTTCCATAGAGCGAGACAGAGCATCAGCTACCACATTAAGCATTACAATTGGGCACCCCAGCTAGGACAAGATTAATAAGTCTCTGAAAGGTGGCAGGTGCATTCTTTAACCCAAAAGGCATTACTGTATACTGTAGAAAACAATTCTGCATCACAAAAGCAGAGATTTCAGATGCACGAGGGGTAAGCGGAACTTGCTAGTAGCCCTTGACCAAATCAAGTTTGCTCACATGTCTCACAGAGCCAACCCGGCCAACACATTCATCAATCTTGGGTAAAGGGTATGAATCAGACACAGTGACAGCATTTACTTTTCTGAAATCAGTGCAGAACCGATAGGAATGATCCAGCTTTTCAACCAGTAACAAGGGAAGCTCCAAGAACTAACAAATACTCAACTTCTTTTTCATAGCTGCCCTCTTTAAGGGATTTACATGACAAGCATGCTGTTTTATCGGTATGAGTGTTACCTTGATATCATGCTGAAGGACAGTTGTCTGCATCCCCAAATAAATGGGGAAAGTCACGTATAAGGGTTAGCAAGTCATCCCCTTGCTCTTCTGGCAAGTGAGTGAGCATGCTGAGCAGTTTCAAACGTATTTCTGAGATAGGAAATCTCACATCTGGCTCTGGTATCTTCTGAAGTACCAATCCATCGGGATCAATTTCAGACTCAGGCAGCATCTCTATAACAGAACAGGGGTGACATTAGTTGTAAGGTCGTGTGTTGTTCCCTCAGTGGAAGGGTCTTGACTGTAATAAGCCTTCAGCATGTTGATGTGGCATACCCGCCTTTGTCACCTTCTGTCAGGTGTCCGAATAACAGTCTGTGTCACTTAGCTTTTTAACAATAACGTAAGGACCAGCAAACTTAGCAGAAAGTGCTGATCTATGGATGGGTAGCAACACCATAAATTTGTCTCCAGCCTGGAAATTCCTAGGCACAGCGATGCTATTATAGAACGTTTTCATACGAGCATGGGAGACATGTAGGTTTTTCTTAGCAAACCCGCATGCTGAATGCAAACGCTCATGGAATTTGCTAACATAAGCTAGGACAGTGTTTCTCAATCCTGGTCCTGGCGCCCCACCACTCTTCAGGTTTTAGTGTTTTCCTGCACCCAACACACCAGATCCAACTACTCAGCTCATTTAATAAGCCTGTTATTGAGTTAAAGTGGGTATGTTTAAACAGGAGAAGCACTAAATTGTGCAGAGCGGTGGGGCGCCAGGACCAGGATTTAGAAACACTGAGCTAGGACATTACCTGGATTTGCCAGGTCAGACACCAGATCATATTTCAAGACTTTAATGGTCCTCTCACGGAGTGACTGAAAACAAGTTCAGCAGGGCTAAGGCCCAAAGATTCCGGCACCGATTCACGTACTGCATATAGCACAAAGGCAACCCCTTCATACCAGTTATTTCCGGTATCCAAACTGTACCTTTTTAACATTGACTTCTAGGACTGATGGAATGGTTCCAAGGCACTCTGAGCTGGAGGATGGTATAGGCTGGAAACTTGATGTTGGATTCCCAAGTTTGTCAACACCCGAGAAAACACTTTGAATACAAAGTTAATCCCTTGGTCAGTTTGGATGACCTTAGGAAGACCAAACACATTAAAAAACTTCATCATGTCTTTGATGACAATAGGAGCTGTAATTTCATGCAGTGGTAAAGCTTCAGAGAACCAGGTTGCAACACACATTAAAATTAACATTTACTGGTTTCTATTTCTTGTCCTTGGTAAGGAACCCACACAGTCAGCCAGCACACATTCAAAAGGTTCCCCTACTACTGGGACAAGATGTATAGGTGCAAGGGAAACAACTTGATTCGGCTTCCCTATATACTGACAATTATGGCATGATTTACAGTACTCACTTACACCCTTTGTATGAGCAGGCCAGAAGAAATGGTTAAGGATATGTTTGTATGTTGTTGTGACCCCCAAATGTCCAGACCATGGAAGACCATGCACTAAGTGCAGGATATGTCTGCGATATGCATATGGTACCACCACCTGAAAAAAACAGTGGTTTCCAGTCCACCACTGTTGGAAAACCGCTTGCGCATCAAGACTGCGATTTCCAGGTAAAAACCTGTTCATTTGTTGCACAGGTCTGTGAAATTGCAAACAGATGTAAAACATTTCTGTAGGCTGGGGTTGCTCTGTTGAGCTTGAATACGTTGCTCTCTTCCAACACGCAAGCATTTTGACTCCTTGTCCCTTGGAAGTTGCTTCTTAGTTGAACCTAATGGGGAACATATTGTCTCAAAGTCCATGGGACCCTCCTTAGTAAGAAAGGAGTTAGACAGATCCACCACATCAGCCCATTTACGCGCTTGAGATCTTGTTACTAGCTGGAAATGGTACCAGCTGGTCCTGGGAGGCTACCCCTGAAAACTCCTCAGGACCACGTGATTTATCTAAGACTTCCAGCACTGGCAGCACTTTTCCACCTGCCAGGCCACTTCCTAAAATTAACTGTACACCCTTCACAGGCAATGCTTGGCAAACTTCCACACTAATGGGACCTGTAATCAGGTCGGAAACCAAATATATTCTGTGTAATGGTAACTTTACATACTCCGATCCAAACCAATGACAGAGCACGAGTTCCACTTGAACTCTGTTCATTCAAGGGAAGTACACCCTCCAACAGAATAGACTGACCTGCACCAGTAACTCTCAACATTTTAATAGAGCACCGAGTTTGATTAAGACTACCCACAGAGACTTGAGCAGTGGAAATTAAAGGTTTGTAGCAGCTGTCTGACACCTGAACTGTCAGGGTTTGCTCTGCACCACCTGTTTGTTTATCTCGTTTTACTCATGCATCCTACTCTTTCCCCTCTCGCTCTGTCTCACTCCAGTTTGTTTACTTTTCTTTCCAAGTGCGGCATGTGTTTTGTTGTGCTTGCTTCCACAGGAATCAATTGGCTCTCACTTCATCTCATCACCACTCCACCAGCTAGCCACTGCTCCACTCAAGATTCTACACATCTGATCTTGATCTTGATGGCTGATCACCACCTTAATAAAATGCTGGCATAGTCATCAAGAAATCACCAGATCGTTCCGTTACACTACTGGTATCTCCGTGCTAACATAGCCTTAGCTTTAGACATTCTTTGCTCTTTTCAGCTCCCATGCTGTTAATTTATTTTCTACCCTGTGTTTATTGTGGTTTTCATTCCTTACTAGCTCCTGGTTTTTCTGTGGCCATCCACCACCTTCTACCTGGTCAAAACCTCCATTCCCTGGACGTCCTCAGCCTTCTCCCTGACCTTCTCACTCTCCTTGGTTCTCTTTCTCCCTTCGTTGTCGCCAACTCCCTGGACTCCTACCATCGCCCAGTTGAAATCTAGTTACTTGCTCAGTTAAACATGAATTGTTGTTAACTAAACCTTGAACTTGGTACTTGCTTGTCCATCTGTGGTTCTGCATCTTAGGCTCCAACCTAAACCTAGTCGGTTCCTTTGAACCATAGCCCGCAGATCCACAGTTGGCCAACCCCCTACTTATCAGGATGGTCCTCACCCACCAAGAGGTTTGGTTGGGTCAGCATGATAAACTTCTTAGTACACTGCTTGAGACTAGTAGACACCTCAGTAATCAGGTTGCGATCTTAGCTGTCCACTCTCCCCAGGCAATCAACCCCAACCAAGCCACTTCGAACCCAAGTCTCAACCCTGAGTCCTGCACCCAGGACTCTGCACCCTCTCTCAATGCTCCCACTGGGACACAACCCTCCAGCCTGGCTGCCCAGATTCCTCCACTCCAATCCATGGCCATGTAAACCCTATCACGCATCCTGAGCACTACTATGGTGAACTTAGTAAGTGCCATGGCTTCCTATTTCAGTGTGGTCTGGATTTCCAGCAGCACCCCTCTGCCTTTTCTACCGATGCCAGTAGGGTCCTTTACATCATCGGCTCCTCCGGGGTAGGGCCTTCATGTGGGCTGAGGCTGCCCAGTCCCAGGTGCATCCCAAAGAGGTCTTTTACGCTTACTTTCTCCATTAGTTCAGGGCAGTGTTTGATCACCCAAGCCATGGATAAATGGCTTTGAGTCACCTCTTCAGTCTATGCCAGGATTCTCGGTCAGGCTCTGACTATGCCGGGTGGAATGACTCCGCCTTGTGCAGCTGTTCGGCAACCGCCTCTCTGAGTTCCTGAAGGACGAGTTGTCAGCCTGTGATGAGCCCTTGGACCTCCAGGCTATGGTAGATTTGGCCATTCACGTAGACCGATGCCTCCACGACAACCGGTTAAAAAGGGCCCCGCGTTCAGTCCAGGCGATCCATGTTGACACCGTTGCCTTCCTCGGCTTCATAATTCAGAGAGGGTGCATCAGGGTGGATCCCACCAAGGTCAAGGTAGTGGCAGAGTGGTCCATTCCTCGGGGTTGGAAGGAACTGCAGCGATTCCTGGGGTTCACCAATTTCTACCACCATTTCATCCAGGACTACAGCAAGCTGCCAGTGCCCCTGTCCCAGCTCACCTCCACTAAGGCTTCTTTCCACTGGACTCCCAAGGCTGACAAGGCCTTAAAGTGCTTAAAGAACCTATTCACCTCAGCCATGGTGATCATTCAACCAGACCCCAACCTACAGTTCATCATGGAGGTGGACGCGTCAGACTCCGGAGTTGGTGCCGTACTCTCCCAACAGGTGGGACCATATAACAAGCTGCACCCCTGTGCCTTTTTCTCCCGTCGCCTAACCACAGCAGAGGGCAACTACGATGTTGGCAACTGGGAGCTGTTGGCGGTCAAGCTTGCGCTGGAGGAGTGGAGACACTAGCTGGAGGGCTCAGAACAGCTGTTCATCATCTGGACCGACCCTAAAAACCTGGCTTACATACAGACGGCAAAGCATCTGAACTCGTGCCAGGCTAGTTGGGCCCTTTTCTTCTCTCACTTCAACTTTACGCTCACCTACAGACCAGGATCACACAACATCAAACCTCATGCCCTCTCCCACCAGTTCTCCACAGAGAAGACCGTTGACCCGAATGACTCCATCCTACCTCCCGACCAACTAGCAGTTCATTTGACCTGGGACGTACAATGGACAGTCAAAGAGGCGCAGGTTGAGGAGCCTGACCTGGGGGGTTGACCCCTCGACTGCCTCTACGTGCCCACTTCTGCCAGATCCTAGGTCCTCAAGTGGGCCCAATTCTCCAGATGTGCCTGCCACTCCGGGGCCTGTCACTCAGCACCTCTGCTTCAGAGGCATTTATGATGGCCTGCCATGGACAGAGACACCAAGCAATACATGGCTGTGTGCTCACTTGCACCAAGAGTAAGTCTTCCCATCTTTCCCCCTCAGGACTCCTGCAGCCTCTCCCCGTTCCTGGCCACCCTTGGTCTGACAACGCAGTGGATTTCATCACAGGGCTCCCTGAATCCAGTGGCAAGTCAGTTATCCTGATGGTGGTAGATAGGTTATCCTAGGCCATTTGCCTGTTGGCCCTACCCAAACTCCCCATGACCCTGGAGATGGCCGTCCTCCTATTCGACCATGTCTTCAAGATCTATGGTATACCACTGAACATCATTTTAGATTGAGGGCCCCAGTTCATCCCCATGTCCTAAGTACATGCTCGGTCAGTTTGTCTATCTATCATCGCAGAACATCCCCATCTGCACGAAGCCCAGGAAGTTGGTGCCCTGGTTCATTGGCCCCTTTTCTATAAACAAGGCAATTAATCCCACTTCTGTCCAACTTAAGCTTCCTTAACAATGCGCATTCACCCCACGTTTCACATTTCCCAGATTAAACCTGTTGCCTCCTTGGACCTCCTCCTTACATTTTTTTTTCTGAGTGCGTTGTGTGTTTTGTTGTTCTTTCTTCCACAGGAATTGATTGACGCTCACTTCACCATGTCACCGCTCCACCAGCTAGCCACCAAGCTGCTTCAGATTCTACACACCTGATCCTGATCTTAGTGGCTGATCACCACCTCAATAAAACACCGGGGCAGTCATACAGAAATCCCCAGATTGACCTGTTATGCTACTGGTATCTTCTTGCTAACATAGCCTTAGCTTTAGCTGTTAGCCTGCTCTTTCCATCTCCCATGCTGTTCATTTATTTTCTACCCTGTATTTAGTGTGGGTTTCATTCCTTTCAAGCTCCTGGTTTTCTTGTTTTTCTCCACCACCTCCTGCCAGGTCAAAACCAACATGCCCTGGATCTCCTCAGCCTTTTCCCTGACATGTGGAAGCTGCATTCCCTTTGCCATAGCACTCTCCCTGGTTCGCTTCGTCCCTCCATTGTCGCCAGCTCCCTGGACTCCTACCGTTGCTCTGTTGTCTTCTGGTTACTTGCACACTTATCAGTTAAAGCTGAATTGTTGTTAAATAAACCTATCTTGAACTTTGTACTTGCTTGTCTGTCATTGGCTCTGCATCCTGAGCATCCTGGAAACATGAACCATGCACATGAACATTGTTGGCAGTTTCTTGTGGCTATGAAACCTCTGTCAGTAGGCTTCAGTCATATGCCTGGAGTATGGTAGAATTAACAGTTTCATACTGTAAGCTATCCTGTATGAATAAGGAGGAACATACCTCCTGAGCCTTTTCCATGAGCTTACAGTGTAATAAGAGTCCATAATTCCTGTCCTGTTTGACCTCGTTATCTGTATAATAGAAACCTATCCACAGCCTCAAACAGTCAAGGCTCCAAACTTCAACCATGGCCAAGACCAAAGAGCTGTCAAAGGACACTAGGAAGAAAATTGTAGACCTGCACCAGGCTGGGAAGAATGAATTTACAATAGGCAAGCAGGTTGGTGTGACCAAAACTGTGGGAGCAATTGTGAGAAAATGGAAGACATACAAGACCATTGATAATCCCCTCGATCTGGGGCCCCACTTGAGGTCTCATCCGGTGGGATCAAAATGATCATGAAAATTGTGAGCAAAAATCCCAGAACTTACCCAGATGGTCCTGATGAATAACCTACAGAGAGCTGGGACCAAAGTAACAAAGGCTACTATTAGCATTTTCAATATTTCTGCATAAATATGATCTAAAACCTCATCAGATTTTCCTAAAAGTCCTAAAAGTAGATAAAGAGAACCCAGTTAAAAACCAATTACTGCAGAAGCCCCCCTAGCGGGCCCGTATACCCCCCCACTAGGTCGCCATTTTTGGCATTCTTAATAACTTCAAATATTCTTAATACACAGTTCAAAACACCAACTCAAAATATTTAATACTATTATGACTACCTGCATACCGATTTCCAACTGCCTACATGCAGCCATTCGCCAGAAATCACGAACCAAACACAGCTGTTCGCCATGTTTGTTTACATAAACTACCACACCTCCCCAACTACTTTGCCTTTTAAAATATACTTAGGATGTAAAATAACTTTTGATTTTATTATAGAAAATTCACTTACCGTCTAAACAAGTCCAAGATACTGTTAAACTCCAGATAAAATGTCAGTAAAGTCCTTTTTTCACTTGCTCAGTGGTCCCATAAAAGTCCATTCATTTCAAAATGTAACCAGAGCTTAGCGATCTTTGGCTGTGTTCTCACTACAAAACACGAGGTTCCCTCTAAAGTCTAAATAAGATATCCCCTATGGGAGGGCTCTGTAAATACTCGGTTCGTTATTTGTTCGTGAGCTTCCAAAGGTCATTGGTTATCAGTTTTTTTCAGCCAGTCAAATCATACAGAGGCGGGAGCTGTAATAGGCAGTATAGGAAAATGACGGGTCTGTGTAAGCGCTGATTGGAAGACACCCCTTCAAATCCAAAGCTAACAGTCTAAGGTTTCCATAGAGATGTCACATGACATGTTCATGCTCACAGAACGCGTAGGGGAGGGGTTTAAAGGGTCATACAGCCTGAAAAACAGCCTGGCTGAGCAATGCAGAGGACTACATTCAGCGTGATTTAGTCAGATAAATAGCAAAATAATGCTGAATTGTGACTAATAGTTGTTTGTTCTATTACATAAGACATAAAAAACTTGCAACCATTTGATTTATGATGACAGGCTTCTTTTTATTTATATTTTTAGAGGTCATGACCCATTTCGAGATCAATACTAAAAAAGCTGTGTAACTCTTGAATACTCTGTTTCAAATTTTGGATTTTGCTTTACAAGTCCCTGGTGAAATATAAAATGTACAGCATGGATAATTTTCACTCACCCGCATCCACACACACATTATAAACCCAAAAAATAAAAGGATTTGTGTGGAAATCTGATGATGTTTTCGGTCATATTTATGCAGAAATATAGAAAGTTTTAAAAGGTTCACAAGCTTTCATGCACCACTGTAACAGGCTAAATTATTAATGTCTATTTTACTCTGCTGTAAGGACCAAATACACTGATGAGGCTTCTGTAAGGCACAAATACTTTTATCAAGATTACTAAATTTCAGTTAGTAATGATGTAAAGACAACATCACCAGAAACAAATCTTTGATCTATAGTTATCCTACATCTTTTTTCAAAAATTTATATTTCCCTACATTAATAGTTAGCATGAAATGTCTTTCTCTAATTCGAGAGGACAGCCTTAAAGATTTCAAAATTAGAAGTTTGTATTAGGAACCACGCAGTTCTGCTGCTTGACATTGGAGAGCGTAGTCGGTGTGGTAGACATGCTGGGATTAGGGCGGCAGTCCCTAGCATGCAGGTGCTGATTAAAATAGATGCTGATTACATCTGACAAGAGACACTGCTCACAAATGGCTTTAAATACCTGAACAAGCAGGTGTCTCTTGTCAGATGTAATCAGCATCTATTTTAATCAGCACCTGCATGCTAGGGACTGCCGCCCTAATCCCAGCATGTCTACCACACCTTGTCGTATGCTTGCACTCAACTTCACGGCTTTGGCCTTGGTATTTCATAGTGGCTTTTTTTTTGACATGCTTTGAGCATTTCCCCTGCCTGGTGATGTCAGCTCCGCTCGCCATGGCAGCATGAGCTTTTGCTTTGATCTTCAAAGTGTTCATGGATTATCTATTTACTATTTGTGAGTTTGTACTAACAATTCGGTGTTACTTTTGTCCCCCATTTGCCCCATTGCAAAAGCTGTATTTTATCAGCACTCCCCTTTGTTTCTCTGAGTGTTTTTCCCACTGAGTGACATTCTGTTTTCATTTATATGTCTGCTCTGCAATTGTGAGCTTATTCTAGCGATCAGGTTCTTGCATTTGTTTCCTGTTTGCTGCCTCACAAACAGTGTACGTTTTTTCAGGACTTTCCATTTCTGGTTTGCGAGCTGGGCTCATCGCCATTGCGAATGCCCAAACCTTTGTTTAACGAATTGTTTACGACTCAGAGTCGACTCACTCTTTTAGAAGTGCTAAATGAGCCCGTCTGTGTTATCACACAATTTACATGGCTAGGTAGGCCTTATTAACATTTCAACATAACATATTTTATTTTTCACCCCCACTTCACTCCCATACATACATCTATATACATACACATATATTCTCATTTATGTGTATGCATATACATATATAAAAATGTGGTTTGTTTTGTGAAGTGGCAACAGTCCCAGTTCTATACACATTAAGCCTCTCTTCGGCCTCAGTAGCAGGACTTATTTACACCAGCTACCTGCGCTTGAGTTCAAAATTCGTGGTTCACTAGGTGAACCCTCAGTTTGGATTGGTATTTTAACACCTATAAATTCCACTTGGGACCAAACTTCGTGGGGTCTATAGCATTTTAAAAATAAGTGTTTTAACATTTCATGTTCTCCACAGTTTGACATTGGGTTCTGTATAGGTTTTTATAACACAACTCCACTTAACCATTGCTCTGTCTGGGAGTCTCTATTGATCTTTTTAGGAATCTGCTTAGTCATATTTTGCACAACATTTGTTTTTGTAAAACTGTTGCAAAACTGTATTGTTCTAAGATTTTTTTTCTATTTTCTATCTACCCAGCTAAAGAAACTCCAGTGAAAATGTGTGGTTTAACATTTATTAAAAACGAAGTGTTTATTTCCACTTTATCAGCTGAAAATTAACGGCATATGTGCAGAGAGACTTACGAAGAGGAGGAAAATGATGCTGCAGATAGGAAGGGAATCGTTTCACACATTCCACCTGTGGCCTGATTGAAATGAGTAACCAACGCTAATCACATTTCCATAATGAAGAGATGAGTTAAGGGAGATTACACACACACTGCTCCATCAGTGATGCTCTCAGTGTGCGATCTCCTTTCCTGTTGACTCCTATTACCGCTTCCAAGTGCCTTAAAGCACCGGAAAGCAGATGCTCAAAGCATGAAAAGTTGCATTGCAGGTTTGTGTGTGTGAGTAAGATAAACTCAGACTTTCTAGCTATAGCGTGATCTAGACATAGATGGAAGAAATAGCAGCTTTACTGGTATTACAGTGGTGTAGATGTTAAAAGAGTCAACTCTTGCAGAGTAGGTCCAGGGTGCAAGTACCAGTACTGTCAAGTTGCCACTGTTGGGCCCTCTGGATTAATGTGTCTGTTAAATGCTGTAATGGTGGTTTATTTGTGTACTTGCTTTGAGTTGGGTATCAAAGAGGCTAAGCCTTCCAACTCTCCCAAACACACATCCTTAAAAAATAGGATGTAGTCCGCATGTAGCGGACTATTTTGTGCCTTGATTCACACATAAAGGAAATTTAAAAAAGGAAATTTAAAAATGTGGTTGAAAAAACAAAAACATGATTCTTTACACATTCCGTTTCTACTTCTAGAACTACTTCTGTAGTTTTCTTTGAGTTTTCTATCAACTACAGGAGCTTTCTATTAATTAATTAATCTTCATTGTGTGTTCACACCACACTATACAATGTGCTTCTATTTTTCTTGTTCTATTTTTCTAGCTCTAGTTATTGACTGCCGCATGCACCGCCCATTCAGGTGTATCAGTATGCATCATTTTCGGTGGTAAAAACTGTGGTCTGCAGATTGACACACATCTCACATAGCCAAATGATTTGAGAGCAATCACTTCCCATTAAGTTCCTGACCAAGAAATTTGGTTAGGACAAGCAAATTGAAAGTAAAATTAACCTAATATTTATGTACTGTGAGCCTAGAAAAGGAAAGTGAAAATAGTATAGAAAGTATCCACATTCACAAATAAAATATTAAAGGAAGGGGGAAATATGCAGCATAGCCTCAACACCACAAGGTCAAACATTTGATTCAGTTGAACCATTAATTAATTATTCTTCAAATTTACTCCTTGATTTGATAACTGGAAAAACATTCAAGTGTTTTGTGGTATAGGAAAAAATAGTAGTAATGTATTTTTACTCTCATAAACACAAACTGTTATTAGGTTGTAATTACTTTAACATTTTACTCTCTTGTTTTCATTATGATTTGATTTTGTGTATGTGAGATTTAAAAGTTCTTGAATGTAAAAGTGCATAGTACTGAATGTGAGAAGGTGAATTATTAAAAACTCTGTAAGTCTGAATATTTGTAGGTGGTCAAATGCTATTATCCAAATGTGCCTTGTCCCTTGAAATTATTTAATAAATATTTGAGTAACATGAACCTTAATTCTATTATTGCCTGTGGAGAAATCCCTACCTGGAATCTGTTCGACAGTAGGTGGTGTTCTGAATAACGGTGTTAAATATAGTGCTAAAGCGAATTAATTGATCCTTTTTTCTGCCTATTAGATGAAGGTTGGACAGTGCTTTGTCTTCTAACAACAGGGTTCCATTACTCTATTGCGGTTCGCCATGATAGAAACGTGAAAAACAAAGACACAAAGGTTTTAGGGCCCAAATGCAGTTAGTTCCAGATGGAATAGGTGAACCAAAATATAACCAAAACAATGAAACTAAATGCCTAATAAAAAGAAAGTAAATAAAACAACTTCAGTGGCTGAGGATCGAACCCTGGGTCAGTTGATGCTGTGTAAACAGAACGCGCCACTCAACCACCGAGGAGAAACTAACAAAAACCTCAAAAGAACTCATACCGTAAGCGCTCAGCGCTACATAAACAACGTGAATGGGTCTTTGCCAGTACAGAGCAATAGAACCCGTGTGGAGTGCCGCGAAGGCGGCTCACGGTTCTCCGTACATGGAGTGTGAGATTGATGCAGAACTGAAAATTTCGAGGCTGACTCATCAGCACAGCGTCTTTTTTCAAACGTGAGAAGGTGAGGAGGGCAGCCTAAAGCCCGAATAGCTGGCAGCAAAAGAGGGAGAAGGTGGGTCTTCAAACTGCCATCTACCTACTTTCCCTAACAAAACCCAAGACACGATATAACGCATGTGAGATGGGTGAGGTCTCAGGATATTTCAAGGATGAGACACATGTCAGGGCTCAAAAGTGCACATAAAAAGAGAGACCAACAAGTGTCACCAACTGCGTGCATGGCACCAAATGAGGGCTGGTGATAGCACCAAGCCTGGCCAAGCCAAACAGCAAGTCAACACTACTCCCTAGCGTCAGGAGCATGACTCCTGATAGTACCTCCCCACGTAACACCCCTCCAAGCATGATCAGAAACTCCCCATGTCTACCATGCTAAAGATTGAGTGTATGGCGTCCAAAGAGGTGCCAGTAGGCAGAATGCACCTTCAAATAGGGGCTAAATGGGGGGTAGGGCATGACATGTCCAAAGCAGGACTCATATTGACCTGGGCTCAGGTCTAGCCACGAGTGGTTCAGAGGTGGGGCTCGGCACAGGTGGTTCAGGGGTGAGCTCGGTGCTGGTGGCTTGGAAATGGGGCTAGACCCGACAAGGCCAATGAAAAAGATCAGCACAAGTTGCCTAGCTGGGCAAACAGACCTATGGTATGAAGGTTGACAAAGATGACCATGGGTCGGCGTGAATGACCCTTCATGGGGGTTGATGGTAGCGACCGTGGCACAGGGATTAGCGTAAATAGTTCAAATACAGAGCTAATGTGCTCAGGTAAGGAGCTAAGAAGTGCGGCGTGCTCAGGTACAGAGCTGGGCAGTGCTAACAGCTCAAGTATGGAACTAAGAGGCATAGCATGCTCAGGTACAGAGCTAACATGCTCAGATATGGAGCTGAGAGGCACAGCGTGCTCAAGTACTAAGCTAGACAGCGCTAATGGCTCAGATACAGAGCTAACGCGCTCATGCATGGAGTCAAGAGACACCGCATGTTCAGGTACAGAGCTAGGTAGTGCTAATGGCTCAAGTACTGAGCTAGCATGCTCAGATATGGAGCAGGGCAGCGCTAACCGCTCAGGTATAGAGCTGGGCAGTGGTAACGGCTTAGGACGGAGCTAACATGCTCAGGTACGGAGCTGGGAAGTGCTAATTGCTCATGTAAGGAGCTAGCATACTCAGATACGGAACTAAAAGGTGCAGAGTGCTCAGGTATGGAGCTAGGTGGCACTAACAGCTCAAGTATGGAGCTCAGGGGTGCGGCGTGCTCACTTACCGCTTGTTATGACTGACGAGTTTCTGGCTTGGCCCACCCCTCTGGCCCTCCATTTAAGATGGGCTTCAGCATGCATGGCCAGAACGAACAGATCGATAAGGGAGGAAGAGGGTGAGAGAAAGAATAACTTGTCTTCCAGCTCATCATTGAGACCCTTCTTAAATAGGGTCATCAGCGGTGGCTCATTGAAGCCGCTCTCTTCAGCTGCGCTGCAGAACTCAGCCACGTACTCGGCTAAGAGCCTGGAGCCTTGAACAATATCAAAAACAGGTAGACACTGGCACCTTTTGCAGCAGGGACTAGGCAGTTCTGTGGGGTTGGGATGCCATATTGGGTCCATAACTTGGCCAAAGTTAACGGATGGAACCCCCAAAATCTAGCTAGGACCTGACCAAGGATAGCTGGTGCAGCTTTCGGGTAGTAGGGACCTCCATACTGGAGGTCCAGGAGCTAACGCTGGGTCCAGATAGTGGTCGTATACTTCTGTTACAGTCCGCCATAATAAAACAAAGGTGAATCGTGTAAAACAAAAGTATAAGGGTTTTTAGTACCCAGTCGCAGTTAGCTCCAGATGGAAATGAAGAACCAAAATATAAATAAAAGAAAAGAAAAGAAAAGAAAAGAGAAGAAATATAACCAGCTAACTCTATCCCTAATCAGCAGGTGCACATGTGAAACAGCTGTGTGAGGGCCAGGAAAGTCTTAGCATACAACACCTGTCTGGGCTGAAAGGTGTGCTTAAATAGCTTGGCCAACAGGTGTCTCCACTTGCGAGCATGGCACCAAACGAGGGCTGGCGCATGCACGATTGCACCAAGCATGCACATGCCGCAATATGAGTCAATGCTGACCTCCAGCATCACAAGCCGACCAGAAACTCCCCAGACACCATGCACTCAACCTTGAGCATGTTAGACCGGATAGGGGAGTTTCTGGTTGTGCTTAAGGGGCGTTTGGACACTGCCCCATGGGAGGGTACTATTAGGAGTCACTCTGACCCTGGCTTGTGATGCTGGAGGTCAGCATTGACTCATATTGTGACATTTGCACACTCGGCATGATCGTGCATATGCCAGCCCTCGTTTGGCGCCATGCGCGCAAGTGGCGACACCTGTTGGCCAGGTTATTTAGGCGCACCTTTCAGCCCACACAGGTGTCGTATGCTTGGACTTTCTTGGCCCGCACACAGCTGTTTCATGTTCGCATCTGCTGGTTAGGGATAGAGGTAGCTGCCGATTTGAAGATCGCCAGCGATGGCCAGTAGGGAAGCTTCCCATTAACCAAGGGTCTAGTTATAGTGCAAGGCAAGAATTTCACTAGCATCCTCAGTTGTCGTCTTCCTCAGCGGTTTTTGGCTCACTGTGGCGAAGCGCGCCCCGCCACCTCTTGCGCCATCACCCTGTTTCATCGCGATCACGGGAAGTAGCGCCCCCCTACATGATCATGTTTAGAAAAGACGCTGCGTTGAAATCAATTCAGTCTAGTCTTTTTATTAATAGTTTCTTTTTCTTCAGTGGCTAAGTGATGCATTGGGTTTACACAGTTGTTGCCCATGTGTCCATCTAGGGTTTGATCCTCAGCCACTGAGTTTGTTTTCCTTTTGTTATTCCTTTTCTTTTCTTTATATTTTGGTCTCCCATTTCCGTCTGGAGCTAACTGTGATTGGGTCCTAAAAACGCTTATACTTTTGTTTTACATGTTTCGCTTTTGTTTTGTTATGGCAAACCGTCTGCATGTTTTCTACTGTTTAACAGCTGTTTCTTCTAGTGCTAAACTGCATATGTACCCACCATTTAACTTTACATTCTGTGAAATGGGATGTTGACCAAAATAGACATTAACCAGACAGTACAACAGTCACATAGTCTTTTTGACTACTGTAATGTGAATATAAAGGGTATTTTCATAAGAAAACTAAAGGTAAATGATATGTAAATGCATCAGAGATACCGCTGAAAACTCGAGTGGAATGCTAATATCTACACAATATGCCTAATGCCTAAACTGTTATTCACATGCTAAACATTATTTAATTTATGGAAGTTCAAAATAATCATAAAAAACAGTAATTTTATTTTTATGACCCTGTGTAGGGAAAAGCTGTAGCAATTAAGAGGACGGTGTAATGGTCCTGACACTGTTGTTTGATGGAAGCCAAAAATACATTGATAGACACTATTATGAACAACATAGATGACAGGACAAATGGAACAGACTCAAAAAGTGAGTGTGAACCAGGTTATATAGTTATAGATGAGACAGAATATACAGGTAGTGGGGGGATAATTAAATGAGTACTGTGCACATACATTAGCACATACAAACAGAATTTACAGATTGTGACAAATAAGTTGTGCCCAAACATGAGTAAATTGCACAAAAAAGTCTCTAAGCACATCAGCTGTGTTAGAACAGTCCCTAGTCTAAATATGAGCTATAGCAAGCAAGTGAGCGAATGATGAGTGAAAGAAAGACATATGCTCTTAAATAATAAGTCTTCGCTTTGTTTGTGGATCCGTAGAATTGATTGGCTGTTGAGGTGGCTGGCTGTTTTTCAGAGCTATGCAATCCACTGGTTTATATTTATTTATTTATATATATATATATATATATATATATATATATATATATATATATATATATATATATATATACTGTATATATATATATAAAGAACAATATAAATAATAATAATGAAAATTTAATTCCATAATTTTCAGAAGTGTTGCAATTAAATAAATAATACAAAGGATTTATTGTAAATAACTTGGTGCAATTACTGCAGATTGGGCCCGTATACGGGCCCACTAGGGGCGCTTCTGCAAATTCTGCAGTAAATAGTTTTAATAACTTAAAACATTCTTAATACACAGTCCAAGACACAAACTCAAAATATTTAATACTATCATGACTACCTGCATACCGATTTTCAACCGTCTACATGCAGCCATTCGCCCGAAATCACGTACCAAACACAGCTGTCCACCATGTTCTTTGCGCAAAACATCCAACTATTTTGCCTTTTAAAATATACTTAATAACTTTTTATTTTATCATAGAAAATTCACTTACCGTCTAAACAAGTCCATGATACCGTTACATTGCCGATAAAACGTCAGTAAAGCGCTTTTTTGCATGGTTATGTGGTTGCGTAAAATCCATTCGTTCCAAAGCAAGCTCTTCTTTGGACCTTTTTCATTACCCAAAACAAAGGCCGTTTCTCAATACCAAGAACGCGAACTTCGGCTCGCGTACTTCCTAAGTCTGTACTAGGAAGTTCGACTTGCGAGTACATACTCCAGAGGACGGGAGAACGCAGTTCGGTTATTCTACAATTGGAACAGCAGTGTACTTGGCTATGGAGACAACACGGTTTAGTTTTTACACATAGTTAAAACATGTTGTATAAAGCCTGTCAGTGGTGGAAAAAGTGCTCAGTTCTTTTACTTGAACTTCAATTTATATCAGACAGTTCATATTTAGAATACAGGCTGAACAAATAACACATATAATGCATAATAAATACGTTAATAGCTTTCCGTCACATCTCCGAAATCGTTTGAGCATTTTTTTATGTAAGCTTTATCTTGATAAACTGACCGCATAGTTGAATTTTAAACAACTACATTCTCGCCTAAAAAACTCTTATAACTTCTTTTTGTGACACAATAACAGTATTACTTTAGAAATTATACATCCAGTAGGGAGTTCTCTTATCCGGCATTACCGAGCTGGCAATGCATTGTGGGACATTTCGCTGTTCAAGTACGCACAAGTCTGCATCAATGCATCCTCGGTAATATGGGCGGATCGAGAACACATCCGGGGATTTGGAGCGTACTTGGTTAGATGCGAACTTGGAAATGGAACAGTACTTGGGCTGCCACTGATGACGTTTCACAAGTACACGAGAACAAAAGTACAGAGAATTACGCATATTGAGAAACAGCCATAGTTTCCCCTTTTCCAAGGGTGCATAAGATATCGCCTATGGGTGGGCTCTGCAAGTACTAAGTTGATTAGTTATTCAAGAGCTCGTAAACTGTATTGGTGCAGCGGTTTTTCTACACCTCCCCAATTCACACCAGCTGGCCTATGGCTAGACATATATGCAAATCCCTGGGTCCTGTGTGAGCGCTGAGTGACAGAGCTGTGTTCCAATGGACAGCTAAGAGTCTACGGTTCCTATAGAGACCAACCGTGACACGATCTCACCACACACAGAGCGCAGGGAGGAGGGGCTGGAATCTCCATTCTCTGCCTGGCAGAACAATGCAGGCCTCAATTCTGGTGGATTTATTCCAATAAAAGGCAAAATAACACTGAATTGTGACTAATATTTGTTTGTTCTATTACAGAAGACATAAAAAAACTTTCAACCACTTGATTTATAGTGACAGACTTCTTTTTATTTGTATTTTTAGAGGTTGTGGCAAATTTTGAGACGAATGATGACCCTTGATAAAAACCTGTGTAACTCTTGAACACTTTGTTGTATCTGTTCCAAATTTTGGATTTAGCTTCACAAGTCCCTGCTGAAACAGAAAATGTACAGCATGGGAAATGTTCAATCACCAGCATCCACACACAAATTATAATCTTAAAAAAATTAAAGGTGTTTTTTGATTTTCGACATTTTTTTTTTGCATTTAATCTTCCCAAATGTAACCTAAATGATGAAAATAGAAGACTGGAGGTGAATAAATATGTTGGCGCAAGTGTTTACTTCAATTTGAGCCCTGAATGATCATTGTGCTATATGTAAAACCTAAAATAACCAGTGTTTAAATGTGATAGTGTTCGTTCAATTACAGAAGAATAGTAGGATGAAAAGTGTCGCATCAGCCCTGCTCTTAAATCTTTAAATTGGCTTTCTGCCTCTACTAAGAAACTAAAAAATAGGTTCATTGGATGGATCTTCCAGCAGAACAGTGATCAAAAACATGTGTACAGATCAACACAAAAAGTCATTTACTGAACACGAAATCAAGCTTCACCCATGGCCATATCATTCCCCTTATCTGAGCCCATTGAAAATTTTTGGTGTGAGCAAAAGAGATTGCAACTTGAGAGTAAAACTCGTTTTACTCCTTTATAACAGTGATGCCAATAATTGTGGGGGGAACAGTAGCTTCACTTAAATGGAGCAGATATCAGAGAACTGTCAAAGCAACTTCAACTGACTGTTTAACTTGAAACCAGTTTCGAACAGCATCAAAAGTTTATCAGAGAAGATGTATAGTTTGATGACATTATAAGTTACATATGTTTTAATCCTTCGATAGGTGTAATAACCTTTTAAATAAAAACTGAAGATATTTAGATCAAACTTTAAGGTTTTTCAGGCCCTGGTTGTTTTTAGCTCTCTGTCACTGTGTAACGATGATGCAAGCCCTTCAGCTTGCATCCATCTTGTGTAGCTCCCCCTGCTTTCTGCTTCCTACCCAGCAGGTGGGGCTGTAGCCACCTGCTGGTCTGTCCTCTATATATACCCCGCTTCCTGTGCACCTCCTTGTCTGGCTTCATCACACTATGGTTGTCCTTGGCCCCTGTGTTCTGGTCCTCCTTGCTGGTTTGTCTCCTTTGCCTTGTTTTGTCCCTTTGTGCCTGAGTCTCTGTTTCTCTGTGTCCGAGCTATTGGTTAGTTGTCTTAGGTTTAAGTTGTGTGTGTTGTATTATTAGCCTTGTTGTTGTGTTCAGTTAGCCTTCTTTGTTTGTTAGCATTGTTAGCTTGTCCCATGTGTTAGATGTTTGTTGTGTTCCTGATTATTCTTAGTTTATGTCTGTGTGGTTTGTTTTTATGTTTGAACATGTGCACTGTAAATAAATCTGTCTCACTTGCATGTACGTCCGCCTCCCATGTCCTCCCATGTCGTGAGCGTGACACACTGCAGATCTGTTAGCATTTTTCTGTAAAGCACTTTGAACTGACATGTATGAAGTGCGCTTGTATAAAAAAGACAAAAAACAAACAAATAATAACAAAACAACTAAATAAACAACTAAATAAAGCATACAGTAAAAGGAGAAGAATTAGTCACAGTTGGGCATCTGTAATTACAATTACTACATCTGTAATTACAATTATCTTATACATAAATTCAGACCATGAGGCATTACACAAATAGCATATTTGTGTAATTTGTATCATTACTGTGCACACTGGGTGCTTTTTAATCGAAAAATAAGAACTGACCTGATTTAACATCACAGCATCATACCTGACCAAAGACATTCAAATGCAAAGTAACAAGACATATCTGCCATGCCCACATTCTACAATAGAGTTAATAATCAGGCCTTATTGTTTTCATGGATCCCCCGCAGTCCTCTACCTGTTACGGCCCTCCTCGCTGCTAGGGGGGATCTGGACTGCAGCATTCGTGGTGCTCCTCTGGACTACAAAGCACCCGAAGGAGAAGCTAGCGACCTGAAGAAGATTGCCTACAGCTGCGTAGGACAGTATTTAGACAGGGCCTGTTGCGGGGAATTACTTTGGGGTATCACTTTGAACTATTTGTTTCGCCCGCGTGTTGCGGTAAGCCCGCTTTTGTAATTTGTGTTGCGGTAAAAGCCTGCTTATGGTTCTAGTGTTGCAGAAGCCCGCTTATGTGTATAGTTTCGCTGAAGGCCCGTCTACGTTTACTATGTCATGGAAAACCTACTTATGTGTATGGTGTTGCTGAGCTGTGTAAGCCGTGGAGCGTACCATCAGGTCCTTGGTTTTGTTTGTTCTGTGACCATTCGTGAAAATAAACGATGGTGATTTACATTGAACCTGCACCCATCTCCATTCCTCCCATTAGGCCTCATTCTTACAGAATTCCCCACCAAACCATGGAGATGGCAGGTTCGCAAGCCACTTTGGTTCCGTTACACAGGGTTCCCCTTCCAGATGAATATGATGAGGACCCGCAAAAGTATGGAGAATTTTTTGGGCCGTGATTTAGATATGTGCGCACTGGGTTGTGTTTCTCTGAATATGAGCACGCATTTTTTGTTGACTGGCATCTCACAGTAAACAGAGTGTAGAATCTGCAACCCACTGTTTGAGAAACTCTGGGAGAAGTTTGGCCTTGCCTCTGAGGATAAGCAGGGAACCGTCTTTCCTACTCTGGCTAGCGTGCGTACTATGCCCGATAGGCCGCTCACTCGCAACCTGTTAGATCCTCAGCTGGTTAGCAGTTCCCGGGTTTCCATCTGCTCGAAAAGTCAAGCAATTCAGAGATTGCACATTTCGGTGTCTACCAAGAAAACGTTTGGCCACGATGCACCGCCTAGCTCAGTATCTAAGCACATTAGCTCAGAATTTCAGCATGTTAGCCTTGTATCTGGACTCGCTAGCACCATAGCTGAGCATGCCGCAACCTGTTAGCTCTGTAATTGAGCCGTTAGTGCCCCATAACTTAGTACCTGAGTCATTAGCGCCCAGTAGGTCAGCATTTAAGTGCGTTAGCTCAGTTGTTGAGCATGTTAGCTCAGTATGTGAGCCTGTTAAGTCAGTATTCAAGTATGTAAGCTCTTTAGATAAGCAAGTTTCCTTTGTATTTGGGCCCGATAATTCCGTATAATGCTACATAGCTCCGTAGATGAGCCATTAGCATCCTGTAGCTCAGTACCAGAGCAGTTAGCGTTGAATAGCTCAGTAGATAAGCATGTTAGCATCAGGGTTGAGAATGCTAGCATTGTTTTTGAGCATGCTAGCTCAGTGCCTGAGCCGTTAGTGTCCCATAGCTCATTAGCTGAGCAGGTTAGCCCTGTATTTGAATCTTATTTGTTAGCTCAACTTTTGAGCATGTTAGCCTTGCATCTGGGTCCACTAGCTCCGAATCTTAGCCTGCTGTCTCATAGTTCCATATATAACTGTTAGCACCCTGTAGCTCAGTACCGGAACAGGTAGTGTCTAGTGGCCCCATATTTCAGCATGGTAGCTCCATATGTGAACACACTAGCTCCGTAGAGGAGAGATTAACACCCCATAGCCCCATGTTTGAGCATGTTAGCATCATGGATGAGCACCCTAGCTTCATAGATAAGCATGTTAGCTTGGTGTTTGAGTCGTTGGTGGCACCTGACTCCGTATCTGAGCCCGTCGCGCCTTTTGGTTTCATATCCGATAATGTTGATGCTGTACCTGAGTTCGTTGATTCCGTGTTGGAATTGTTAGCGCCGCCTGGCTCTGTGTCTGAGCCTATCACACCCTTTGGTTTTGTATCCGAGCATGTTGGTTTTATACCTGAGTTCATTCGTTTTTTGTCAGAATCGTTAGCACCGCTTGGCTTCATATCTGAGCACACTGCACTCCTTAGTTATGTAACCGAGCATGTTAGTTCAGAATCTCAATTCATTGGGTCCATCAATTGCGTTCCAGTGCCAGTGCCAATGTCGTCCATTATAGTTTAGGCGCCAACGGCATCCATTCCAGTGCCAGCATTGAGGGCATCCATTCCAATGTTGGTACCGAGGGCATCCATTCCAATGCCTGCACCAAGGGCGTTCGTGCTGGAGGTATTGCCTGAGGCCGTCTGCTCAAATGAGGCCTTGCCAGATGCCGTGTATTCCAATGAGGCCTGCCAGGAGGCCGCAGGTTCCAGTGAGGCCAGCCAGGAGGCCCTTTGTTCCCATGACGCCAGCCAGGAGGCTCTTTGTTTCCGTGAGGCCTTAGTATAGTTTTGCTGAAGGCCAGTCTACATTTACTGTGTTGCAAAAAGCCTACTTATGTATATGGTGTTGCTGAGGGTCTGACTATGTTTACTGTGTTGGGGAAAGCCCGCTTATGTTTATGATAATTACGCTGTGCGAGCCTGCTTCGGTTTACAGTGTCGCGGAAGCCCTTTTGTGTAAGCCGTGCCATGTAGCGTCAGGTCCTTGGATTTGTTTGTTCTGCGACCATTTGTGAAAATAAATGATGGTGATTTACGTTGAACCTGCACCTGTCTCCATTCCTCCCGTTAGGCTCCGTCGTTACAATTGTCATACTTACTTATGAACATTTACACAACTGTCATCCCCCAATTTTTTATAATTATTTTATCTTTGACTGTTTCTGAGCTATGAAAACACAGTGACAATATGCATGCAGATTGTGCTTCTACTGTCTATGTGTAAATTTGCTATATATGAGACATCATAGTAGCAACTGTGATTGCCTTATGTTTGTAGATATTTTGAGAATAAATGAGAGCTAAAAGCAATAACGATAGAGGTGGTTTAGATTGTGGGAGGAAGTTTAGATTACCTAAGCACCTCACGTACTTTGATTTGTATACAAAACATAAAAGCCTTTAACAATGGCTTTTGTGAAACGAAAAAAGTACAAAATAAAGGTTATTTTCTCTACATTACAGCAGGAAATATTGTTTTTTGTTTGTTTGCTTTCAAAGTTAGCAAATAGTAACTACTGACTTGAATTTGGCAGTATATGTTGTAATTATAAACACCTAACCCAAGCAACTGGACCTTCTTTCTTTTAATCATTCCTATCCTATTAACATGAATAAACCATTTTAAGTTCATGTTAAATGCTACCATTCATAGAAATCAAAGAAAACCTTGTTTTTGGGAGATATGATTTATACTCAGGATTGGAGGTTTCAGCCAGCTGGTTTATAACCACAATTACCCGTTATTACCGGATATCAATAGTGTAGTATAAATAGGGACTTAATCATTTTGTCATTTAACTTATGTCAGTCACTGAGACTGTAAGAATAAAAGTACATTTAATGTCAATTACAGTAAGCAGTTAAAGATATGAATCAGTAATTGGGCATGATGTTCAAACCATGTTCAAAGGAATCAATAATTTCTATTCTATTCTTTCTATTCAAACGACTTCAATTTTTTTTCAGGTAACGATGATGGATGCACATTGGAAATCTGAATGGATTCAGATTACAACAGTCAGTAGTATATTATGTAATACGGTATTTGCTTTAAAGACTGTCAATGAGATTTTATATGTGGGACCCTTTTCATGCCTTTGAGCCTTACCTTTACACAAATATGTTAAATAAAATGTTCTTTTAAGAAGGCACATACTGCAATCCAGTATAATGTTTTAATTCTCAAGGTTTACATTCTGGTGTATGTAGATCAGCTGTTTTACACTGTCCACATTTCTTCCAACTTATTTATTTTTTTTCCTTTATCTTTTTTTCATTTCTTCATGCTCAGGCAGCATTTTTAACCCCCCCCCCATAGAATGTTCTGATGAGCACATGACTAAAAACACTCTACGAGATAAGACAAAGGTTCGTCAAAAGGAAGGAAAAAATGAAAGGAAAGATGAGGCAGCATTGTATAAAAAAATAAATAAATACAGCAGCTTGACGTCAGTGCTATGTCGCTCTAATTAAAACACCTCTTTTATCATGAAGAAACTTCTGAAAATGTGCAAATTGAATTAATAGGGGCTTCTAAAAGCAATTAAAAAGATATAAGAACCAGGAGACAGTGGCTGTGACTTGTTTTAAGATCTGAAAATAATAAAAAAAAAACACTTATCTATTGCAAATAAAAGGCACTTAATTTATTAAATTCTATTCCCCTAACATGCCTTTTAAAAACCTATTGTATCAAGTTTGTTAAGATTATTATTTGGAACAAAAGATAGACCTAACTGAAAATGTTAGTTATGGAAAATGTGAATTTAATGTAGCAAATGTCTCTGAGGGTTTTTGTTAATTACTAATATCTAACTACTTACTTTTTCTAGTAGATTTAGCATTCTGTTTCAACATTTTTAACACGAGTTCAACCTGCACACATATACTGTATTTTAGTACTGTAGTGCATATTCACACAAACTGCTTTTTATCACATCATCTTCAAGTGATCAAGTCATGGCATCATATATCAAACATACGGAAACAGCATCAGCAAAGCGGTACAGTGGCCATAAGAGGAATCTCACAGACAGAGATAAATGGAATCCATAGCATAGATATTAAATCTGAACAGAACATTTGGGCCCACTGAGCAATGAAAAAGTCATATAGGCTGATCATGCTGTGGATATCTTTAAGCCCAGTAAATGTTTTGAATGGGTTTAGAAATGTATATACAGAAATGTATATACAGTTGAACTCTACTATTCAAGCTCCCAGTCTGAATTCCCAAAAAATTATTAAATAAGTATTTATAGTAAAAATCTGACCGTCTGTTAAGCAGTCAACCACTCTAACAAATGGTGATTAAGAAAATAGCAGAAGTAGATGGTAAAACATCCATTTTATTCACAGATTAAGAGTGAGGTAGTGTTGGCTTATTTGATATTGTAGTGTTTGGTTCCAGCAGAAACACAATATGAGACAGAAAATAATGGGCAGTACACATGATGATTGACACCATACTCATGTCAGTCTGCAGATAAAAGACAATAGGCACACGCTAGAGGACCTTTTTCATAGTTCTTAGAACTGTGCTTCCTTGTCGCATGTTCAAACCACAGGAACTGGGGTCATTGTAATTCTTAGAACACCATGTATAGGAACTTTTTTTTGCTCCTACTTTAAGGTACAATCTATTCTCAGCACACAGGAGCACTGAGTGAAGTAAGTATGTGGTGACTGGTCCAAACGTAGTAATGCGTATATTGTGTATAAAGTGTATATTGATTGGTCCAGATGCAGGTGCCTGTGGTGAGCTCAACCATCACGTGTAAATATAATTGTACATATGGCACATACGGTATTCACTCTTAAAATGGAAAGAAAAAAAACGGACAAATACTGCCAGTGAAGTTTAGGATTTACTGAGCCTAAATGCAATGGTGGAGGTACAGCATGATTTTGAGTCAGGATAGTTTATGTGATTTTGTGTGCGATAGTTCCTCCCAAATTATTTCCTAGAACTATGAGAAAGTCCCCATGTCACTGTATTACTTTGTCACCACTACAGGGTATACAATTACCCAAAGCTAATAATGAAAAGGGAGCTATCCAACTGGTTTTCTGAAGTGATACATTCAGACAATGACGTTTGACAGTATATCAGCTATAAGGCATAAGTTACAGACGAGCAAGCAAGATTAGCCATTATGACTTTTCTTCTAACATATATGCTCTCTTCAAAAATATTATTAATTTTATGTGACATCTGGTTGATCAGACTACTCTTTACTAGCCAAAATATTGTCCTACTTACTTATTTTTGTTTTATCCATTATGTACATTTACTTGTGTGTTTTTGACCTTTTTTTGGGTGTCTGTAAGCTGATCAGACACTTAGGATGCAAAGGTTAGGTTCCAAACTATGATGTTCACCATTTCCACTCAGTGATATACTTAGAAATTAATATATATGTACTTTCACCCAGCACTTTCAACAAAAAGTTAGCCATGTCGCTTATAATGATGGTATTTTTTTAACTTGCCAATAAACTTTTGAAATCTCAATTATAAGCTAATGTAGACTAAAGCCAGTCATCATTGTTGCAGCATGTGATTCAACCCTGGCTCACTGCGGTGGTGGGTTAGCATCTTAGACTGCGGCGCTGTTAATATCCGTGGCCATACCCCACTCCTTTCCGCCGTTTTCTCTAATCCCTCACTGGAGTAATATGGCTACGGACTCCACCCGTGACTCTTTGTTAATGACTCATGACTTGATTGCTAACCGCAAGCAGCTGGGATTATCCCGGTTTAAGCTCCACACTCAGTTGCAGTGCGGTAGCAATGACTCAGCTATGCCCAAGTGTCTGGGTGTGATTCTTGTCATGATCTTGTCCGCTTTGGATACTCGTGTTGTGGTCCCATCCACTCTGGATTATCCATGTTGCGGTCCTGTCCACTCTGGATTATGTGTATCTGGGGTCCTGTCTGCCCTGGATTAATTGTGTCTGCGGTCCTGTCCGCCGTGGGTTTCGTCTGGAGGTCCTGTCCACCCTGGATTATTTGTGTTGCGAATGCTCCCACTTTCCTTTTCCTGCTCGCAGCTGCATATGCAATATTAGATTTTCAGTTTGCGGTCCCGTCCTCTTTTGCGTTTGGTTTAGGCCAGTGTTAGCCAGCGTTAGCTTCTCCCAGTTGGCGTTAGCTACTGCTGGCAACCGATCTCTTCATCCAGCCGGAATTAGCTACCGTTAGCCAGAGTTAGCATCTCCCAACATACGTTGGCTACTCCCAGCGGGCATTAACTACTGTTAGTTGGCGTTAGATTCTCCCACCTGGTGTTAGCCACTACTAGCCGATGATAGCTTCCTACAGCCGGCATTTGCTACCATTAGCTGGCATTAGCTGCTAGCAACCTACGTTAGCTACTCCCAGCTAGTGTTAGCTACTGTTAGTCAGCGTTAGCTACTCCCAGCTGGTGTTCGCTACTGTTAGTCAGTGTTACCTTCTCCCAGCCAGAGATAGCTTCTCCCAGCCGCCGAAAGCTTCTCCCTGCGTTCCCCCCACTTCTGTTAGCTGTGTTACTTCTCATGTTCCAGTGTTCTGTTCTGCCTGTTGTTTTCCAGTTCTGTGTTATACCACCTCTGTTGTTTGCTCCTTCAGGGTCCCATCCAGAGTGTGCTCCCTCCGGAGACCTTCCAGAGCACGTTGCTCCCTCCGGAGACCACCTCCCTCCGGAGAGCACACTCATTCCAGAGTACGTCTAGAGCGTGTTTCTTCCAGAGGACGTTCAGAGAGTGTTGCTTTCAGAGGACATCCAGAGCGTGTCGCTACCAGAGGATGTCCAGAGCGCACCACTTCCTCCAGAGGATATCCAGAGAGCGTCGCTCCCCCAAGAGGACATCCATTCTGGGTCCTGTTCCGAGGATGTCCGCCTCTGTGTCTGTTCCGAGGATGCCTCGGGCAAGCCTGCTTGCGTAGGATGTCCAGACAGCCTCATTATCAGTGGATGTCCTGAGCATGCTGCTTCCTGAGGATGTCCATGTCAGTTCCTGTTCTGAGGACTTCCAAAGCACGTTTTGCCCAGAGGACGTCCAGAACGCTCCGCTTCCTGAGGACATCTAGACAGCGTCACTCCACGAAGATGGCTAGACAGCATTGCTTCCAGAAGTCATCTGTTCCTCAGACCTTCCAGAGGTCATCTGTTCCAGCATCTTTTTAGAAGACATCCACATCAAGTCAAGTCAAGTCAGATTTATTTATATAGCGCTTTTTACAATGGAGCATTGTCTCAAAGCAACTTTACAAGTTTAGAGGCACTTCAAGGCACTTCCTGAGGACATCCAGAACACCTTGCTTCTTGAAGACATCCTGAACGCTCTGCTTCTGAGGACTTTCACCCCGGGTCCTGTCCCAAGGATGTCAACCCCTGTGTCTGCTCAGAGGATGTCCTTTCCAGGTTCCAGTCGAGGACACCCCCTCCTGTACTGTTCAATGACATCTGCTTCCACTCCTAGGACATTTGCTCCGAGGCAGGTTTTAGGAGGTTTGTTCTAGTGCAGGCTCCAAGGACGTCTGTTCCATGGTCGGCTCCTAGGACATTTGCATATGTGCCGGCTCCGAGAACGTCCCTTCCAGATGTCATCCTGAGGAATCCTGTCCCTGAGCCTGACCTGTCTGGGTCTGGGCGAGAGTCTTGTTGTCTTTGGATACTCGTTTTGTGGTCCCATCTGCTCTGGATTATTTTTGTCTGTGGTCCCGTCCGCTCTGGATTATCCGTGTTGTGGTATTGTCCACTTTGGATTATTTATATCTGCGGTCCCATCTGCCCTAGGTTAATTGTGTTTGCAGTCTCTTCCACCGTGGATTTTGTCTGGTGGTCCCGTCTGCCCTGGAGTATTGCGTCCGCTTACTTCTTCTTGCTCACAGCTGCATACGCAGTATTAGATTTTCAGTTTGTGATCCCGTCCACTTTTGTGTTTGGTTTAGGCCAGCATTTTATTGTTATTGCTATTATTATTATCATTGTTTTCCTGTCTGGCATGTTTATTCCCGGTTCAGTTGTTGTATTGACTGTGCTTTAGCTATTTCTTGGTGTCCTGTGTTCTAGGGACTTTTTTGTTAATAAACTGTATTATTTCTGAACTACAAACTGCTTTCGTCTGCTCCCATCATTCCTCCTCCACGCACCCTTAACAGGTGCAACCGCAGCAGCATTATCAGTAATGTTTACATCATATTACTTTGATATGTCACTGGCCATGTCATGGCAAGATGTGACAGCCACAGTGTGTCTGTGGCATAGTTATGTCAGTATAAAGTGTTCTTCAACTCTCTGTGTCCTATTTGCCTGCTGCACAAAATTATGATGTTGCCTGCTGCACAATGTATGAATGACACTATACACACTAACCAGTCAAAACTTTATAACCACACACAGAATAAATAACAAATGTCTATTATCTCTTTACAACAACACATTAAGCTCTGGGTATACAATATTAGATGGTAAACGATGATGCATGTGCATTCGGCTCTTATAGTCAGCATGTTGGATGTGAGATAAATATTCCGGAGTAAAGACATGAGCCACTTTAACAGGAAACAATTTGTTATTGACAGAGAACTGGGTCAGTTTCATGTTCTGTACCCATAACTCCACAAGAAAATGATGCAAATGTGAATGTCCTAAATATGCAAGGTATAATGACAAACAAGATAGGTGAAATAAACTATCGACAATAACAACCATACAAGACTCAAGACAAAACCGCATGGTGCTATACAAACAATAGGCTAACATGTTAATACTAATAAAGAAACTGCACTCAGAGACATACAAATACATACAAAAAACAACATACAAGAACCATTAACCAGAATATGACCACGCTTGGAACCATACATACCATACATACATAACATGATAGAGTACACGCCAACCAAAGGGAGAAACAGGAGCCAAGCTACACCATCTTCACCAGACAGGACCAGACAACCAAGTGAACAGGAAGTGAGGTATTTATGGAGCAGAAGAACAACAACAGATGAGAGCCATGCAGGCAAATTTCATCCTCACAGTCAGGGTATCTCCTACACAACAAGGCTTATTAGGCGCTTGCCCCACTCCAGTAGTACTTGGTAAATAGTGAGAGAAATCCAAGGATGTATAAACTACGAACTGGTAAGAGGGCAAATCCTATCCTGACCGGTCAGAATGGACAGAAGAGTTACTGTGAAGCAAGCTACAGGAATGTTGAACTTTGGGAAGAAGACAAGCTGATGGAGAGAGAATAATGTTTTGGTTAATGTTCAGTTGGAAAAGTCTGAGCCTTTGCATTCATGTGGACGTTTATTTGACATGTAACACCTACATAAATATTGTTACGGACCAGGTGGTTTAAGAGTTTTTTTTTCTGATTGGTGTAAGTTACACTTGTTACACATGAGCATGTATTTAAATGTTGTCATGAAGCTTGCCGTCTGTCTTCGTAACATTTAATCTCTGAGCACACTTCAGCATGGGGTATCTTTGACAAAGCGCTTAACACTTCCAGATGACTTAAAACCTCCCTGTCAGTCTTATTCTCCTGCTCCACCTCAACCTGTCAATCTGCTTCACAACTCCACCTTTAACTCCCTTCTGTCCTGCACTTCTCTTTATTTCAGCTCACTCATCTATCTTCCTTCTCAGAAAAATGAAACAAAGATTGGAGGCTGGTCTCTTGTGAGACCTGAGCTTTGGTCAGAAGGAAGATGGGGTGATGAAATAAGAAATGAAAATACAGTGAATAACAATGTTAGTTTCATGCTTTTGGGCCTATAAAAATAAAGAAAAGTAAAACCTTGCTGTTATAGCCAATTGGAAGTTGTCATAGTTAGGAAATATGGTTCAGAGATATTTAAGTGTGTGTGAATGTATAAGCCCTCGCTTTACATACTCACATAAACACTGTTCAGTCCACAAGGAAATTAGATGTCCTCTTGAGGGCTGTGTGATTTGCAAAATTCTATCTAGTTCATGTATTGTGTTGACACTCACCTTCACACATGACTGTTGCCCCCATTTGACTTATAAACTGTGCTAACCTACATCCACAGTAACAACAAGCTTACTGAGTTAAAGACCACTGCACCTAAGTGGATTCCTATATCAAATCACACCCCTTTCACTTTAAGCTCTGTTTTTACAAGTCATTGGACTGGAGTATGAGTTTTAGAGATGTGAGGCCAGCCACATTTGTTTGTGGTTTTAAATCATACCTTTTTTTTTTTTTTTACATACAATTCAGTTTGAACAGTCAAACCAAATTTAATTTGGCTTTTATGCTTGTAGTGGCCCATGCTTCATGATATAAATAAACATTAAAATAAAACCATATATAAAAATTAATGACTTCTTCAGTGAATGAACTGAGGTTTGCAAAGTCCTAGCAAACAGTATCAGTGCAAAACAAAGCAAAATAAACAAAAAAATAAATGCAGGAACAATAAATGAAACCTGGGAGGAATGTGCTTTCTATAAGCTTAATAACCCATTGTGTAACCTTCACATTGAAACCGCTAAATGTTTTAGCACTGGTGAACCTGCACTATCACTAAAGGATAAGCCACCAAAAGTCCAAGGTCAAACTGTATTTAGTGTCTTGTAATTTGCAGTGTGGACACTTGCAATAGGACACTTTGGGATAGTCTACAACCTCAAATGATAATATTCCTCCAAAAAGGCTCTTGAATACTGATTTGTTTAACCACAACACATATTTCCCCTGTGTGATGGTCCATCCCATATGCCTCCAAGCCGAGTCAATGCCGCTTCTTGCCATAGTTCAAATAAGGTTGTTTTTTTTTTTTTTTGCACTGTCACAATTTTAGTAGCCTTTGTGAATGTAACTCCTTATTGTAGTGCTTGACAAATGTTGGCCAAAGCAAACCCTTGCCCATTTTTTTTTTATCAGCTATTGACAAATGACTGTTCTTGATGCAATCCCGTTCGAGGGATCAGAGATCACAGTACTTAGCTTAGGCTTGCGCCCTTGCCTTTTATGGACTAAAATTCCAAAATACCTTCAATACTTTAATGATATTATGCACACACTGCGTTTTTTTCCATACTGTCCCAACTTTTTCTGATTTTTTTGGTTATAAAAATCGGCAAGAAATTCAGTTTTGACCTGCAATCTGCACATAATGTCTGCAGGTCAATGGGAAATCTTCAGTGTGGGTGAGAAGCTTAAATGTTCAGCAAGGGCACAAATGTACAAAAGAACTTCAGCTTGTTCAAAGATTAAAACTTCAGGTTGCCAGTGTGGACCCTTTCCTTTTGGCAACAAGCTAATGCATCTGTAAAACAAGCACATAGTCCATCTTGCCACCTGCAGATTTGCCCTACTATAGCATTTTGTATATAGATTTCTTCCACATTTCAGCTAATTTGTATCCATGGCAGCAGCATACTTTGCATTCATGGCAACAGCTGTTGCTATTGACTTACACAAGTTGTAATATAGTCACTTTTATACATTTTAATGCATACATTTATACATACTGGGGAAAACGACCAAAGTTGGCATCTGCAAAAATTTTATAAATTATTTGACTTAATGGTTCATTAAAATGTAATTTTATAGTTTGTTTGCATTTAAAGCATTTAGTAGACGCACTTACCCAGAGCGACTTATGACTCACACAGAAGAGATTGTGATTTAAGGACCTTGCTCAAAGACCCAACAATAGCAACTTGGCAAAGAGGGGATTTGAACGCTGCACCTTCTGGCCCATAGTTCAGTATCTTACCCACTAGGTCCCCACAGTCACAGTGCATGTAATTAACCTAAGAAAGTGAGAGACAATTTGTGTTACATTATAACATTGAATTTTAAGTGTATATATGAATATTTTGCCAAAATTCTAATACCTCTGGTGGTGGACCCTCAACCCACCACCACCCACCATCACCCCTCAAGTACCTTTGAAGTTTTCACAATCTCACTTTCATTCTTCCCTTATTTTGATGGATTATCTACAGGCTGACATATTGGTGTGTTGTCTGGTTGTCTGCAGGATTCAATTTGCAGAGATGTGTGACCAGGAAAACCCTGGGTGCTGTGTCTGCTCCTATTTCCATCAGAGAGAAGAATGAGATACTAAATGAGGAAAAGAAAAACAGATGGAGCTATGCTAGTATTTGCCCTTTTAATGCATTATAAGACTAGGTATTTTTTTCTTATATCCATTTGTGTTTGATATAGCCCAGGGCAAGGTTTCACCTAGCCTATTCACTTCATGAATAACTTCTGCATTCCACAAATCACAAACATGGATTCCTGTAGCTGCTTTAGAAATGCATGCATCGACTACAACCCAGCAATTTACAGCATCCCAATTATCACCTCATGAACCTAACAGCACACAAATTTATGGGAACAGTCTGTTCTGTATTAGACAGGTGAGACCACTGGTCAGTCCTGAAGAGGATAGAGGAGAAAAGATGTTAAAGGGGATAAGTGGAAAATGCTCGTAAGATGGTATCAACAGGTAAATCAGTGCTCATGCATTCTCATTACTGTCAGTCCTTCCTCCATGAATGCTTTGCCCCCCTTGCCTGAACAACTATGGTTTGGGGATGGTAAGTGGAGAAGACATGGTCTTCAGCTGGTTTCTGGAGGCCTTCCATGCATTTTTAACCACCCTCATGATGGTCAACATTGCAGAGAGCTCTCAGTTTCCACGACTGCCCAGCCACCATGTTAACCCATTTGCTGTTGTCATAGCTCCTGTGATACCTGTCTTGGATCTTGTGGTCCCTTTTCTGCTTCTGTGGTCATAGTCTTGACTCCAACCCTGGTGCCTGTCTTCACTTAATTTCCTGACTGATGCCACTTTCAAGGACTCAGTTCACAGGTCTCTATGTTTATCCGGCTCCTCGTTTATGTGCTCATCCATGGAGGTGCCCATGTTATCCACGTGGCACACCTCTGAGTACATTGGCCTTAGTGGCCTTTTTTTTTTTTGCGGGGTAGGGGTCATGACCACAGCGTTTCTGCACTGCATGTCCCTGCATGCATCACTCTCACAACATCATCCTCTATGTCATGCATTTCGTCACTCCATTTCCTATGTCACTTACCAAGTCCACCTGCATTAGCTTTTCTCTATCAAAGATATTTAAACACCACATGCACATTCACTCTGAAGTGTCTTTGTTCTTGCACTGTACATGGCCCAGTTTTTCAGCTTTACCCTGTATACCTACTGCATATTTACCATGCTTCATTTCTTGAACCCTAAGCCTGCTGCAAACACTAGGTAAGTATAGTTACTATTTTTGGATTGCTTTGGATACCGGTATGTATTCTGCTGTTTGGTGCTTGGGTTTATTTTATGTCTGGTTTGGACCCTGTACTGATTTGGTTTTTTGTTTTTTATTAAGTTGCGCTGTGTTTCAGCATCAGGTTTGTGTTGTGAAAAAGCTTTCGATTTGGGTTTCTGCATTTCCATCCAAAATTCTGCCAGGTACGACACATTCTTTCATTAATCAATGAATTCATTCATTCATTCATTTTCGTACCCAATAAATCTAGTTCAGATTCATGGGGAACTGAGACAACAAGGTGCAATGCAGAAACCAACCCTAGACATGGTGCCAATCTATGGCAGGGCAAACAAACTTAAACAGTCCCACTTTGTGAAAGACCTAAAAGACAACAATTCACCAAACTTACGTCTTTGGAGTTTCAGAGCAAACCTGAGTATTTGGAGGAAACCAGTCTAAACATGAAGAGAACATGCAAATTTCAGTATCTGGCTCAGGAATCCCTGGATCTCCGGAGCTATGAAGAGATAAACATTTATAAGCCCGCCACAAGCCTGTTGAAGCCATGGATATAAAGTATCATTGCAGAAAAGTGAAAGTGAAAATTGGTCTATATACAAAATGTTATAGATAACATTCTGCTTCCATATAACCAAATTATATATATATATATATATATATATATATATATATATATATATATATATATATATATAATATATATACACCCATGGGGCAAAAAGTATTGCACTGATTGGTGCAGTTTCTTCTACTTGGAGACTGGTCTGTCATTTTCATCATAGGTACACTTCAATTATGAGAGACAAAAAAATCCAGAACATCACATTGTAGGATTTTTAAAGTATTTAATTGTAAATCATGGTGGAAATAATTATTTGGTGACCTACAAACAAGCACGATTTCTGGCTCTCACAGACCTGTCACTTCTTCTTTAAGAAGCAATTCTGTCATCCACTCGTTATCTGTATTAATGGCACAGTCAGACTCCAAACTCATGGCCAAGACCAAAGAGCTGTCAAATGACACCAGGAAGAAAATTGTAGACCTGCACCAGGCTGGGAAGAGTGACTCTACAATAGGCAAGCAGGTTGGTGTAAATAAATCAACTGTGGGAGCAATTGTAAGAGAAATGGAAGACGTACAAGACCACTGATATTCTCCCTCAATCTGGGGCCCCACGCAAGATCTCATCCCGTGGGGTCAAAATGAACATGAGAACGGTGAGCAAAAATCCCAGAACTACACGGAGGGACCTGATGAATGACCTGCAGAGAGCTGGGACCAAAGTAACAAAGGCTACCATCAGTAACACACTATGCTGAGAGGGACTCAGATCCTGCAGTGCAAGGCATGTCCCCCTGCTTAAACCAGTACATGTCTAGGCCCATCTGAAGTTTGACAAAGAGCATATGGATCATCCAGAAGAGGATTGGGAGAATATCATGTGGTCAGATGAAACCAAAATAGAACTTTTTGGTAAAAACAACTCGTTCGTGTTTGGGGAAGAAGTAAATGAATCCCAAAGAGCCATAAATAATATAGAAAGATGGATAGATAGATAGATACAGTGTTCATATATTATATATATTCATTACAAAAACTTTTCATGGTGAGAGTTGGGGAGGCTCCAGCGCCTATCCCCAACAAACACAGAGCCCAGGCATAAGTGTAACCTGGATATAAAGCAGCAGGGCTGGCTGTTTCATCACTGGGGCATGATCCTCTGGTCAGCCTCCTTTCCCTCAGACACAGCCAATTATGACTGCCCGTGATGTCCAACCTTGCCGAAAGGCATTTAAACCCATCTTTACATTTGTACCATGTGCTTATGGCAGTGCTATACAGTACAGCAAAAAAAAAAACATAATAAATAGTGTAATTTAAGATACATACAAAATAAACATAAAAAACATTATCAGTGCATAATTGGCATGATTTCTGAAAGTTCTTAGAAGTGTGGTATCAGGCAGTGTTACCAGAAAAAAAAAATATATTGATTGGATCCTAATCTGTAGATAAAAAATTAAGTTATCAACCATCTTTCTTTCTTTCTTTCTTTCTTTCGTTCTTTCTTTCTTTCTTGTTCCCATTGGCTTCCCATTGGCTTACATACATACATAATGAACTACCGGTAATCAGTGTGCACAATACCATAAAAGCCTCATATCAAATCAAAGCAGTCACAGATCATCATAGACCAAACACACATAACAATTTGCCTTCTATCAAAACGCATATGTGTGAAAGTGCCTATTTGGTGTCTGACTAAAGTCATTACTGGGGACATGAACTTCACATCACTCAAAGGAATGCACTCAGTTATATAGACCAGAGTTTGATATGACTACAATTTCCTCTCTTAATGAAAACCATAATGAGAGAGGGGAGAGAAAATGTCTGTTGTGTGGTCATTAGGCAGTCATTAGTACTGACGGTTTGGCTTTGATTACACTTTAGCCTGGACATGTGGACCATGAGAGAGGAATGAGATGGAGAGAGAGCGTGACAGAGGGATTATAGATGAGGGCGAGTGAAGGAGACTAATCTGAGTCACTGATCTGATACCAGGAGTGTGTTTAGCCCGCCTCTAGATGAGCAACTTCAAATAAACTTACAGGTGGACAGGGGACATGATATGGCATACTGAAACATAATGAAACAGGGAGGGGAAGTAGAAAGAAATGATTGAGGGAGAAGAGAGTAAAAGAAAAAAAAACATTTATTATTATTTTGAAAAGACTGGGTATTGCAAATGTATGAATGATTTTTGTAGATTTTTATCTCAACTGAAAAGATGAGGAAAGATATGAGTAAGAGGGTATGTATGAATTCATAAAAAAGAGATTATAATATATCGCAAACACAGCCTAAGAGGGAGCAGGAGACAGTGGTTGTGCAGAAAATAATACATCCAGTTTCATTCTTCTTGTACAAATGGGGTTTTATTCATAACACCACTGACAGAATTATCTTGACAGGTTACTAGGAAAAGCCATTTTCAGCTGCCCACCAATTTTAGTGACTCCTTGCCTGTTTAAACACTGTATGACCCAAAGACATCTCACATAACTACATCACCATATTGTACCTATCTACATTGGTGCTTCAAAATGTTGTGCACCCTTTAGAATTTACTATGTTTTTGGATAAATGACAAAAAACATCATCAGATTTTCATGACCTAAAAGTGGATAAAGAGAACCCAATTAAACAAATGAGAGAAAAAATATTACACCTTGTCATGTATTTATTGAGGAAGGTTAAGGCCTAGAGGTTAAGGTACTGGTTAACCAATTGCCACAGATCGGGCCCGTATACGGGCCCGCTAGGGGCGCTTCTGCAAATTTGCAGTAAATAGTTTTAATAACTTAAAACATTCTTAATACACAGTCCAAAACACAAACTCAAAAGATTTAATACTATCATGACTACCTGCATAACGATTTTCAACCGTCTACATGCAGCCATTCGCCCGAAATCACGTACCAAACACAGCTGTCCGCCATGTTCTTTGCGCAAAACATACAACTATTTTGTCTTTTAAAATATACTTAGGATGTAAAATAACTTTTTATTTTATCATAGAAAATTCACTTACCGTCTAAACAAGTCCATGATACCGTTACATTGCCGATAAAACATCAGTAAAGCGCTTTTTTTTGCATGGTTATGTGGTTGCGTAAAATCCATTCGTTCCAACACAAGCTCTTCTTTGGACGTTTCCCATTACACAAAACAAAGTTTCCCTTGTCCAAGGGTGCATAAGATATCCCCTATGGGTGGACTCTGCAAGTACTAAGTTCATTAGTTATTCAAGAGCTCGTAAACTGTATTGGTGCAGCGGTTTTCTACACCTCCCCAATTCACAGCAGCTGGCCTATGGCTAGACATATAGCAAATCCCTGGTCTGTGTGCAGCTGAGTGGACAGAGCTGTGTTCCAATGGGACAGCTAAGAGTCTACGGTCATATAGAGGACCAAACCGTGACACGGGCCCCCCGTTTCTCAATACAAGTACGCGAACTTCGCTCGCGTACTTTCCAAGTCTGTACTAGGAAGTTGGACTTGTGAGTACATACTCCAGAGGACGGGAGAACGCAGTTCGGTTATTCTACAATTGGAACAGCAGTGTACTTGGCTATGGAGACAACACGGTTTACTTTTTACACATAGATAAAACATGTTGTATAAAGCCTGTCAGTGGTGGAAGAAGTGCTCAGTTCTTTTACTTTCCGTTGAACAGTTTAATCTACATGTAACAACGGACCGATCTCATTTAAGCATAAAATAGAAACCTTCCCAAACATAAGCCAGTACCAAACAAGTCTGATTTTAGAAGGGAATTTAATTATGAACTTCCATTTATATCAGACAGTTCATATTTAGAATACAGGCTGAACAAATAACACACATAATGCATAATAAATACGTTAATAGCTTCCCGTCACATCTCCGAAATCGTTTGAGCATTTTTTTATGTAAGCTTTATCTTGATAAACTGACCACATAGTTGAATTTTGAACAACTACATTCTCGCCTAAAAGACTCTTATAACTTCATTTTGTGACACAATAACAGTATTACTTTAGAAATTATACATCCAGTAGGGAGTTCTCTCATCCTGCATTACCGAGCTGGCAATGCATTGTGGGACATTTCGCTGTTCAAGTACGCACAAGTCTACATCGATGCATCCTCGGTAATATGGGCGGATCGAGAACACATCCGGGGATTTGGAGCGTACTTGGTTAGATGCGAACTTGGAAATGGAACAGTACTTGGGCTGCCACTGATGACGTTTCCAACAAGTACACGAAGCCACAAGTACAGGAAGTACGCAATTGAGAAACGCCACGATCTCAACAACACAGAGCGCAAGGGCGGAGGGGTGGAAAATCCCCCTATCTCTGCGTCCCTGAACCAATGGGAGAGCCTCTCCTGCTGGATTTCTTTAGTTAAAAACAAATAAACACTGAATTGTGTGACTAATATTTGTTTGTTCTATTACAGAAGACATAAAAAAACTTGCAACCACTTGATTTATAGTGACAGGCTTCTTTTTATTTGTATTTTTAGAGGTTGTGGCAAATTTTGAGACGAATGATGACCCTTGATAAAAACCTGTGTAACTCTTGAACACTTTGTTGTATCTGTTCCAAATTTTGGATTTAGCTTCACAAGACCCTGCTGAAACAGAAAATGTGCAGCATGGAAAATGTTCAATCACCAGCATCCACACACAAATTATAATCTCAAAAAATTAAAGGCATTTTTTGATTTTCGACATTTTTTTGCATTTAATCTTCCCAAATGTAACCTAAATGATGAAAATAGAAGACTGGAGGTGAATAAATATGGAGGTGCATTCCTCCATACAAAATAGCTTAAACTCCGCAATGTTGTTGGGTTTCCTGACCTGAACTGCTTTCATTTAGCCATTCAAAAACATTAAATTTAGTCTTTAACCATGTTTTGGTAGACTTGTGTGCTTAGGGTTGCGGTCTTGCTGCATGAACCACATTTCCTTGATATTGACAGACAGATGTCCTGATATTTTCCTTTAAAATTTGTTGGTATAATTCATATTTCATATATTACAGCTATGATGACAAGCCACCCTAGACCAGATGCAACAAACACAGGCTGAACCTGTGATACTGCCACCACCATGTTTCACAGGTTCTTAGGCTGGAATGTAGAGTGGTTTCTTTCTTTGCACATAACACTTCTCATTTAAACCAAAATGTTCTTTTCAAACTCATCCATCCGCAAAATATATTTCCAGTAGACATCTGGATTTTCCAGGTGCCATGTGATGAGCAGCAATGTTCCTTCTGGAGTGTGGCTTTCTTCTTGCAACCCTGCCATGAACAAAGTTATTGTTCAGTGTTCTCCTGATTGTGAACTCATGAACACTAACTTTAGCCAGTATGAGAGATGCTTATAACCACTGTGGATCATTGGAGTCCAAACTCTGGTAAGGTGGTTTTGTACAATTTTTTTTACAGCCTGATGAGCAGCAACCACACAAGTGAACCTCAAGGCTGCATCCTCAGTCCAGACCTGTATTCCCTATGCACCTACGACATCCCGCATCCACAGTTCCAACAGCATCATCAAATTTTCAAATGATACAACCATAGTGGGTCTGGTATCAGGCAACAAAGAAGGCACCTTACAGAGAGAAGGTCCAAGCACTGTAAAAATCAAATCAACTTCAAGAAAAGAAAAAATTACACAGTGCATGGGACTGAGCATTTATGGTTAGTAGGTGGAGCTGGATGTGCATCGGAAGACCTGAACTGGATTGTGAGCAGAGCCAACATAATCAGGAAAGCCCAGCAGCACCACTTCTTTCTGAGAACTTTGAAGCGCAACAAACTCCCTCTAGCTCTGCTGAAAATCGTCTATGAGTGCACAACAGAGAGAGTCCTGACATATGGCTGTACTGTCTGGTACTGTAGCAGCATGGAGGCAGAGAGGAAGGAACTGCAGCAGGCTCCCCGCTCCTGAACCTGGGGGAAATCTAGTTGAGCCATCTTCTCAGACAAGCCACAAACATCAGAAATGACCCAGCACACCCACATTACTCCATATATTCTACTCTCTTTTCAGACAGACTTAGTGTCATGAAAATTGCAAATTCGGACTAACAGACTAAGAAATAGTTTCTTCCACAAAGCAGTGGACTGTCAAACTCATAACTCTCCAAACACACACACACACACACACACACACACACACACACACACACACACACACACACACACACATCCCTGACACCCCCCATCTTCACTCCTTCACATGTGAAATAGCCTAGTCTACTGCTACAGGTTCATAGTTTCTGCACTTTACTGCTATACATTTGAACTATTAACATTATTGTACATTATTAAACCTGCATTTTTTATTTTTATAAGCTGCTACAAGAAACTGCTGTTTTATTGTATTTTATGTGCAATAGCTATCTGTCTATCTATCTATCTATCTATCTATCTATCTATCTACAGTGGTGATTGAAAGTTTATGAACACTTTAGAATTTTATATATTTCTGTATAAACATGACCTAAAACATCATCAGATTTTTACACAAGTCCTAAAAGTAGATAAAGAGAACTAGAGATAAAGAGAAGTAGATAAAAAGATAAAGTTAAACAAATGAGACAAACATAATATACTTGGTCATTTATTTACTGAGGAAAATAAATATTCAATATATCCAATATTACATGTTAGTGAGTGACAAAAGTATGTGAACCTCTAGGATTAGCAATTCCTTTGAAGGTGAAATTAGAGTCAGGTGATTTCAATCAATGGGATGACAATCAGGTGTGAGTGGCCACCCTGTTTTATTTAAAGAACAGAGATCTATCAAAGTTTAAACAAAGGAGATGTCTGAGGACCTCAGAGAAAAGAGTTGTTGATGCTCATCAGGCTGGAAAATGTTACAAAACCATCTCTAAAGAGTTTGGACTCCACCAATCTAGACAGGTTGTGTACAAATAGAGGAAATTTAAGACCATTGTTACCCTCCCCAAGAGTGGTCGACCAACACAGATCACTCCAAGAGCAAGGCGTGTAAGAGTTGGCGAGGTCACAAAGGACCCCAGGGTAACTTCTAAGCAACTGAAGGCCTCTCTCACATTGGGTGATGTTAATGTTCATGAGTCCACCATCAGAAGAACACTGAACAACAATGTTGTGCATGGCACGGTTGCAAGGAGAAAGCCACTGCTCTCCAAAGGGAACATTGCTGCTCATGGTAGTATCATGGTTTGGGCCTGCTTTGCTGCATCTGGACCAGGATTCTACCTACCTACCTACCTACCTAACCACCCACCCACCCTTTTTCTGAGGTCCTCAGAAATCTTTGTGCCACGATAGACGTCCACAAATGTGTTCCACAAACACTGAAGATTTTCATGGGTCCCAGAATAAGGGGTAACACAAGATACTGAAAGGTTTGCATATTTTTGCCACTCACATATATGTAACATTATATTTTTCTACCAGATAAAACCAGATGAACACTTAAGGCCAATTTCTGTCCTGCATTTGCTGGGATGGCAAGGTATGTAAAGCAATACAGAAGAAAGAAGGGGAGACTGACAAAGAAGAAGATATATGGAAACGAGAGAAAAAGTAATAAAGGAAAAGGGAAATAAAGTTAATGGAGGAGATAAACTAAATGAGGTATAGGATCGGCTAAGAAGAGAAGAGAAGAGAGGATAAAAAAGAAGTGAATTCAGGGAGAGGAAAATAAGGAGATGGAGGAGAAAGATAAAGCATATAAGAAGAGGAAAAGAAAGACTGCAATTCAAAAACTTCACCACTCAGCACAAAGCATTACAATGATAAAGTACATTAGTGCTGTCCTGATTTTACCCTTAGAAGCATCAAGATAAGTCAAAAATCCTCTATGGAGCTTTGTATTTCACATCAGATGCATCTATTCACAGTTCACCGTCACGTGGCATTCTAGTCATTTCCATCTACAAAAATGTATTATTGTTGCTATCCTGCTAAATACATTTTGTATATGTCTTCCCAGTCTGTTCTATAACATATATGTTTATGAAAATATCTGTTCTGTTTGCTGACTGGTTTAATACATATTATTTAGATAAAATTTTAGCATAGCTAGAGGTATAATACAAGTTAAACTTGCCATGGCTATTTCTAGTCTTCTCATCATCTTTCTAGTGCTGAGGAAATGGTGTGGCCTTTACAAGATTATTTGTTTTGTTTTCTTGTTTAATGTCACATCATCATTAACAGCTATTCACAGGAGCAAGGTCAACATCAATACTAGACAGACTCATTCATACTGAGCCAATATAGAACAACCCCCATTAACCACATGTCTTTGGAATGTGGGAGGAAACTGGAAATTGGAGTACCCTGAGTAAGCCCACACAGACACAGGGAGGACATGCAAACTTCAAACAGAGTCCGAGGTCAAGATCGAACAGGGGATCTCTGGAGCTGTGAGGTAACCACGCCGACTACTTGTACCACCATGCTTTCTGTCTTGACAAGATAACATAGCAGCAAAATATATTCAAGCTTATTAGTGCTGCTATTTTGCTTGATATGTACAGTCACTGTAAAAAGCTATACAGTGCACTAGGCACAGGTGAGTGATGAACTGACATCAACTGACATCAACATCAATGATGGTTGAAATGAAGGTGAATTTGGTCTTTTAAACATCTTTTTGATGATGTCAGTCTAAGACGTCTGCAATGAATGTTCATCCATGCATCACAGGTCAGCTGAAAAAATTTTACGTCTTTTTGGTGACATCAGTGTAACGTACCTATGCTTGCTACCCATCAACATAGAACTTTTCTGGGACGAACTCAAAACCAGGAATGTAGAATTAATAAGAAACGCAAATGGGGGAAAAGGAAAAGAATTACCTGCAGCGCTAGACTGCGCTTCGGTAAATTAAAGCACTCCCAAAAATTAAAACGGAGCGCTCGTGCTCTCTCTCAAAGGCTGCATGTGTGCAGACTAAAGCCGCTAAAGTGTGAGAGAGAGAGAGAGAGAGAGAGAGAGAGAGAGAGAGAGAGAGAGAGGAAAAATACGTGAGGTGAAGCATGGTGCTCTGTACAACGGCGCGTGAGACAAACGCACATGCGCGAGGCGATTCTTGGTACCCTGTCCTGGCAGAACTTGAAAAGGACGCGCCAGAGCGGGAGGCTAAGCCTGGACAGAGCATGAAACGGATGTGCAAACACGGACGACGAGACTGAACGCAGCTCAGCATCCCTAGAGGAAGCGATTGAAACGGAAAGGCGCCAATTCCCCGATCGCAAAGAGGAGGGGGCTAGTGAGCCCAAATGGATCCACGAGAACTAGAGGAAGCCGAGGAAGAAGTAGAGGAAATGCGAGGAAGCCGATAGCCGTGGGGCTGCTGACCCTAGCCTAGCTGATAATCCCTATCAAACCTCGAGCCTTCTGCACTCTAAACGGCCTACCGCCTAAATGCAATAGGTTTACAAATCTCCCCAACACACGAAGCGCCAACAAAAACTACAAGCATGCAAAAGCCGTTTGAGGGCTGTATATATGGTGAGGATACGACAACTGAACACAAGGCGCCAAACATGGGTCAATACTGCCCTCTAGCATCAAAAGCCGTTAGCGTGACTCGTAATAGTCGCCCTCCCCCTCCAACCCGGGTTCTGATGTCCCTAAGCACGATTAGAACCTCCCCTAGACTGTCGGACATGCTCAGGATTGAGCAGATGACGTCTGGCGAGACACCAGTATGCAAGATGCACCTTCAAATAGGGGCCAAATGGGAGGGTGGGACAACACAAACTAGGCACAGAACCAAACCTAGACCAATCCCTAGACAGCCCTATAGCATTATGCCTCCTCCACCAAACTTTAAAGTTTGGCACATTGCTGTTAGACAGGTAATGGTCTCCTTGCATTTGTCAAACCCAGACTCATCCATCACACTGTGAGATAGCAAAGCATGATTTGTAATTCCACAGAACATGTTTCCACTGCTCCAGAGTCCAGTGGCTGCATGCTTTGCACCACTTCATCCTATGCTTGGAATTGTGATGGTGATGTAAGACTTACATGCAGCTGGTTGGCCATGGAAAACCACGGAATTATTATTGAGTCAGTAAAGCAATGGCAACTCTCATGCACTATGCTCAGCACTCAGCTCTGTAGATTTACATGGTCTGACACTTTGTGGCTGAGTTGCTGTGGGTCCTGTACATTTTCACTTTTCAGTATTACCACTCACAGTTGACCAGGGAATATCTAGGAGGGAAGAATTTTCATGACCTGACTTGTTGCAATGATGATAGCCTATTGCAATACTCAATCAGTATGCTCAGTATGGTCAAATTCAGTGAGCTCGTTAGAATGACTTATTCTTTCAGAAATGTTTGTAAAGGTAGACTGCATGGCTAGGTGCTTGAATTTATACACCTCAGGCAGTGGAACTAAATGAAACACCTGAATTCATTAAGAGGTGTTTCCTAATATTTTTGTATAGATAGTATGATTCTGTATGATTTTAAGTATTTTTTTAAGTAAAAGAAAATCATACTTAGATACCAATTATTTGGTTTTGGAGTGTATTGTGTTGATATACATACAATGCAACTCTTCATACCCTTTCAATTTCTTCACATTTTGTTATGTTTATGGACTTGTGCTAAAATAAAACAATACTCAAGTAGTTCCCCCATCATTCTGCATTCAAAACTGCATAATGAGTGAAATGGTTTTACAGCTAATAAGGTCTCACAGCTAACAATGCATATTAGAGCAAACCAAGCCATGAGGAGAAAATAACTGCATGTAGAGCTCAGAGACAGAATTGTGTGATGGCACAGATCTGGAGCAAAGGGTCTGAATACTTATGTCCATGCAAAACTTTAGTTTTTCCTTTTTCATAAATTGGCAAAACTTTCTAAAATTCTGTTTTCACTTTCTCATTATGGGATGTTGAATGCAGAATGATGGAGGACTACTTGAATTTTGTTTTATTTTAGCACAAGTCTGTGAAACTGTGGGTTTGTGTTGGCTTAGTGTTTAAGATACTGGCCTATGGACCACAAGGTCCATGGTTTAAATCCCACCTCTGATAAGGTACCACTTATTATTATTATTATTATTATTATTATTATTATTAGTGTTATCATTGCTTGGATTGTAAGGCTATATCAGCTAGAAGTTGCTCCATAGATAAGGGTGTCTTCTAAATAACTAAATGTAAACATAAAGTAAGTGGATATATATATATATATATATATATATATATATAGTCGTGGATCACATAAACTCTTAGTTTCAACAAAATGCCCTTCAAGTATCGTAGGATTCGGAATAGTTGTACTGCAGTGTGTATATAATTGATACTACTACTACTACTACTACTACTACTACTACTACTACTACTACTAATAATAATAATAATAATAATAATAATAACAGTGTGGTGGCTCAGAAGGATCATTTGCAACCAGTATGTTGTAAGGATCATTTGCAACCAGTATGTTGAAAATGTATGTCTAAATAAAAGTACTAATAATCATCATAATCAGGCCACATTTGCAGTGTTGTAGCGATCTGTGTGGTATGGTCAATATCATTGAAGACTTTATATTAAGACCAAACAAAAACAGTCAAAATAGTTCAAGACCCTTTAAGGATCAAATAAATATAATTATATTTAAAATACATTTTTGTTGTAAGCCTAAACCTATGAGTAAATTGCAGCAGTAATACTCCTTTTGTTGAGTGCACAGCTATCTATAAATGCAGCCCATTGTGATTGCTAAAATGATTTGACTCATGCCCTCCCAGGATTTCACACACGCTCAATTTAGATTGATCTATTCCTCCTGCATGTAAAAACTATCACCTTCTTACAGTGCAGTAGATTGTCTTCACCTCTCAAACACCCCTCAAGTGACACCTAGGATGAGAGAAAGTGAGGCGTGGGTTTGCTCCGTAGCTGTGTTAGTCAATTTTTGTTTACATCAGATGGAAAATGCATAATCTCTAGTGAGGCCTGGAGGTTAATGCTGCACCATTAGTGTGTGTGGTAGGGGTGTGTACAGTCCATATTGTTCAGAGAGAATTTTTCCACAATTGTCAGGTGTCTGGAGAGAATGCACTTACTCGATTTCATGCTATCTTTTAACTGTGTGGGTGTGTGTGTGTGTCTTCCCTGCAGAGAGACGGACAATGATAACCAAGCCTGATGAGATGAATAGTTATAGGAAAATGTACCTTATTGCGAAATATCTTAATATTACACAAACATAAATGAGAAAAATCCAATGGTTGGTTGGAGAACACAGACCAAGGATTATGAGACTTCTTTATTCCTCTTTACATAATATCTTCAGATTGTCCAAGGTTGGAGGACCTCTGTTGAGCAATCTCCTATTTAGCTTTTCTATGGTGTTTTCTATGGGGTTTTGTTAATGAGACTGAGATGGCCATGCAGAAGCCTGATTTTTGTATTAGCGAAACTTGTTGTATGGAGTTCATGATGCCACGTACTCTAACAAGGGCCCTTTAAAAACAGCCCCAAACATCGCAAACCCACAGTCATACTTAGTGGGCATCAGGTTATTTTCATTTAGTCATTCTTCTTTTTACACCAAACCCACTTTGAGTGTTTGTTTTTAAATGTCATTTCATTTCATTTGACCATAAAACACAGTTCCAGTCATAGTCCCAGCAGTGTTTAGAACTTTTATCTAGTGATCATGGAATTGGACACATGAGCCAAAGCTCCATGTACATTCACAGATCACTTTCCTGGGTGCACCTCCTTGTTTTCATTGAGTTTGTCTTATCAGTTACAGTTTTCATAGAGAAGCATTTTGTGGTTCTACAACTGCAGATGGAAGTCAATCTGTTTCTCTACATACTTTGTTAGTACCCTTTACTCTATTTCTCTAATGGCCAGGACCCCCTAAGGCACTACCACAGATCAGGTACTGTTTGGATGATGGATCATTCTCTGTTGTTGCACAGTTTGTGTTAGTCATCCTCTAATCATTGCACACAGGTGCAGTGGTGGACTATTGTCAATCCAGCAGTGACAGTGAAGTGTTTAAAAAACTCAAGTTCAAAGGAGTACTGTGTTAACATGACTCGTTGTTCTGTGAGGGTCCTGACCATCAGAGAAACAGAGTGAGTATATATGAGTTGAAAACGAAAAAGCAATAATGTGCATGTAAGTATAAATTTGGTAATTTTATGATTGCTATATAATGTTATTGTTGTTTTTTAGTGTGTATTATTGTAATGACATTGAATTTTGACATTTGTAAAATCTGCCCTGGTATGAATTGCTGTTAATATAATAATGCAGTTTAAAATCAATCAATGAGTTACAAATTTGTTATACATTTTATATGAACTTAAAGGAAAAAATAATGAATTGATGAAGATTCATGTAAATTATTTTGTTTTAAATCTGCCTACCCTGGTCAGGTTTGTAGGGGATGGTCTGGAGCCTAACCTGGAATTTCCTAAGTGGAGGAAAAAGGTACACCCTAGATAGGGCAGCAGACAAGTGCAGGATTTCCTAAACGCACCACTTGATCTTGAGGCATTTGCAAATGTTTTCACTTGACAGATGTTTGTCTCCAAATTGATTTATAAGTGAGGCAGAAAACAATTCAATCACAGCACTGAGCAACTGAGAATATTTCTCGTTACCCCAAACATAATCAATCAGTCAGGGCATGCTTGGTAAGGTATGATTATTTATTTTTGAAAAAAAAAATCCATTACCAGAATGTTAGTGCAAAACTAAACAAACCTCAGACACATAACATGTCTTGGGTGATCAATTATATTTGAAGTATGGTAAGAATTGCTTATATAAGGCAATCCTGAATTTTGCTTAAATAAGGAACACTGCTATATCAGTAACCATAGTGGCTGCTACTTATACAGACCAAGTGATGTGATAAGTTAAGTGTAGCTCCAATTTATCAAATATTTTTTACTTATTTATTGGTTCCTATCAGATATTATTTTCTAATTGAAAAGGGGAGAAACAGATTGCTGTGATTTAGTGCTTGAAATATATCATAATGCTTTTTTCCCCCATACTGCAAGAATAAACAATAATTGGAATGATAGGTGCGTTTGACTAGTGCATCAAAAGACTGTAACAGGTTGTCAAATAGCCAAGTTAGATTCCCATTTGAATGCAATCACAAGTGCTGTTGAAACAAGTGTACAAGTATATATGCTAACTGACCAAAAATAATGACCAAGAAGGAGCTGTTGAAATCAAATGAAACTTTATTTACATAATATGTATGAAGGCAATGATAATATATGTAAGTGATTACAAATAATAGAGGAAAAGAATAAGTTTACAATTGAAAGGAGGCTCTAGATACCTTATTGGGTCACCTCTAGCCTGGATAAAACATGACATAAGTTATAGAGGCATACAGGTTCCACTGATGCTGCGGCACAGTTGCCCACTGATGTTGCAGCTGGGGTCATAAATGCTCGATTGCTGACAAAACTAATGACCGGACATACCAAGGAACAGTTGCAGAGGGGAATCTGGATGAGGATCAAATGGTCCTCTTTACTGGTGGTATGTCTGGCCTGTCCGAAACCTGTTCACCATGTGTGCATGGGCTCATGGCATCACTGCTCAATATATATAGCACAATTTCAATTTACAACCTCAAATCAGGAAAAGTTGGGATGGTATGGAAAATACAATGTATGTATACGCAGCACAGTGTATATATATATATATATATATATATATATATATATATATATATATACACACACACATACATATATACTGTGCTGCGTATTATGGTGTATGTACAGCTGTACAGCTGTGTATCATCTGCATAGCAGTGGAAACTAATGCCATGTTTACGAATAACTGAGCCTAGTGGTAGCATGTACAGAGAGAATAAAAGCGGGCCAAGCACTGACCCCTGAGGCACGCCATACTTCACTTTTGAGAGCTTAGAGCTTAGATTATTTATATGAACAAACTGGTACCGGTCAGTTAAGTAGGATTTAAACCAAGAAAGGTGCTGATCCCCTTAATACCTACAGTATTTTCTAGTCTGTTTAGTAAAACATCATGATCTATAGTGTCAAATGCTGCACTTAAATCTAACAGAACAAGAAAAGAAACACATCCCTTATCTGAGGACATTAATAAGTCATTTAGTACCCTAATTAATGCTGTTTCAGTACTATGATGGGGCCTGAAGCCAGACTGAAATGTTTCATAAATTTCATTCCTTTGGAGGTAACTGCAGAGCTGCTGATACATGGCTTTTTCTAAGATTTTGGACAGAAATGGTAGATTTGAAATTGGTCTATAATTATGTATCACACAAGGGTCAAGATTGGCTTTTTTAATCAGTGGTTTGATAACGGCAGACTTAAAAGATTTGGGCACATAACCTAAGGTAAGGGATGAATTTAAAATAGCTAACACTGGCTCTATAACACTAGGTAATACTTGTTTGAGTAAACGTGTAGGAATTGGATCTAATAAACATGTTGATGACTTAGACGAGCTGATCAGTGCGGATAGTTCAATATTAGTAATTGGGGTAAAAGATTCTAGTCTTGATTTACAGCTCATTAAACAGATGTCTTCATTAGTGCTGCATCTGGAAGGTTGCTGAACAGTTTGGTGATGTGATGAACATTGAGTTTTATGCCTAATGTTTTCTATCTTATCATTAAAGAAAGTCATGAAATCACTGAACCTCAAGAGAAGGTGGGTCATGCAGCAAGATAACGACCCTAAGCACAAAAGTCATTCTACCAAAGAATGGTTAAAGAAGAATAAAATTTATATTTTGGAATGGCCAAGACAAAGTCCTGACCTTAATCCAATCAAAATGTTGTGGAAGACATGAAGTGAGCAGTTAATGTGAGGAAACCCACCAACATCCCAGAGTTGAAGCTGATCTGTACGGAGAAATAGGCTAAAATTCCTCCAAGCCAGTGTGCAGGACTGATCAACAGTTACAGGAAACATTTAATTGCAGTTATTGCTGCACAGGGGGTCATATCAGATACTGAAAGCAAAGGTTCACATACTTTTGCAACTCACTAATATTTATTACTGGATCATTTTGCTCCAAGAAATAAATGACCAAGTATAATATTTTTATAATCGTATTCGTTTAACTGGATTCTCTTTATGTACTTTTAGGATTTGTTCGAAAGAGTAAGAGTATATATATATATATATATATATATATATATATATATATATATATATATAGATAGAGAGAGAGAGAGAGAGACAGAGAGAGAGACAGAGAGACAGAGAGATGGATAGATAGATATATAGATATATTGAGGAACATTGTGTTGTTTTTAAACATTTCAACACGTCTTACACATTTGTTGATAAACTGAACTAGAGTCGAGCATAGTGGTTTTGTAAAAAATCATGATTATTATCACCTGTTAACATTACCTGTTTGAAATCACATCATTATTATTATTATTTTTTATTTTTTTTTTTACCTCATTACTAGCCCTAAATTGTCCCTGTTCCATTTTTTTTTTTGGAATATGTTGCAGGCCTGAAATGCAGGAATGGATGTTTATTAACAAAAATGAAAAAAAAACGAAAAAAAAACTGAAATATCTTGGGTTCCACCTGTCTGCCATGAAATACAAGTCAAAGGAACGCTGCATGCATTGTTTATTTGCATCTTAAATACCGTCCCAATTTTTTCTGATTTGGGGTTGTATATTCTGCTTATTAGTGGTCACTACACTTTGTAGTTACAGTTACAGACTGTAGTCCATCTGTTTCTCTACACGCTTTGTTAGTTCCCTTTACTCTGTTCAATAATAGTCAGGACCAGCACATATCAGGTACTATTTGGGTGGTGGATTATTCTCAGAACTGCAGTGATACTGATGTGTGATGTGAGTGTGTGTTTGGTGAAATTGGATGCAATTAGATTGGTGCAATTGGATCAGACCCAGTAGTTCTGCCGGAGTTTTAAAGTGTTCACTCACTGTTCATTTTATTAGAGACATGCACCTTATTGCTTCACCTTGCAGATGTAAAGTAAGAAACAGCAGCTAATCTGTTGGTGCAAGATTTTTTGTTAGTCATCCTCTAATCCTTCATCAGTGCTTACAGAATGCTGCCTATAGGATGCTGGTGGCTGTACATTTTTGGCTATCGGACTATTTTCAGTTCAGCAGTGACATTGAGGTGGTTTAAACTTAAGCAGCACTGCTGTGTCTGATCCACTCATACCAGCACAACACACACTAACACACCACCACCACCCCAGTGTCACTGCAGTGCTGAGAATTATCCACCACCCAAATATTGCCTGATCTGTGTTGGTCCTGACCATTAGAGAACAGATTAAAGTGGACTAACAGATGGACTACAGTCTGTAATTGTAGAACTACAAAGTGCAGTGACCACTAAAATTTAAATAGAGATTATGCAGAATATAAACTGAAAAAATGTGTTGTGTGTTTGTTTCTCCAACATGTTTAACCAACACCTAGACCTAGGCCCTAGGTGAAGAGCACCTGTACAATAACAACTGGTTCATCTTTCAAAGGCATTGATCATTTACGTTTCAACTGTTTGGGAAACAAGGAATGAAAAATGCTATAGGAGCAGAGAAGGAATTGGTAGAAGGAAAGCTCAACAAAACCCAGTCATATTTACCCATCACTTTGAGCTCAAGAAGAGCACACTCCTCAGGACCGACAGTCTTTTTCATAACGCCAAGCTCACCTGTCAATCTCCACTCACAAGCCAAGACCGTATTTTAGCTCCACTTCCATTTCAAACCCTTATTCCTCTCTAGATTATGAAAAGATGCATTTTCTGAAGATGAAAAGGGGAAAAAAACAATACAGGCAGACAACAAGAGGAAGCGAAAGAAAATTCTGGCCAATGTGAGTATAAAGAATAGAAATCTTCCTAGTGAAAGCTCATTTCACTGAGTGCCTTTTGACTACAGCATGTAAAAAGAGAAATTGAAACCAGACTGAAAGCTTGCCAAAGCTATTAGGTGCCCCAGTGAGCTCAGGCCCTGTTAAAAGTTTTCGGGATGCTATCTTAAAAGCCTTGCTTCCACCTTTTCTCCTCCAAGCTCTTGCCATAGTGGCTAATAAACTCAGGATAATTATCCATAAGTGGTTGCCAGGCTTGTGAACATGGCCATGACACAAACAAACACTAAGGTGGCTAGCTTGATGCAACATGGCTAAGTCTGAAACCCTGAGTTCTTACAACCTACCTTTATTTATCTAACTAGTAGCACACAATTCTAATGTTTAATTACTTTAATTAACGTTTATTTTTAAGGTACATTTACTAGAACACTGAGTTGAAAAAGTGACGAGTCACATGGGATGTCAGATCATTGGTTTAACTGTTCTCACATGAATTAATTCCTCAATTAACTAAAGGCAGCAGCATACGATATTTGTACATTTAAGGCAATAGAGAGCAAACCTCATAGTGATCCTAAAAAACCTCATCTTCTAAAAACACCTCTGTGTTGTTGTGGTTGTGATTTATGCTGATATTATCCAACAATGCATGACTTGTCTATTTGTGTAACATATTACTTTTTAACTAAGGGTGCTGATAAATAGATTTATTAAGGTGGTGTGTCTTGTCTTTCTGTCTGTGTTCCTAGTCTTTCTGTTTGAAGTATTAAATATTATTAGTATTATAATTAGTAGTAGTAGTGTTAACTAAGAATCACCAAGGCAGTAGCAGTTTTTCAAAGAATGCAATCTGGGTTACCACCGCCATTACTGCTGATATGAAACCCTGACTCTATATTAGTATTGTCCTACCAAAAGCCACTTATGCCAGTGAAACATGGAAGAGTACAGATAAAACTGACAAGCTGCTGAATGTATTCCACCAGTGCTGTTTGAGGCAGATTGAACGTAAGCTGGCAAATCATACTGTGGTATGATGGTAACCTAGTTCTTAAGCTATTGGACTATCAACCAGAAACTCCAGGGTTCAAATCCCACCTCTGCCAAGCTGCCACTGTTGGGTCCTTGTCCCTTAACCCACAATTGCTTGGATTGTAAGATTGTATCAGTTGGAAGTCGCTCTGGATAAGGGTGTCTGCTAAATGCTGTAAATGTAAATGTAAATACTACTAATAAGAAAGTCTGGAGAATGGTGACGGCACGTCCACTGTCTGAAATTGTCACAGAACGATGAATGAGGCTAACTGGCCATATCCTACATCTTCCTGAACACTGACACTGCAGATGCACACGGTCTGCAGCTACACAGCATGATACTTAGTATGGTGTATTGTACAGTGTGTTGTGACACATTGTTCCTGCAGCTGACATACCTTGCACCACAAAATTTACATTGGTTTGGATCAGCCTTTGTTGCCCTGGCACATCTATGAGCCTTTGGTGGCCAACACCCAGTTGTCGGTTTGTGGCTTGCCCCTCTTTGGACCACTATCAGTAGGTATTCACCACTGCTGACTGTGTGCACAAGATGCTACGGTCCAGTCATTATGCCATAAGAATTTGGGTCTTCGTTCTCATTTTCACACCTGCCAATTTCTCCATGATGTTACATCCAGCGACAAGATGTACTGACATTTACAGAAGAGATATAATGAGATAATGAACCATATTCACTTAATTTGTGAGTCTTCATGCTTCCACACATTGCTATATAGACCCAGTATATTATGCAATTTATGTAATATACATGTGCTACCTTGCACACTTTTTTTTACTTGTCTATTAAATCAATTCCTCCAAGGTTTAGCAAGTTTTATTGGTACAAGAAAAAAAGAAGAAAAACCCACAATATCTCGTAGTTGGACTGCACTGTGCTTTAAAGGTTAAATTTAGTGCTGCAGTGTGCTCAAGAGCAGAATATTGAATTGAAGGCAGGGAGTATTACGGAGCACTTGTTTCTCTTTCTTTTCTTTTCTTTTTTTTTTTTTTACCATTTTTTCACCTAGAAACAGCAGCAGATACCTGGACTTCTTAATTGGGTGTTATATTTGAGGGTCTTTTGGTTTCCTCAGGGCTTCCATACAATCTCCCTTGGCCTGTGACCACACACACACACACACACACACACACACACACACACACACACACACACACACACACACAAACACACACACACACCACACACACACACACACACACACACACACACAGCACAGCACATAATGGGTTCCCCAAAGCTTTGCTAAGCAATAAACTCAGTCATGCACATTCAGTCTTAGAGCCAATCACACAATCTCTCACAGGGGATCTAATAGGTGCTGCTAAGCAATAAACACAAATATACAAAGAGAAATCAACATCCGCACACTCTGACAGGTTCATCTGTGAGAGAGTTGACAGATGTAATGTTGAAGGACTGCTGACACATCTATGCAACCTCATTTAAACTGTCCCGTGGCCATAGCTAGGGAGTGCAGCTACCTTCATACAATTATTTGTCCTTAGTCATCCTTGTGGTACAGTAACACCCTGACCAAGGCCTCTAGAGACAGCCAGGAAAAACACTGGCATTAGACATATGAAAAATCTCAGCTGACAGATCATGACTTCTTATTATGTTCATTAAGAAAAGAACAGAACACAAAAAGACAGGAAATAAACGCGGGTGTGAGACAGTTATGGAGAAGACCTTGGCTGGACTGGGTGTCTTTAACTTCTATAATGCAGAGCATATTGATGAATGATGTGCCCCTATCCATTTGACTGTCAATCTGACATTAAATGTGGGTGAAATGGATTCCATTTAAATACGCACAGACGCCAAACTGATGACCAGCTGGTGAAGAAACTTACCACATAATACATCCTATAGACAGACAGCAAACTAACTCATGGAAATGTACAAAGATGGAATTCAGCAAAGCCACAGGCTTATTGCGGCAGTCCAACATTTTTTTGGCTCAAGTGTCATTGTTATTAACAGGATGAGAGACAGACATAGGGAAAGTCAAACTAAAATTCAAAAAACAGCCAAACTTCATGTGTTTGGCCAAGGTCATCTCATAATCTTATAGATTTGCACAAGTTTGCTAGCCTGAAAGTTTACAATAAAGGTTAGTTGCAGCATTATTACAATTAATAAAACAAAATTTAATAAAATGATGAAAAAGAAATGCCATTTTTTGTTGATAGACCATGTCAAAACACAGATATAGCTAAGTAAATTCCAAATAATTGTACTGTATGTTGTTTCAATATGAATTTTACCTCATTTTTTTATTAAAAAGACTTTATTATGTGTGTTTGTGGTTAAGTTTAAATACGTTTGTGTTAATTCACAGTAATTCAGTTCATGGTAGGTTTTCCTTATGAGGGCCAGAAAATGTCCCCTCAAGGTAAGTCAGTTCTTTCTATCCTAGTGGGAACTTTCGGCTCTCACAATGATATATAAACTTAGCTGAAACACACACACACACACACACACACACACACACTCACACAAGGTCAGAATAGGCTCAATAAAGAGATAAATGCATGCATTAGTACAAGAAAGAAAAAATGCACTAAAAGGGGGTGTACATAGCAGGAGATAAACAGTGAGAGACACAAACTATATAAATATAAAGTAATTTGAAATCTTGTTGCTCTGTACACTCTCATGCATGCATACCCTTCCATGTCCACACAACCACACACACATTTGTGTTGCTATCATTGTGAGGACTTTCCATTGACATTAATGACAATGAAGTAGTAATGCAGCTAATTAATGCTACCCTGCACCTACCACTATCAATAACCTTAACCCTAACCTTAACCTCAGTAACCTAAAGGTAGTCCTTTGGTTCTTTTGAATTTTCAAGTAAAAGTTGTCATATTTGTAAAAACGCAGTTAAAGAAGTGAGGACCGGTAAAACACACACACGTTGTTGTTGTTGGTGTGTGTGTGTGTGTGTGTGTGTGCCGTAGCCAGAATAACCTTAAAAAAAAATCACATTTTAAATATTTGAACACAACAACGCAAGTAAGTTATTGTATACCATTTTTTTCAGATTATACCAGCAATTATAAATATGCATTTTAAATGTTAACTTCTCTTTCACCATATATATATATAGGTTTCTCCCCATTCAAAGAGATAGGAGTCTAGTCTTGCATGACTGGAAATAACTAATTACCAAGATGAACAGACTTATAATGATTTTGCTGGTTTCCATTGCAGATTGGACTTCATATACTGTGTATTAAATGAATTTTTTAACTATTACTTGAAAAAACAAAAATTCATAAAATATTAAATGTCCCTATCTTTCATATGACATATGCTCCCCTCAAGTAAAACCAATGCCCGATCTCCCCCTCTATAATTCTCTCCCTCTCACTCTCTCACACACACACGCATCCACGTGCACACACACCCATGTGCGCAAACACACACACACACGCATCCACGTGCACACACACCCATGTGCGCAAACACACACACACACACGCGCACACACACACACACACACACACACACACACACACACATGCACAGCTTGACCAATCTCTGTACTCCAAGCCTAGTTTGTCAAATTCCATTACTCCCTATGATGACAGGAATGAAAAAGTTCTTGACTTTCATCAGGTCACTCCCTCCTCCCTTTTCCCTTTTCCCTGTTTCTCGCTTTCTGTCTCTCACTGACAATAGATGTACCATCTGTGCAGAGGATGGGAATGTGCAGGTTTCTGATTGCCTTGCTGGACCAAAATAGATGTGTGTGTGTGTGTGTGTGTGTGTGTTAATTGATATTATACATCTCTTTTCTCAATCCTGATGATCTGCCCAGAAATGTACCTTATCCAAAGTTACAGTATGCATAAAGTAATGCAGCACCCTTGTACAACCCCATACAGTATGTGTTCTGATAGTTTATGTGAGCGTGTACAGGGGGGTTGCAGTGAATGTGTGACAGGGAAAGAAAAAGAGAGTTTAGCTCTGAGTCTAAGTCTGTTAAATGCAGAATACATGAATGCACCATTTTAACGTCTTATATACATCAAATTCACGTTGAATGACAGAAATCTAAAACGAGCAAACCCAAGTGACACCTGCTGATGTAAATGAGAATTGCAGTATTGAAAGGCTTATAAAAATCTTACACCATTCTACTTTGTTTTTTGTTAGACAAAGAGAACTCAGTAAAACAAATGACACTAAAAATATATACTTGGTCATTTATTTATTGAGGAAAATTATCCAATATTACATATTAGTGAGTGGCAAAAGTATGTGAACCTTTGCTTTCAGTTTCTGCTGTGACCCCCATGTGCAGCAATAACTGCACCTAAATGTTTCCTGTAACTGTTGATCAGTCCTGCACATCGGCTTGGAGGAATTTTAGTCCATTCCTCCATACAGCACAGCTTCAGCTCTGGGATGATGGTGGGTTTCCTCACATTAACTGTTCACTTCAGGTCCTTCCACAACATTTCGATTGGATTAAGATCAGGGCTTTGACTTGTCCATTCCAAAACATTAACTTTATTCTTCTTTAACCATTCTTGGTAGAACTGCTTGTGTGCTTAAGGTCGTTGTCTTGCTGCATGACCCACCTTCTCCTGAGATTCAGTTCATGGACAGATGTCCTGACATTTTCCTTTAGAATTCTCTGATATAATTCAGAATTCATTGTTCCATCAATGATTACAAGCTGTCCTGGCCCAGATGCAGCAAACAGTCCCAAACCATGATACTACCACCACCATGTTTCATAGATGGGATAAGGTTCTTATGCTGGAATGCAGTGTTTTCCTTTGTCCAAACATAATGCTTTTCTTTTAAACCAAAAGTTCTATTTTGGTCCACAAAACATTCTTCCAATAGCCTTCTGGTTTGTTCACCTGATCTTTAGCGAACTGCAGATGAGCAACAATGTTCTTTTTGGAGAGCAGTGGCTTTCTCCTTGCAACCCTGCTATGCACACCATTGTTGTTCAGTGATCTTCTGATGATAGACTCATAATCATTAACATTAGCCAATGTGAGAGAGGCCTTCAGTTGTTTAGAAGTTACCCTGGGGTCCTTTGTGACCTCGCCAACTTTTACATGCCTTGCTGTTGGAGAATCTTTGTTGGTCAGCCACTCCTGGAGAGGGTAGCATTGGTCTTGAATTTCCTCCATTTGTACACAGTCTGTCTGACTGTGGATTGGTGTAGTCTAAACTCATCAGAGATGGTTTTGTAACCTTTTCTAGCGTGATGAGCATCAACAACTCTTTTTCTGAGATCCTCAGAAATCTCCTTTGTTTGTGCCATGATATTGTAGCAAACTAGGGACTACACTTTAATTGGATTAATTTTTAATTAAATTATATGAATTAATTAAGAAATACGGGGCACCACCAAATCGATTAATTAAAAATATAAATAATTCACTGGCCGATCTGGAAACCAGGAAAACCTGATGAATATTTAGCCTTAAATGAAGCCTCACCTCCTGGATACAGTCATGCTAGTCGCCCTCGTCCTAATGGTCGGGGGGGAGGCATAGCCACAATTTTTGACAAAGACTTAGGTGTTACAGCTAAATCCCATTACAAGGCTAATTCTTTTGAAATACTGATTCTTAATGTGACTGATCCATCGTTATGGAAGTCAAAACCACACTCTTTTCAGCTTATCACTATTTACCGCCCGCATGGGTCCCTATTCAGAATTTCTTCAGGAAATTTGCTAACTTTCTTTCTTGCTTACTACTGTCAAACAGATAAGGCTTTAATTGTAGGTGATTTCAATATCCACTTTGACAATGAGCAGGATCCACTTTAAAATTGCTTTCGAGTTCCATCTTAGAATCCATGGGTATCACTCAGAATGTGATGGGATCAACCCCACCGCTGTAATCATACTTTAGATCTAATATTAAATTTGGTATCAATATAGATAACCTTGATGTTTTCCCCCTTGCAAAAGTGATTCGATTTCAGATCACTATCTTTTAGTATTTGAGCTATCTCTAATAAATAAAATCCTTCTGCCTCGTTATCACACCAAGCGCACTATCACATCTGCTACTCCAGCTGCGTTTATTAAAAACCTACCAGACTTAAAATTTAATAACACCTACGGAGATCAATCATCTTGAGTGTGTAAATGAGCAATTAGAAGTGTACTTCGCTCAACCGTGGACACGACTGCCCCTGCTAGGGTCAAACGTATTAGGGAAAAAAGGTTAGCACCATGGTATAATGACCACACCCGTACCTTAAAGCAAAGAACACGGCATTTAGAGCGCAAGTGGAGACATAGTAAATTGGAGGTGTTTTTAAGTTTGCTTGGAGGGACAGCATGGCAGAGTATAAGCATGCCCTCACTAAAGCTAAAGCTGCATACTTCTCTTCAATCATAGACAAAACTAAGAATTCTCTCTTTAATACAGTCTCCCAAATTAACAAAAAACCCCACAGAAAGTGACTCTCCCATTCTGTTGTAATTTTAACAGTAATAATTTCATGACTTTCTTTAATGATAAGATAGAAAACATTAGGCATAAAACTCAATGCTCATCACATCACCAAACTGTTTCAGCAACCTTCCAGATGCAGCACTAGTGAAGACATCTGTTCAATTAGCCGTAAAATCAAGATTAGAATCTTTTACCCCGATTACTAAATACTGAACTATCCGCACTGATCAGCTCGTCTAAGTCATCAACATGTTTGTTAGATCAGATTCCTACACGTCTACTCAAACAAGTATTATCTAGTGTTATAGAAGCTAGCGTTAGTTATTTTAAATTCATCCCTTACCTTAGGTTATGTGCCCAAATCCTTTAAGTCTGACAGTTATCAAACCCACGATTAAAAAAAGCCAATCTTGACCCTTGTGTGATTATCTAATTATAGACCAATTTCAAAATCTACCGTTTCTGTCCAAATCTTAGAAAAAAGCCGTCTATCAGCAGCTCTGTAGTCACCTCCAAAGGAATGAAATTATATGAAACATTTTCAGTCTGGCTTCAGGCCCCATCATAGTACTGAAACAGCATTACTTATGGTACTAAATGACTTGTTAATGTCCTCAGATAAGGGATGTGTGTCTTTTCTTGTTCTGTTCGATTTAAGGCAGCATTTGGGACACTATAGATCATGATGTTTTTAACTAAACAGACTAGAAAATACTGTAGGTATTAAGGGATCAGCACTTTCTTGGTTTAAATCCTACTTAACTGACCGGTACCAGTTTGTTCATATAAATAAATCTAAGATCTAAGCTCTCAAAAGTGAAGTATGGCGTGTGCTCAGGGGTCAGTGCTTGGCCAGCTTTTATTCTCTCTGTACATGCTTTGCCACTAGGCTCAGTTATTCGTAAACATGCATTAATTTTCCACTGCTATGCAGATGATACACAGCTGTACATATCAGCCAAACCCTAATGACCAGCCTTTACAATCAAACAAAATCGAGGACTGTGTAAAGGAAATTAAAAGATTGGATGTTATTTAATTTTCTCTTACTTAACTCAGATAAAACTGAGGTTCTATTAGTGGGACCCAAGGCTGTGAGAGAACAGGTTAGCTACATCTATCCTAAATTCTAGATGGCTGTCCAGTATTGCCCAGTCAGTCTGTAAAAAACTTAGGGGTCACATTTGATTCAGATCTCTCTTTTGATGCGCACATTAGCAGCATCACTCGAATTGCTTTCTTTCAATTACGTAATATCGCTAAACTTAGAAATACCATCTCTTTTAATGATGCGGAAAAAACTTGTTCATGCGTTTTTAACCTCAAGGTTGGATTACTGTAACGCCTTACTTACTGGATGCTCTAGTAAAATCTATAAAATAAACTTCAGTTAGTTTCAGAATGCAGCTGCCCGAGTGCTAACTCGAACTAGAAAATTTGATCATATCACTCCCTGTTCTATCATCACTGCACTGGTTTACCAGTCAAATTCCGCATAAATTACCAAAATACTTCTTATAACTTATAAAGCTCTACATGGCCTGGCCCACATTATCTGAGTGACTTCTTAGAGTTTTACAATCCAACTCGTCTACTTCGTTCGCAGGGTGCAGGACTTCTTTTAGTTCCTAGAATTAAAAAAGTCAGCAGGGGGAAAGGCTTTCTCATACATGGCCCCCCAACTATGGAATAAACTTCCCACTTTCGTTCGAGATTCAGACACCCTCCAAAGTTTTAAGTCTAGGCTAAAGACATACTTATTTACGCAGGCTTTTGACTAGATTTAGACCAGGTTGCATGGCTTGGGTTGCTGAGGCCGGAGTCTGGAGTCATGTCTGGCCTGCCTGACTTGTCCGCTTGCCAGGAGTGTCGGGTGGGCGGTTCTGGCTGAACTAGGCTTCGGTCCTCGTGATCTTGACTCATGCAACCTTGCCTTAGAATAAGGGCAGAGCTGGGGTTCATAGTCAAAGAGTCTTATGGTGATCAGAGCCGTGAGTTGCTGTCTTCTGCCGCCCGTGGGGTTGCCAATGTTCTCATGTGATCCCTCTTGGCTGTGTTTCCCTTCCAGTTCTCCTCTTTCTAGCTTTCTAGCTATGCTGCTATAGCTAATGCTGCCGGGGTCTTCATGCTACACTTGGCATCAGTGATTGACATGGCATCAGTGATTGTTAATAAACACTGTGCTCTTAATCAATAAACTAATTACATTTTCTGTTTTCTCTCCGAGCTGTGTTCCGGCAGTTCCGGGCCCCACCAACATGATGTTCAATCTGATGGAGCTCCACTGTGCATAATTCACATTTTATTCGACCATGACTCCATGACTTTAGTTTCGCTCTTAGATTTATCATCATACCGGGGCCAGTTAATGTCGATGTGAATACTTCACATTTTATTCGAACTTTGACTCCATGACTGTAGTTTCGCTCTTAGATTTATCATCATACCCCGGCCACTTAATGTCGATGTGCATATTTCACATTCTATTCGAACTTTGACTCCATGACTTTAGTTCGCTCTTAGATTTAACATCTACGCCGCCCAAGGAGGTTGGGTCCCTTTTGAGTCTTGGTCCTCCCAAGGTTTCTTCCTAGAATTCTAGGGAGTTTTTCCTTGCCACTGTCGCCCTAGGCTTGCTCAATTTGGGATTGGACGTAGTTATTAGGAGATAATCTAAACTTGTTAAAGTTGCTTTGAGACAATGCTCCATTGTAAAAAAAGAGCTATATAAATAAAATCTGACTTGACTTGACTTGAAAAAAAGAAACAACAAACTTGATCAGTCTAGATCTGAAAAGTGAATTCAAAAGTATTTTTCTCGACCTTTGAATGAATGAACTCTCACATCAGGCGGCAAATCAAAAAGGTTTATAAACAAGTTTATTAACTGCAAACAAGGCAATACCAACAGATTATCTAATGTAATAACGAGTGTATCACAGAGTTAAAATTATTATAAAATGACGATGAACATGTATATATCGCAGTATGGAGAACAGGGAATAATGGCAAGCGTACACATTACAGTAATAAAATCAGAAACCAAGGTGACTCTATGTAACTTATCGGTCGCGCAATAATTACCAACGTTGCAATGCTACTGGTAGACCTAATTACATTAAAACGTGAAGAATATGGTGGAAGCATACTTAGGCGTGGATAAGTCTATGTTGAAAACGTGGTTTAAAGATTAAACAAATTAAGACCCGAGCATCAGGGAACCCAGAAAAGCCATAAATGGTACTCGCCTGGAAGGTCACTCGAGTGGTTCGGGGCATTCCACCCTGGCCCCAGCCGTCCAAAGGCACGATTTTGGGGAAGCTTTAGCGTTCCGTCTTTCGTTGCACACCGTAAACTCTGACAGGCTTCTTCAGCGGCTTAGCTCTTTGGGTTCTTGCCGATGGTTTGACCACGTTGACTTGGTGACTTAAAATAGCGTCCTTCCCAATTTAGGCTGAGGGCTTCACGAGTACTCGGCGTCTCGCATGCGTACAACTCAGGATTTATCTTGGCCACAGATAAAGGTGGAGTTGGCGTGTTTCTAACACCACGAGCTTCAGCAAAAACTTGCAAAACTTGTATGGTACAAAAATGGTCGAGCTTAGAGTCTGGTTGGTCTTTTAACTATCTTCTAGTTCAGCGATACCGAACTACTTAAGACTGCTGTACACAAGAAACTTTAAAGTAAACGCAAAAACTTGAGTAAAATGAATAATCAAAAACGCTACAAAAAGGAAAAACTACAACAAAGAAAAGACTCAAAGAACACAGAACAAAACGAAAACACGAAACTTGAAGCTAGCTCACTACGCAGTCGTCCCACGTTGCTTTTTGAATGTTCCGGCTCGGGGGGCGGCTAGAGGCGGGACATAAGGAGTTGCCCTTACTTAGCCAATGAGAAGCTGAATCCTCAGTAAAGCTCTCCTATCGCGGTTGCGTGTTATTTCACCATATGAGCCACAGACGAGCTAACTTGGATTAATAATATTCCTACATATCTAAAGTGATTAAAAGTATCACACAATAACCCAAAAAAAATCCTCAAAGTTACAAGTTTAGATGCAGACTTTGTTGTAAGGTTCAGATGATCAAAAGCACCTTGAATTGATAACTTAGAACATCGTTAAAGCATTCTAACTACAGCATAGGCATTCGCTATACTTTAACTAAACAATAATATGATTAATACAAGATGTAGGAAACGGTACATTCTTCATTTCGGTTCTTTATAAGTATGAACAGTATTAAAACGAGCGATCGATACATGTGGATAAAAACAGCCATTATTTGTAACCTTAACCAATTATAGCATAACGGGACCATATTACGTATAAAAATGATCATTATACTAAAACATTAACCAAGTAGATATGAGATACAGAAATCAGTAACATACATATGTATAATATATATAATTATATGTGTGGATATGACGAAATATCCTGGATCCACTCTTTGGATTAATCATCATTTAAATGCATATAGTGTGTGTAGACTTATCAGGATCCAAATATCATTTATGTAATTAAAAGGATTCGAGATGAAGATAATCTGTTCCCAGAAAAAGTTGAATACAATTATTAAAGTTGTCTCTTTTAGGACAAGAGCTGAGTTCTTGGTGTCATAAATCCAGGGGTGTCTTTCTGGCGCCAGGCTGAGAGGTCGTAAACGCAACCTAGGTGGGAGAAAGTCGTTAATTTTGCAACAGTCAGAAGAAAATTGAGAAAGCTTGGTGGCCTGGACCGTTGAAACCCCCTTCTTAAGATTAGCACATGGACTTAGTTTATGATTGAAGATGTCGAAGGTTGTATGTCTTGTTTGAACAGACGTCCAATTCCGTTGGTTTCAGAAAGAGTCAACCGTTGGAGTCAAACGGTGGGGGTTAAGATCCTGTTCAGATGTTGGGCCTTCTTGCATTCCAAGATGTTGTAAAGTTTATGACTTGGGGGAAGAAGGTAAAGAGAGGGAGATACAGCGATCACGCTACAATATACTTCCACAATCATGTGTTGTGTAGAGCAGACTTTGATAGATCCCTGTTCTTTAAATAAAACAGGGTGCCCACTCACACCTAATTGTCATCCCATTGATTGAAAACACCTGACTCTAATTTCACCTTAAAATTAACTGCTAATCCTAGACGTTCACATACTTTTGCCACTATATGTAAAATTTTATAATTTTCTTCAATAAATACATGACCAAGTAGCATATTTTTGTGTCATTTGTTTAACTGGGCATCTACTTTTAGGATTTGTCTGAAAATCTGATGATGTTTTAGGTCATATTTATGCAGAAATATAGAAAGTTTCAAAGGGTCTACAAACTTTCAAGCACATAGTGTATTTCCACTGAATGATAGTATTTGGAAGTTGGAGTGATCTTCATGATCAATGTCCTAACACTTATCAAATGTTTGAGCAGTTATCAGAAATTTCCACTGACAGGCAGGATGTATATTTGTTAGCAGATTACTGATAGTGTACATACTGAAGCTAGGTAGATCTTTGTGCACCTTAAATTCATAGCTATATTCATATGACTAAACAACTCAAAAGTTTTTATAGAGCCAGAAATGTATGCCAACCTTCTGCCAAGTCTTTGATGTGTCGCACTGTGCCCTTGAGGCAGCAGGTTTCTCAAAGACTCTAACTAAATTCCAGCGTGTCAGTGAGAAGAGAAGGGAGAAATGCCTCAAGATATTGAGCTATCACATTTGAGGAGTTGTATCGTTTGTCTCTGGATGCACTTTTTATATCAAAACTCAATCATTGTTGTTATCTGCCCATGCACACTGTCTCTCTCACACACATGCATGGATTACAGCTGTGATCATTTCATCAGGTGGGGATTACAGTTTTTGAGAGTGTTTTTTTTTTTTCTTTTCTGTTCGCTCGCTCACCATTACATCAGCAAACTGCACACTGTAATCTGAACTTCAACATAGTGTTCTCATAATACATATGATTTAGTTTTTCAATCCAGACACTCAACTATGTTTACACTGCAAAACTGAGCTCGTTGCCACCTATCCATCGGCATTTACAGGGGCTTTAAATATTGTTGGGATAGTATGTACTAATTCAGTTATGAGATTAGCTAAGTATAACCTAAAGATATAGGGATATAGGTTATAGATCTCTTTTTCTATCTACCGTCTGATAATTAGAATTTGTTTTAACTAGTTTTGTGCGAAATACTTTAGCTATGAACACTACGAAATTGTTATGTTTTTCATTTAGAGCAGCATGCCATGGGGGAACGATGTTTACCACTGTTGCTTCACAGCTGTAGAGACCTATGGTTCAAATCCCGGCCCAGGCGCTACATCTGTGTAGCTTGCATGTACTCCCTGTGTGGGTTTCCTCAGGGTACGCCAGATTCCTCACACATTACAAAAATGTGTGTTACATCAGTGAGTGTCTCAGTCTATGTGCGATTACTGATATTCTTTAGGCTTTTCTACTTGTTGCAAGACATGTACATGTAACTTTTTTGTAGTCTTTATTTTACAGTAGCTTTTATCATCTGCTATTAAAACCTTAAAAACAGGCTGCATTTGTTATGCCACTTTGAAATTGTTATATATACATTACTGTGCAAATGTCTTAGGCAATCTATATTTTTCAGTTTATAGTCTGCTTTATTCTTTAAGTTTTAATGGTCACTGTACTTTGTAGTTCTGCAATTACAGACTGTGGGTTGGACCTCCTTTTGCCTTACTTCTATGTGGCATAGATACAACAAGGTGCTGGAAACATTCCTCAAGAGGTTTTGGTCTAAACGGACATGGTATCATCACACAGTTCCTGCAGACTTGTCGGTTGATCTCCTATTCCACCACATCCCAGAGGTGCGCTACTGAATTTATTTCTTGTCATTGTGGTGGTCATTTGGGTAGAGTGAACTCATTCTCATGTTTAAGAAAACAGTTTGAGATTATTTGAGCTTTGTGACATGGCACATAGAAGGTGAGTACATTGTGGCCATGAAGGGATGGACACGGTCAGCAACAATAGTCAGGTAGGCTGTGGCATTTAAACGACACTGACTTGGTAGTAAGGGACCCAACGTGTGCCAAGAAAATATCCCCCACACCATTACACCACCACCAAGTAGCCGTTGAGAGTATACTATTTTTATAGTATAAAATATAAGTAGCTCATGCCTCTGCCACATAAACTAAACAAAATTACCACCTCATAATTATTAACACTTGTGCAAACCTCCATTTGTCAACAAAAAACAGCTCTGAACCTTCTGTATTGTTTAACTACAGAGTCTCTCCAAATGCTCAAAAGTTATAGGTTCTCTTTTCCTGACTTTCATCTTTAGCTCCCAGGGAAGTGGAACGATTATGTCAAAAGCATAATTCTGTAGTTAGGGAATCATGTTTGTGGAGATTGTACATATGATTTGGATCAAAGATCTAACTCTGACTCTAGTAGCTTCTTGACTGGCAGGCATATTTTCATTTAAAACATGTACATGATGTTCTGTATCATAAGAAGATTCCGGGGGCATTTGAAGGAAAACATGTTTCCTCAAAAAAAAAAAAAAAAAAGAAAAGTTGCAGATCCGCAGAAGATGCTAGCAAGGAAACATGCTAAAACAGAGCATCTTGGCAACAAACTCAAGGTGTGAGATGTTTATAAAGGACCTGTTAAATATAACAAAAACAAAAAACAATGGAAAACCCATAGCATAAGCTGAAGTATAGAGTCCCCAACAGAGAATTTAGGACTCTGGAGATTCTGTATTAAGAAGTGTCCTTGCTCTGTATTCTCCAATCTCATCAAGCATTACACAAAAAGATTGATGTGAATTTGTCATAGAAAGAGTGCACAAAATACTATATAATTTATTTATATTTATTTATTTATTTATTTATTTATTTATTTATTTTTAATTCTGGAGGTGACTATGTTAGGCCTGAGTTAGGAATAAATAAATGGCTATCATAATCCACCCTACTACCCATTGTGGCCCACCAAAAAAAATATTATTATTATTTTATATTTTAGGAGGGATATACACTAAGGCTCTGGAATACTAATTGGATGGGTTTGAGCTCAAATCTTGGCTCTGACAACCCATTCAGCAAGTTAACTTTAAATTGCTCTGCTTTATTCCGAGTTGGTCTGATTAAAGGCATCTGCTGAATGCTGAAAAAAAATTAACATTGCTTTCCCTGGCCATGGGAGTCATGGTTTGCTATAAACGTAAATATACTATTCTGCAAGATCTTCTTTTTTATGTTGCAGTCACACTACAAACAATGTAGCAAGACACTTTAAATGTGACTAACTTTGAGTGATCTCTGATAATCTTAGATCTCCATCTGCTATTTCTTTTGTGAGTGTCAAAGTGTCAACAGGCTGAGAAAGTCATCCCAGACACATTTATCCCCTGTTACAGACTCCAACTCCACCTGCAGAATCTCTGGAGTTTGCCAAGTCAACTGTGAGATATAATCCCACCAGTGGGTCCTGAATCTGTCCTGGTGATCTCCCTCCAGGACGTACCTGAAACAGCTGTAGCTGAAGCTGACTAAAAGACCTCAACTGGCCCATTTTGATCCAAATGAGTTGCATTTCTACTCTGAGGTTCCCTGGATTGGTGAATTCTTGACCCTATCAGGGAGAGCACCTCAGCATGGGAGCTTCATTTCTGCCACTTGTACCTGCGACTTTACTCTGTCTGTCACTACATAAAGTTCATGACAACTGGTAAACAGAGATAAAATTACTGCTGCTGGTTCTGTTCCCTTCAAGTATCAAGCCCTTGTCATGGTGAAGGGGCATGTGTGCTTCAGTGAGTGCGTTTACATGCTTTTAACAATCTGATAACTGCAGAAAATCAGATTTTTGTAATCTCAGTAATCTGAACAAGGAGTACAAATGCACTTATCACATAATCAGCAATCAGATAATGGGAAACCTCTGGGTTTACATGACCCAGGCAATAATCATATTTCTACTTTGTAACCAGCCAATAATCTCCAGCTCTCTTTATTGGATTACGTAATCTGATTTCTAGATCAGAGTATGTTGTACACATGACTACTTGAATAATCACATAACTGCAGAAATCCAACTATGATCGGATTATTAAGTGCACATGAACATACTCAATGATCCTCAGAGCTATGTCACTGTGGGTGTGATGTTTCCAGTTGGGTTTCCCATGGTGAACAGGTCTTAGGGGAGAGGTCAAATAAAGTGCAATCCAAAACACCCTCATGAAAGGTAAACGTTTTAATTAGTGTGCTCTTCCTGGATTAGGATTTCCAGGACCCACTGCTGAAGCTAGGCCAGGTGGTGGTGTTCACAATGTTAATTCATGAGACGCCTGTACCACAGAGCCATTTATCTCTGTAAATGCTGCTTAAATGAATGTCATTTTGCTTTCTATGCCACTTTGTACACATAAAAGCAAATTTTAACTGAGGAAAATTGTGGGGTGTTTAGACATGTGCTCCACTTGCCATTTTCTCCTTGATCTTCCCCATCTTTTCTCTTTTTTCTCTCACTCTCTTTTTAACTCATGCCCGTTATCTTTCTCTGTTTCAAATCTTCTGACCTCACCAGTCTCTCTGTCTCTCTCTGGAGAAGCCCTTCAGTCTTCTTCAGTTGCTTCATACTTCTTCTTTTTCTTCTTCTTCTCCTCCTCCTCCTCTCCTCTCCTCTCTCTCCCTCTTTGAGGAGATTCTCTGATCTGAAGTTGTGCCCTCTGAATGTCTGTGATCGAATTCAGCATTGAGGAAAATGCCAGCATAAGGAGATGGGAATTGCAGACACAAATGTCACGGCAAGATTAGGCCACACAGGACATGCGGCTCAATGTCTCAGACTCCATCTTACTAAGCAGTTTTACATCCATGCTGCACCAGTAAGGTTCCAATGAAAGCGACAAATCTTGGCTACAAAAAGTAGACGTAACAAAAACCAGCCTGAGAAACCTGCAGGACTCAACCTGTCATGTGGTAGTGATCATTTTATAAACAAAAATCAAGTTATTTTTGACAAAGACTGCAAACAGTCTTTATCAGAACACTAAACTGCAAGTGTGGCAGAACACAGTCCAAGCATAGAATTGAGTTGTTAAGGGATTAGATGTTGCTTAAAGAACCATATGTGACTCTTAGTTCTGGGATTTGAACTCTTAAACTTCCTCTCACTAGAATAGAAGCTTGCTACTGAGTTACAGCTGCTATTAAGCACAGTCTGTGAAAGTAGTCAGTGTCTGTTTACTTTCAGTTACACATGTTATTCATGACCCTTACACTTTTCAGCTACGTAATAAATGTATTAATGTATTAATATTAATGTTCTTAAAAAAATGACATTTTCTTTTCATTATTTACTTGATATTATAATTAATCCACTCTGGTAATTTTAGTCAAATTGCTGGAGTCTATTATTTTGACACATTGTTTCGTACATTTAATACTATGTGATTTATGTTGTCAAATAATTGTTTTACTCAGATAAAATTTTCTAACTCAATCAGTTATTGCAAATTAATTATCTAACAAAGTTAGATGGAAGAGAATAAGATCAGTGTTCTACTGCTAGCTTTTGCAAGTTGATACAGTAGTATGTCAGTTTTGACGTGCAAAATGTACTCAATAAATTGCAATACTCAATAAAATGCTATTTCATATTTCTGCAAAACTGAATGAAAAACTGTCTCTGTTTATTAAAATAGTCTATTACATTTAAGCTGTGTTACAGAGCCACACATATTATTGGTATTTTAAACAATGCATTTATTGTCAGACTACTCACAGTCACTGTTATTTCAGACATACTTAGATAAGTTGTACTATTTGGGTGATGCTTTTCATATTTAATTAGAAAAGACAAGACAAGTTTATTAGTTATCCAGTATACACTCACTCTCTGTGTTTTTAATGCTAACATACAGTGGGGCAAAAAAGTATTTAGCCAGCCACTGATTGTGTAAATTCTCCTACTTAGAAAGATGAGAGAGGTCTGTAATTTTCATCATAGATTTACTTCAACAAAATGAGAAAAAAAAAAATCCCGGAAATCACATTGTAGGGTTTTTTTTTTTTAATTAAGTTTAAATCATGGTGGAAAATATGTATTTGGTCACCCAAAACAAGCAAGATTTCTGGCTCTCACAGACAAGTAACTACTTCTTTAAGAACCTTTTCTGTCCTCCACCTGTTACCTGTATTAATGACACCCGTTTGACCTTGTTATCTATATAAAAGGCACCTGTCCACAACCTCAAACAGTCAAACTCCAAACTCAACCGTTGCCAAGATCAAAGAGCTGTTGAATGACACCAGGAAAAAAAATTGTAGACCTGCACCAGGCTGGGAAGAGTGAATCTACAATAGGCAAGCAGGTTGGTGTGAATAAATCAACTATGGGAGCAATTGTAAGACATACAAGACCATTGATAATCTCCCTCGATCTGGGGCCCCATGCAAGATCTCATCCCGTGGGGTCAAAATGATCATGAGAACGGTGAGCAAAAATCCCAGAACTACATGGAGGGACCTCATGAATGACCTGCAGAGAGCTGGGACCAAAGTAACAAAGGCTACCATCAGTAACACACTATGTCGAGAGGGACTCAGATCCTGCAGTGCCAGGCGTGTCCCCCTGCTTAAACCAGTACATGTCCAGGCCCGTCTGAAGTTTGCCAGAGAGCATATGGATGATCCAGAAGAGGACTGGGAGAATATCATGTGCTATTATATCAGATCTTATTGGTAAAACCTCAAATTGTCGTGTCTGGAGGAAGAAGAATGCTGAGAACACCATATCTACTGTGAAGTATGGGGGTCTAAACATCACACTTTGGGGCTGTTTTCTGCAAAGGGGACAGGACGACTGATCCGTGTTGAGGGAAGAATGGGACTGTGGGACTGTGGTAGCCTAGTGGTTAAGATACTGGACTATGGACCAGAAGGTTCAAATCCCACGTTTGCCAAGCTGCCACTGTTGGGTCCTTGAACAAGGCCAAAAACAAGGCCAAAAGGCCTACAATTGCTTGGATTGTAAGAATGTACCAATTGTAAGTCGCTCTGGATAAGGGTGTCTGCTAAATGGTGTAAATGTAAATGTAAGAATGAATGGGGCCATGTGTCGTGAGATTTTAAGCCAAAACCTCCTTCCATCAGTGAGAGCATTGAAGATGGAACAAAGGTTATGTTACAAAGCATTAAGTTGAACTTTTGTTATTGACCAAATACTTATTTTCCACCATAATTTACAGTTAAAATCTTTAAAAATCCTACAATGTGATTTCCTGGATTTTTTTTTCTCATTTTGTCTCTCATAGTTGAAGCTTACCTTCGATGAAAATTACAGACCTCTCTCATCTTTCTAAGTAGGAGAACTGGCACAATCAGTGTCTGGCTAAATACTTTTTTTACCCCACTGCACCAGGTAATTGATGATCATTTTATCTCACACACTTACCAAATACCCTACTTGACCTTTGCAGGCATGCAATTACAGACTGTAGTCCATATGTTGCTACTGTATGTACTCTCATAGCACCTGTACATTGTCACCAGGTCCTTCAATACATTACATTACATTCACAACCTTTAGAAGACACACCTATCCAGAGTAACTTACAAGTACAGTCTTACAAGATGCATTCCAAGTAACAAAGGGCCTTGCTCAAGGACCCAACAGTGGCAATTTCATTCATTTATACACTTATCCGCTGAATCCGGTGCCTAGCCGGCGGCACAGGACACAAGGCAGAAACAACCCGAGACAGGAAGCCAATCCATCACAGGGCACATACACTCACACACTCATACACACAGACACACATTAGGGCAACTTTAGCATAATCAGTTAACCTAATGCATGCCCTTGGACTATGGGAGGAAACCTGGAGAACCTACAGTAAATCCACGTGGACATGGGCAGGACTTGCAGACTCCACACTGAAAGGACCCAGACCTCAATTTCTTCTTACACTTCTTTGAGAGTAAAATATAAAAATATCAGCAATTCTCTCATGATCTCCTCCACTCAAACCTAAATCTTTCTTCTCTGACTCCTCAACCATTAGACGGCATCACATCCTCCACTTCTTTCACTGCGTGCAATCCTGTTAGTACATACAGTATCTTATTAGTGAAACTGTTGCTGATTATAAAAGTATGACCGGCTCCTTAGATTACAACCTCGCATTACCAGCTAGGTCTGGTTCGATCTCACATCTCACCTCTACTATCTATACTATATTTGGACATAAATCTACTGTTACTCAAGGGATCCTTTAGGGCTCAGTACAAGTGCCCTTATTATTTATTATTTACATCCTCTTAGTCAGATCATACTTTGACGTCATCATTGTTAGACAGATGACACCCATGTTCATCTATGGGCCAAATCTATTAGTAACCAGCCTCTTGGGAATCAGAAAATCAAACCTCTACAAAGCTGACTTCCTTACTCTTTCCATAATGATGTTACTCCCTCCAAAATCTGAGTGTCAAACTTGATTCTCTTCTGAAACTTAATTATCATGTCTGTTCCCTGGTTAAAATCTCTTTCCTTCATCTACACAATATCACTAGAATCCGACCATCTCTTCCCCAGTCGGCTGCAGAACCTCATTCATAATTTCACTTCTAGCTGCTTAGATTATTACAAGTTTCTTTTTGCAGGCATTAGCTCTTCATTACCTCATAAACTTCAGAAGGTGCAGAGTTCTGCTGCTGGTCTTCTCACTCACACCTGGTCACATCAACACAGCCAGTTCTCCAAAACCTCTACTGGCTTTGTATAAAATTTGTATAAAAAGCTTTGGTAATGGTATTAAAATATGCTGCCATGTTGTTAAAACTGAAGTCACATTTGCTGTAATTACTACGTCACTCAAACTGGCATGAGTTCCACAAGATTCTGTAAAGTCAGATGAACCACATATCACAATATTCCAAAGAGCATCTTGTGATGTTACTGTCTTCAAGAGCAGCCATATTAAATTCTAACAAATTTTTTACTTAATGTATTTTTTGAAAGAATCAGTGTTTCACTAAATTAAGTTTATTATAAGATTTGTAATAAAAACATTTTATTAAATAGGAGAACAATGCAACATAGAAGCATTTTCACCATAGGTTTCAGACTTGGACTCTGTATATGGTAAAATGGATGCACCCCTGGTCAACCTAACGTGATACACACAGAGTCAGCTAACCCCGATCAGGACACCTCTGGCAACATTCGAGAATTACTTAAATGATGGATTGTGTCTTGGCACACAATCCTGAGCTTAAATGTGCCCCTGAATCCCAATATTGGGAACTACCAACCACTGAACAGTACCAGGAAACTGACCTCCAGGAAATGCCATCAGGAACTGAACGGGCATTGAACAGAACCTTGCAACCTGCACTGCAAACCAGCATTCTACTGTTCAGCCACTCTGCTTTGTATAGTGCCTCTAATGAGGCTAGGCTTAAGTGTAGCAGACACATGACCTTTCCTGGAGGTAATTTTCTTGGTAGCATTAAGGTCAGTTTTTGGATGGCTCGCACCTACAACTGTGTACAACTGGTGATGTCCCATAATGTTTGGTTTATAGTAACTGTAAGTACAGTTTTGTGCACAAAGACTCCTTTTAGCTTGAACTTCAAGTACTCAAGTATCAGTGTTCCTTGAGGTGCAGGCTGGGTCTATGTGCATTTCTGATGTATAATTGCATATATGTCAAAGGAAAAGATTAATGACCGATTTTAGAAGTTACAAATATTCTGTTTTTCCATTAATTGACTTTTTTTTCCATGAATTGAGATGCGCTGCTCTTACATGTTCTATTAAATACAAATTATTACAGCATAAAAGTATTATTTGTAAAAATTTAGGGTTCAATTAGATATGACTTAAATATACTAATATGTAACTTAAACCTTGGCGCACATACACTACATATGTAAGTTAAATAGAAAAGTTTGTTAATGGTATTATTGCATTAAAATTACATATGTAATACAGTGGTGAATTTTCTATATTTCTGCATAAATATGACCTAAAGCATAATCAGATTTTCACATAAGTCCTAAAAGTAGATAAAAGGAACCCAGTTAAACAATTGACACAAAAATATTATACTTGGTCATTTATTTATTGAGGAAAATGATCTAATATTACATATTAGTGAGTGGCAAAAGTATGTCAAACTCTAGGATTAGCAGTTAATTGAAGGTGAAAGAGTCAGGTGTTTTAAGTCAATGGAATCAGTTGTGAGTGGGAACCCTGTTTTATTTAAAGAACAGGGATCTATCAATGTCTGCTCTTCACAACACGTTTGTGGAAGTGTATCATGGAACGAACAAAGGAGATTTCTGAGGACCTCAGAAAAAATAATTGTTGATGCTCATCAGGCTGGAAAAGGTTACAAAACCATCTCTAAAAACTCCACCAATCCACAGTCAGACAGATTGTGTACAAATGGAGGAAATTCAAGACCATTGTTACCCTCCCTAGGAGTGGTCAACCAACAAAGATCACTCCAAGAGCAAGGCGTGTAATAGCTGGTGAGGCCACAAAGGTCCCCAGGTAACTTCTAAGTAACTGAAGGCTTCTCTCATATTGGCTTATGGTAATGTTCATGAGTCCACCATCAGAAGAACACTGAACAACAATGCTGTGCATGGCACGGTTACAAGGTGAAAGCCACTGCTCTCCAAAAAGAACATTGCTGCTTGTCTGCAGTTTGCTAAAGATCACATTGACAAGCCAGAAGGCTATTGGAGGAACGTTTTGTGGCCGGATGAGACCAAAATAGGACTTTTTGGTTTGAAAAAAAGCATTACATTTGGACATAAACAAAAAAAAAAAACAACAACACTGAATTCCAGCATAAGAACCTTATCCCATCTGTGAAACATGGTGGTGGTAGTATCATGGTTTGGGCCTGTTTTTCTCCAATCTAAATGTTGTGGAAGGACCTGAAGCGAGCAGTTAATGTAAGGAAACCCACTAGCATCCCAGAGTTGAAACTGTTCTGTACGGAGAAATGGGCTAAAATTCCCCAAAGCTAGTGTGCAGGACTGATCAACAGTTACAGGAAACATTTAGTTGCAGTTATTGCTGCACAGGGGGGTCACACCAGATACTGAAAGCAAAAGTTCACATACTTTTGCCACTCACTAATATGTAATATTGGATCATTTTCCTCAATAAATAAATGACCAAGTACATCTTTGTCTCATTTTTTTAAATGGGTTCTGTTTATCTACTTTTAGGACTTGTGTGAAAATCTGATGATGATTTATGCAGAAATATAGAAAATTCTAAAAGGTTCACAAACTTTCAAGCACCACTGTACATTGTAGAGCACAAGACACACTGAAATAGCACGTTTTTTAGTATGCTTCGAATATATTTTATACTGTAAAATAGAAAATGGTGCTTGGCAGTTTGTGAATCCTTTAAAAATTCTATATCTCTTCATATATATGACCTAAAACATCATCAGATTTTTCACATAAGTATCTACATTTTCCTAAAAGTAGAGAAAGAGAACCCAGTTAAACAAATGACAAAAATTATTATACTTGGTCATTTATTTATTGAGGAAAATGATCCAATATTGCATATTAATGAGTGGCAAAAGTATGTCAACCTTTGCTTTCAGTGTCTGGTGTGACCCCCCTGTGCAGCAATAACTGCAATTAAACGTTTCTTTAATTGTTGATCCTGCACACCGGTTTGGAGGAATTTTAGACCCTTCCTCCGTACAGAACAGCTTCAACTCTGGGACGATGGTGGGTTTCCTCACATTAACTGCTCGCTTCAGGTCCTTCCACAACATTTCAATTGGATTAAGGTCAGGACTATGACTTGACCAGCCCAAAACATTAACTTTATTCTTCTTTAACCATTCTTTGGTAGAACGACCTGTGTGCTTAGGGTCATTGTCTTGCAACATGGCCCACTTTCTGTTGAGATTCAGTTCATGGAGAGATTCCTTTAGTATTCTCTGATATAATTCAGAATTCATTGTTCCGTCAATGATGACAGCCGTCCTGGCCCAGATGCAGCAAAACTTTCAATAGCCTTCAGGGTTGTCCACATGATGCAAACTGCAGACGAGCAGAAATTTTATTTTTGGAGAGCAGTGGTTTTCTCCTTGCAACCCTGCCATGCACACCATTGTTGTTCATGGTGGACTCATGACCATTAACATTAGCCAATGTGAGAGATTCCTTGAGCAAGACCCTTAACCCACAATTGCTTGGATTGTAAGACTGTATCAATTGTAAGTCTCTCTATAAGGGCGTCTGCTAAATGCTGTAAATGGAAACAACTCTTTTCTCTGAGGTTCTCAGAAATCTCCTTTGTTCGTGCCATGACATACTTCCACAAACACGTGCTGTGAAGAGCACACTTTTATAGATCCCTGTTTTTTTAAATAAAAACTCACACCTGATTGTTACCCATTGGTTGAAAACACCTGACTCTCAATTTCACCTTCAAATGAACTTCTAATCCACATACTTTTCACACACTTTTTCTACTCACTAATATGTAATATTGGATAATTTTCCTCAATAAATAAATGACCAAGTATGATATTTTTGTCTCTTTTGTTTAACTGGGTTCTCTTTACCTACTTTTAGGACATGTGTGAAAATCTGATGATGTTTTAGGTCATATTTATGCAGAAATATAGAAAATTCTAAAGGGTTCACAAACTTTCAAGCAACACTGTATTTTAATTACATTAACATAGGGATAACCCATTTGCAAACTTAAATCCCAGAATATGTCGGGTGATGATCAGGGCTGTTTTTCAAGAGAGCTGTTTTACATCAAAACGTAATCCAAGATATATTTAACTCATGACATTTGACATCTGTGACTGGGCTTGACTATGATCAAATAACCACATTAACATCACTAGCTCTCTTTTTGTAAACACACAATGGGTTTACAAGTGAATGTGATGTTTATTAATTGTTCATCATGCAACATAGACTAATACCAAAATTAAGAATACAGTAGGTAAGAAACACAACAGACAGCTTTGACTAGAGCTAGCCAAGATACTGTTCAGAGAGCACATAAGCTGCAGTACATTCATTTCACTTTGACTTAATCAATAAATCATACCACTGGGCATTCAAGTTTCTTCATCCAAGATTCACTGCATTAATTAACATTAAGAAACCATGAACTTCAGTGTGGACACTGCACCAAGTCATGTTAACACGGTACTTAATGTCTGTATTAATTTGTACTCATTAATTCCACCCATTACTAAGGACCCCCATAGGACCACCACAGATAGGTACACTTTGGCTGTTGGATCATTCTCAGCACTGGACTGACACTGATGTGGTGGCATGGTGTCGCCACAGAAAATAAATAAATAAAAAATATTTAAAAACCTAGTAATTTGTAGAAAAATATATTAAGCTTTGATTACAGAGGTCTTTTGCAGTGCCATTGTTTCAACAATCATACGCAATGTCACAACATTTCTTTCCACCTATATTTGCATTAGTTTTTGTCCCCAAAAAGTCTTCTCTAGCACATTCCAAAGACTTTCATTGGGGTAAGGTCAGGACTGTGGTTTAAAATTCATGTGTAAAAATGATTCTTTACGCTCCCAGAACTGCTCTATTGCAATTTGAACCTGATGAATATTGGCATTGATGTCTTGTAATATTCCCCTGCCATCAGGGAACAGAAAAATCCATTGGCAGGATAACCTGGTCATTCAGTATATCCATGTATTCAGCTGACTTCCTTTTATTGCCACATAACGTTGCTGAGCCCAGACCTGACCAACAGGTGCACCACCAGATCTCCAAAGGCTTGTACAATGGGCACTATGCGGTATGGGTGTATCACTTCAAACACTTCCTTTCTTACCCTGACATGCCCAATGCACTGGTTAGTGTAAATCTGGACTTAATTTTTTCACTAACAAGTCATTTTCTTATGGGCACATCGCTGCTTTTTCCCAATTCTGTGAGTTCTCATCTCATTGTGTGTTGAAATGGTATGACCTTTACTCTTAAACATGAGTATTACTGTGTTGACCATGCAATTAAATGATCTCTGATCACGGTCATTCATTTCTTCTGCAAAATTGATGGTTCACCACTCTCCTTCACAATTTTAATTAATAATGTGTCGGACAGTGCAATTTCAGTACAGTGCCCAATTTCAGTAATTTCAGCAATTTCCTTAGTTGTTTTCTTTTCTTGATGCAGGCCAGTAATTTAAACTTTCTGGAACATAATGACACATATTAAACAACCATTGGATATGTCTTCTGACATGGTAGTTTAAGACACGATAATGTACTCACTGCATCATTTAGGGTTAAAATAATTGTTGCCAGCTGTAATATATTAATCACTGCAGTAACTATCCAATCAAAGGTTGCTAAGTATTTACTTATTTGAATCCAAATGATGTATTTTTCCTTGCCCAGCAGGTGTATAAGTATATCCATTTGTGTAGGTATGCAGAATAGAATGTATGGGTGGATATGGAATAAGTAAAGATGAAAAGGAAAAAGCAATGAAGGAACTTGAAAACAACCAGCAATGACATAATCTCTCTCTCTCTCTCTCTCTCTCTCTCTCATTCCCATTCTCTCTCTGTGATGAGGTGATAATTAAAGTAGATAAATGGGTAGCTGTGCTAGAACTGTGTAAATGAAACACCCTGCTCTCAGCTGCGTCCGACTCGATGCACACAGGAGAGACAGACGTTCGAGTTCTTCTCTCATCTAAAAATGCTCATCCTGCAAAAGCGTCCAATTTTACCAGAGTTGGTAACACTTTACTTGAACTCTGTATAATAACTGGTATAGAACTGAACAGCAGAGCCACAGAATATCCAAGCTAAAGATCAGAGTTTATTTTGAAGTAGAAACAAGCATGTTAGAAATTTACTTAGTTACATAATCTGAGACTAATTCTAACGAAATATGGGAAGTGGGGGTTTTTATACACACGCAACCATTAATAAGCTAAAAGTCGGTTGCTACAAGTACTACACATGAACACCTAGTCTAAACTGACCCTAAAAAAAAAAAAGTCAGATGGGCCTTATCTCCTATCCAAACAAAAACAGTATCTGTGCACTGCACACACGAACTATTACATATATGTGATGAAATGTGCTATATAACCAAACACAAATTGGTATTAGTATGGAGATTGTTTTCCCTTTGCTAACCCTACAACAGTCTCCAGGCCTCTGAGAAGAATTTTTGATTATGCATGTTACTGTAAGGTTGAACTCTGTTAGACAATAAGCCCCAGATCACTCTTGGATTTCACATTCCTCTCACAGGTGTCCAATGGAGTAAATGCCAGGACCCTGTTTAAGCCCCTGTTTAAGACTGCTTAAAAGTTTACAAACTTTCTTTATTTACTTTGTTTTAGATAGGCAGGCTGAAAGGAATAAATTGTTGGTGTTGAAGTCCATAACAAGTGCCATATAGAGAGTCACTGTAATGTTCGGTACAGACCGTTCTAATTGATCATGCTTGTGAACCTGTTAGCAGTGAGTGTGACTAAAATGACAATGAGATCATTCATTAGAAGAGGTGTCCATATATTTTTGGAGATTTCAGAACAATAGACATGCAATTGTCGATTATCCATATCCCACTATACTTCATGGGGCCCCCACAACACCTTCAAAAATTCGGTTCCACAATATTATGATGGAGCATACACTCACTGATCACTTTATTAGGTACAAATAATTGTTTCCACACTTATTATCCATTTTATCACCATATAAGCGTACAGTTCTACAATTACTTTAGTGTCTCGGTTTCTGTATCTATTTTCTTATTCCCCTTTACTCTGTTCTCTAATGGTCAGGACCATCACAGATCAGGTACTATTTGGGTGGTGGATCATTATCAGCTCTGATGTGATGGTATGTTGGTGTGTGTTGGCTTGATATAAGTAGATCAGACACAGCAGTGCATCTGGAGTTTTTAAATACCTCAGGATCATTGCCAGACTGAAAATAGTTCACTTACCAAAAATGTACAGCCACCAGCACCCTATCGACACCATCCTGTGAGCACTGATCAAGGATTAGAGGATGACTAACAAACTGTGCGGATGAACTACTGACTTTACATCTACAAAGTGGAGCAGTATCATAGATGTGTGTAATAGAGTGCAGAGTGAGTGAACACAGTGTTTAAAAAAATTCAGCAGCACTGCTGCTGTGTCTGATCCAGTCATACCAGCAAAACACTAACACACCACCACCATGCTGAGAATGATCCCAAATAGTACTGGATCTGTAGGGGTCCTGAACATTAGAGAACAGAGTAACGGGGAGTAACAAAATATGCAAAGAAACAGATGGACTAGAGTCTGTCATTGTAGAACTACATAGTAGTTCTACATGGTAAATGAAGCTAATAAGATGGACAATGAGTGTAGAAACAAGGAGGTGTAGCTAATAGTGACCAGAGAGTGTATATATGCTGAAAAAAAGTAAATTTTTCCATTGAATATAACTAAAAAAGGGTTCTCCCTATCTGAATGTTCATTATCTGAACCATCCTCCAGAACAATGTATATTCAGATAGCAGGGTTTGACTACTTTAAATGCTAGATATAGTAAATTGTTTGGAAAAGGTCAAGAGCATTATGATGGACCCCACTCACTCTGCCCATGGAATGTTTACCCTGCTCCCCTCAGGGAGTAGGCTAAACCACAGCACAACAAACATACAAACATAATATACTGGTCCATGGATGCAAGCATTGTAGCTGAAATCATGAACAATTTGGGCCTTCATAACACATCTCCATAACATCTCTAGCTAATAATAATGCATACATAAAACAATGCTGTAGGATTCATGAAAATCCTATGTCAAAAGTTGAGTGCAAGATTACATACAAGTTTTAAATGCATGATCTGTATGTTGCTACAGCATTATTGACTGTGAACATGTATTGTAAACATTGTAAACATGTATATCTCATTTTAGATGTTTCAATGCGTTTTTCCTAACACATCACCTTCTAATTTGAGACGCAATATATCAAGTGTTGTACATGACGAATATTTTATTGTAAGTTTATTGAAATAAAAATTATAGTAAATATTACGTAGTTTGAGATGATGGTAAACTTTTATTCAACAGCCATTACATAGGAATAATAATTCAAGGCAATGTTTTGAATGGAAAAAGGGTAAAGGGTATTCAAATACATCCATGCAGCTGGTGCACTGGCTGCTAATGTAGTGGATGTACGGGGATGCATGAAACTTTGTGAACCCTTAAGAATTTTCTACATCTCTGCATAAATATGACCTATAACATCATCAGGTTTTCACACAAGTCCTAAGAGTAGATAAAGAGAACCCAGTTAAACATACTACACAACAATATTATACTTGGTAATTTATTTATTGAGGAAAATGATCCAATATTACGTATTAGTGAGTGGTAAAATTATGTGTATCTCTAGGATTAGCAGATACACATTAAAGCTATGTGAACTTTAATACGCTAACTTGCTATACAAGCCACTGGCTCTAGTTATAATGAATGGTCAGCCAAAGCCTAAAGTCTTTATCTAAAGTAAAAAAAAAAAAGAGTTTAAAGAGAGTGTATCAGAAACATAAGACAAAAGAAGATTTGTTGAAGATATTTTTAATTTAGGCACATGCACTTACAACAGTGTACATTTGCTTAACGGTAACCTGGGAACCTCTGTAAACACACGCAAAGGGTAATAGACACGGGGAACAAGACATGAAGATGTTTAACGGTTTAATGTTTAAAGGTTGAGTGGCATATGTCCATCCAATACTCAGCTAACAGGCCAATAGGAACACTCAAAATGTAATACTAATGGAACAACAATAACATGCTGACTTGCTGAATGCACACAGGGTGAGTGGAATATTCTGGAAAGAGTTAGGAATTTATAAATAGTTTGGAAACATGATTCCTGCTATTGAATATTCACTGTCGGAACTATTTTTTGATCGAGTTCCATTTGGATAAAGGGGTATGACTACACATTTAATGCACTAAAAATGTGTCGAGTGGGCGGTCTGGCTGAACTAGGCTTCGGTCCTCGCGATCTTGACTCATGCATCCTTGCCTTAGAATAAGTGCAGAGCTGGGGGTTCATAGTCAAAGAGTCTTATGGTGATCAGAGACGTTGGGTTGCTGTCTTCTGCCGCCGCTACGTGGGGTTGCCAATGTCTCATGTTGATCCCTCTTGGGCTGTGTTTCCTACCAGTTTCTCCCTCTTTCTAGCTTCTAGCCTATGGCTGCTATAGCTTAATGCTGCGGGGTCTCATGCTACACTTGGCATCAGTGATTGACATGGCATCAGTTGATTGGTCGTTAATCCAACACTGTGCTCTTAATCAATAACTAATACATATTTTCTTTTTTCTCTCCGAGCTGTGTTCCGGCAGTTCCGGCCCCACACATGATTTCATCTGATGGAGCTCCACTGTGCATAATTCAACATTTTATTCGACCATGACTCCATGACTTTAGTGTTTCGCTCTTAGATTTTATCATCATACCCAGGGGCCACTTAATGTCGATGTGAATACTCTCACATTTTATTCGAACTTTGACTCCATGACTGTAGTTTCCCTCTGGGATGATATTTATCATCATACCTGGGCCAACTTAATGTCGATGTGCATACTTCACATTCTTATTCGAACTTTGACTCCATGACTTTATTTTCGCTCTTAGATTATCATCTACGCCGCCCAAGGAGGTTGGGTCCTTTGTGAGTCTTGGGTCCTCCCCAAGGTTTCTTCCTAGAACTAGGGAGTTTTTCATTGCCTACTGTCACCCTAGGCTTGCTCAATTTGGGATTGGACGTAGTTATTAGGAGATAATCTAAACTTGTAAAGTTGCTTTGAGACAATGCTCCATTGTAAAAAGCGCTATATAAATAAATCTGACTTGACTTGACTTGACTTGATCCTTGTTATATAATTTTAGATCATTTCTCCACTAAAAGCAGTAGCTTATGATCAGCAAATTGAACTACAGCTGTAGTGTAATGTCACAAATGCACAGATTGTAAGATATGCCGCCTGCTGCTATCACTTATTCTGCCCTCGGCAAACCTTTCTTTAATACCCACAGTACATGTAAAAAACAAAACAAAAATATTTATTTATTTATTTATTTATTATTATTTTATTTATTTATTTATTTATTTATTTATTTATTTATTTATTTTTAAGCAGACTCTTTATCGGTTTGCAATCAACTCAAATCTTCTCACTCCTCTTATCTCCAGTAGTTTGCATGATGCTAACTATATTTGTTTGGAATATCATTCAGTGTTTGTTTGTTTGTCTTGTTACTTTATTTAACATTACTCTTCAGCATCAAAGTCCACTCAATGACAGACACAAGGTTACATCCCCACTCAAGGTTAATTCGAAACTAGTCATACATATACTCAGATGGGGGACAATTTAGCATAATAAATTAACCTAATGAATGACTTTGAACTGTGGGAGGAAACCAGAGCACCGGGAGTAAACCCACACGGAAACAGGGAGGACATACAGACTCCACAGAGAAAGGACACAGGACGCTCCAGTCTGGGATCAAACCCAGGACTTTTTAGCTGTGAGGTAACAGTGCTACCCACCGAGCCACCATGCTACCCTCAGTCAGTGTTAATGGCTTTGTACTGCATTAATATTGGCATTTTAAAACTGGGATGTATCACTGACTGTGTGTCAGAAGTCTTATTTCACTAAAAAGTTTAATTCAATCAACATATCATAAATCATATTTAATCAGCAAATCATGTTATCTCATTATAACTTCACAATATTCCAAATAACAGTTTGTAATGTTATAGAATGTCTGTTTTCTCTGTCATAAAGTGCCTCTATAACTGCTCACTGGGGTTTAGGTCAGATAAGAGACCACCAGTAGAGAGGATTGTTTGATCTTCTGACAAGCACGAGCAGCTCCCACAATTTAGTTGTCCACCATCCAGACACAGATGACACTTTCACTAAACACCCCTGTCTCTGCCTGGATCATTTCCAGGAGCTTAGCAGAAGGAAATTTGTGAATGAGAAGCTTGGACTACTATGGTAGAAACTGTATAATCTTTAGCAATGAATCCAAGTTCTATTTGGTATCTGATGATGGTTGAGTTTGAGTATGGGGGCCTAGTGGTGAGCGCTTCAACCCTGCCTTTGCCGTGGAGTGACACCCTGCCCAAACTGATGGTACTGGAGTGATTATCTGGGGAGCCATTGCATACAACAGTTGGTCACCCCTGTAGTGATAGGAGGGACACTAACAAATCAGAGAGATGTGCTGGGCATCCTGCGGCCACATGTGTTGCCTCTCATGAGAGGGCTTCCAACTGATGCTCACCCACAAACAGCAAAGGTTTCCCTGGAATGTCTCCGTCAGATTTGAACACTTTCTTGGCCTGCGCCAATGCCAAACTTATCAGCAAACGACTGTTTATGGGACCAACTGGAATGCCAGCTTCAACAATCAATGAGTGTGCAGGATATACAGGCTCAGCCGCAACATCTGTGGGCAAATGTACTGCAGGATACCATATGGAACCCGTATGACTCCATCCCCAAAGATATCTCATTTTGTATCCAGGCTAGAGACGGCCCAACAGTTTACTAGAATCTCCTTTCAATTGTACAGTTTTCCCCAGTAAACGTATCCTGTAATATTGTAATCACTAACATATATCATCATTAGATTCACACGTATAAAGTGTCATGCCAACAACTCCTTCTTGGTAGGTTATGTTTTTGCCGATGAGTGAACATAATTTATCTGATGGACATATTAACAGTGAAACTAGTCAATCTCACTTATCTAGCAGTCAGCCATTCTAATCTTGAAAGAAAGACTAAATGCATTACATATGTCACACAATGGAACAGACTACATTATATAAATTACTTCCATAGTGTTTAATGTAGAATAATCAGACTCCTTTGGTAAAATATTAGCATGTAATCTAGCTAGTATAATAGCATAATAAAGTTACACCAGCTGTGGTATGTAGGAGGATGTGCTGGCTACATACTGCCCAATTTGTGTGTGGAAAAAAAATCCCACATCTGTGAAATATATATTTGCTATTGAGAAAATGAAATTGCATCAGATTGCTATGTCTGGGCAATTTCTGCTCCTGAAGACCAGATATCTGCTAACTCGATCCCAAGGGCGTGTTAAAAAAAAAGCTTTGGAATACAAGGCTATTCTCTGAACACTCAAATATCAGTCTAACAGGGTCATTACTAGCCATTAAAACTGTAGAAATGGACATCTGCTTCCTTGGACGCCGACGCTATTAGCTGATGGCCGAATGGCTAAAGTGAGCAGGCGCATGTAGCATGTCATCACTCCTCAATGCAGCGTGTCATCACTTTCCACACAGATATTCAACACCATCCTTCGCTTATTAATGTTTCAGTGTGCGAGACAAAGCATTTGACGAAGACATTCTGTAAGCTGCCCTGTGAGTCTAAGAACATTTAATGCTAATGGTATACATTTGCATGGTTGAAAGATCTTTATCAGCATTGCTGTTCCTTTGAGGCCCTAAAGGACTGTCATTCAGAAAGTAAGGCATGATTGATTTCTGATAAATTGATTTCACATTTTTATTTTTTGATTCCTCACGACACACTTGATGAGAAAAGATACTGCACACATTTAATATATTTCCTTAGACAGAAAAAGTAAACATTGAAGACTGCCTGATGAAACACAGACAGAGAGAGAGAGAGAGCAAGAGAGAGAGAGAGAGAGAGAGAGAGAGAGAGAGAGAGAGAAAAGAAAATGTGCAGGCTCTAATGGCTGCCTAGGTGTAATCGGTCAGCAGTCTTGGAAGGGCCATAAAAACACCCATAAAAGTAATAATGGTCTCAGCGAGGACAAATGAAAAGAGAAGTGAAATCGATGCAGGGAGGACGGAGTAAAGAATAGCTCACCTCACCTCCATTCGACAACTGATAGTGACATGCTCAGAAAGGTAATTTCTTTCTGTACTGTTAAAAAAAAATAAAATGAATAAATCAGATTACAGCACAATATTTACTGATTAGAGATAATGTATTTTGTTCATTATTCTGGTATAAGCATTGTTTATAAAGAAGAGCATGCTAAATGAAAGTAAATGCTACTTAGAACCTCATTTGCAAGGTGGGAACACACACACACACACACGCACACACACACGCACACACACGTGCACACACACACGCACACACACACGCGCACACACACACACACACATATGTTTATCTTACTATATTCTTTTGTTTCCTGGTTTGTCTCCTGGTTTTAGTTCTCCTGCTGCCCTGGTTCCAAGGCTGGTGCTATCATGCCTCCAGACCTCAGAGGATGTCCAGGCAGGTCGACCTGAGCCCCTCCTGCAAGTTTATGTTTTTTTCCTGAGCCATCCCTTGGGACATTGATTGGCACCTGGGCACCACTCTTCTCAGTGCCCAGCCAACCAAAAATATGTCACACACATAAGTCACTGGAGCCACTTCCTTCCTTGGGGAATTGTGGTGCAGAACTCCCTGACCCACTCCTCCACTGACCTCATCCCCTTCCAGTGTGATGTATACTATCAGCCTCCTTTCATGCCCTGGGATCCATCTCCCACTGACACACTAGGCACTGCAGGCATTGCAGTGCAGAAAGTCCATGTGGGCACAGGCTCCCAATGGATAGTGAACAGGTGATCTGGTGCTCATGTCTGGCTCTTGACCTGGGACATTCTGCAAGGGTAGTAATAAGCTGCATCCCCAGTATATTGTTGTGTTGTTGTATTCATTGTAGTAAAGCAAATCAATGCGGTTACATACCATTTCCGAATATCCCTATCCTTCTATGACCCCTTGGAAGAAGCCACTTCTGCACCTCCCCCACTCAGGGAGTTTGACGGTGCCCTCACTTCCACTGTACATCACCTTCTTTACCGTCACCTTCCATATTTCACTCCTGCACTGCCTAACACTCCCTCGTTCTGATCACACACACCAGCATCCACTCAGCTAATCACTCTCATGGACATTTACACAAAGTTTCACTTGTTATACTCATCATAACACGTTTCAGACTCTGTGTCTGGTAGGACTGTATAACTTGTTTGGAACTCTGATGTGTTTTGAACTTCTGGAATTGCTGTGCCCAGTTGTGCTTCAGCATTGTTTATTATCATTAAAGCTTTACAATGACTCGCCTCCATTTTCTGCCAGTCATGGCAGATTGATTTGGATTCGGCTTAGTTCTAGCTCTGTTAAATAGCTTTACAAATGATAAAACAATCACATTTTTAAAAAGCATTTAAAACCCCATCATGTGTACATTAGCGGTGGCTGGTAGTTAATAGGGAAAAAAACTAATAAGCGAAACATGTTCACATATGACCATTTAATTTAACAGGCAAGCCATAATATTAGCCCAAGCATAGGGATTCTTATATTCCCCAGTGGAGCTGCAGTTAAATGCACTGCCTAATACAAAGCAGTTGTACATAATAACACATCTTGATATTGTATTTTTGTAAACTGTAAACATTCTAAACAAATTGTAAGATTTATTGACAGTTATTTATTGAAGTTTGGGCAGGCAAAGAGCACTGTGCCATAAATGCATAAATATTTTTTTGCCGTGCAAATGCACCCCACGTTTTCTACCAGTGAAACCAGTGCAACGGGGTGTTGTTCAAAAGCTTTTTGTCTGGTCATACACATTTATCCCATAGACTTCTACAGATACACAAGCTTCAGTGAATGTCTATCAAATCTGAGTCCTCAAATCATTTGATTTGCCTAAATATTGTAATCAATCAAGATTGATTAAGAGTACAGGAAGTTAATTTTCTATTTAATTAAATTGAAGGGGAAGTCAGGGATTCCATGTTGTTTGAAGCAATTGTATATGTATATTAAAAATAAATAAATAAATAAATAAATAAATATATAAATCTGGTCATTTCATGCATCAGGATCTTAATGCGTTTACAGTTGCAGATAACACTTCCCTGCTTATAACAGAATAGAATAAGTTTTATTTTTATTATTATTTAAAAAATTATTAATATAATGTTACATTTTAGAATAATAAGACATACTCTATATACACTATATAGCCAAAGTTTGTGGACTCCCCCCTTTCTGCTACAACTCCCTTCACTCTTCTTTGAAGGCTTTGGAGTATATATTGGAACATGATTTTAAGGTGGGCAGTGGTGTTGAAACTCTGTTGATACTTGGCATTCTGATTCATCTTAAATTTGTTTGATTTAGTTAAGGTCTGGACTTTGTGCAAGAACATTCAATATCCATTGCAAGCCATTCTACTGAAAATATTTGTCTGTGGAGATTCCATGCCTTGTAAGTTTCATATTATGAACATTTTAGCAATGAGTGTGGCTGACATAACAGAGATTGCTAATAACAAGGGATGTCTACCCACTTTTGTCAATATAGTGTAATAATGCTAGAGTACAAAAATATGTTAAATATAAAGAAGGAACATATACAAGAAACTAAATGTAAGAATGTTACTAGACTGGATACAACCCTCAAGTTCTAGTCCACCAACTTCTTCATCACTGGGATATATTATAAAATTGAATATATATATCAAAAAATGAATAACTCAGTTTTTAAGTGCAATTATATTGTTTCAAAATACACATTACTTGGAAAAAAACAAACAAAAAAAAAAAACCTGCATTAAGATTAAAACCGTAATGTCTGAAAATTTGTTCACAGAGTAAAAGAACATCTGTTCAGACTGTAAGGGATAAAGTTGATACATTTCACACACATACTCACATTCGCAGTAAGGTGTGATGTCAAGCTATATTGGACATTTTAGACACCCCTCATTAACACCTAAAGTTACAGAATGGGGAAAAATCTGACAAGTTATTTCCACAAGAAAAAGATGTTAACTTGTGAGGAGATGTTAAATCAAACTTTTGGATAGTTTTGAGTTCTCATCACACTTAAAATAATGTTCAATAATTATTTAATTATTAACATTATTATTACCCCTTTTGAGCATTATTGACTATGTTTCCATCATAAGCAGCCACTGAGAACAAAAACACTTTAACAAGCACCCTATCCCAAATAATATGTAAATAATGATCATATTTTCCTGTTCATGTTCATGATCATTTAATACTGTTTTTGGTCTTGAGCCATCATTCTTGCAAAAGTAGATTTTTCCTAGTACCTGTTATTATTGCATAAAATGCCACAATATGGATGTTTATTAAAAATCATTTATATTTATCAGTGTAGTTTCTTATTGCCATATTCCAGAGTTATGTTAGTTGATTAGGTGATTCATGTGAATCATCAGTTAGCTGTATGTCTTGGAAAATAGAAAGCTTGAAGGTTGGAAACCCTTTTGAATATATTTCATACTATATTTATTAATATTTCATAATTTCATTAGAATACATTTCATAATACACATTTGTCCCAGACATGTTTCTATATACCTGCATAGACATGACCTGGCAACTGGCTGATCACCTAATGGGCATACAGTGGTGCTTGAAAGTTTGTGAACCCTTTAGAATTTTCTATATTTCTGCATAAATATGACCCAAAACATAATCAGATTTTCACACAAGTCCTAAAAGTACATAAAGAGAACCCAGATAAACAAATGACAGAAAAATTATACTTGGTGATTTATTTATTGAGGAAATGATCCAACATTACATATTAGTGAGTGGCAAAAGTATGTGAACATTTGCTTTCGGTATCTGGTGTGACCCTCCTTGTGCAGCAATAACTGCAACTAAACGTTTCCTGTAATTGTTGATCAGTCCTGCACACCGGCTTGGAGGAATTTTAGCCCATTACTCCATACAGAACAGATTGAACTTTGGGATGTTGGTGGGTTTCCTCACATTAACTGCTTTCTTCAGGTCCTTCCACAACATTTGGACTGGATTACGGTCAGGATTTTGTCTTGGCCATACCAAAACATTACATTACATTCTTTAGTAGAACGACTTGTGTGCTTAAGGTCGTTGTCTTGCTGCATGACCCACTTTCTGATGTCCTGACATTTTCCTTTAGAATTCTCTGATATAATTCAGAATTCATTGTTCCATCAATGATGGCAACCGTCTTGGCCCAGATGCAGTAAAACAGGCCCAAACCATGATACTACCACCATCATGTTTCATAGATGGGATTAGGTTCTTATGCTGGAATGCAGTGTTTTCCTTTCTCCGAACATAATACTTTTCTTTTAAACCAAAAAGTTCTATTTTGGTCTCATCCGTCCACAAAACATTTTTCCAATAACCTTCTGGCTTGTCCACGTGATCTTTAGCAAACTACTGATGAGCAGCAAAGTTCTTTTTTGGAGAGCAGTGGTTTTCTCCTTGCAACCCTGCAATGCACACCATTGTTGTTCAGTGTTCGTCTGATGGTGGACTCATGAACATTAACTTCAGCCAATGTGAGAGAGGCCTTCAGTTGCTTAGAAGTTACCCTGGGGTCCTTTGTGACCTCGCCAACTATTACACGCCTTAGTTTTGTAACCTTTTTCTAAGGTCCTCAGAAATCTCCTTTGTTCGTACACTTCCACAAACATTTGTTGTTAAGAGCAGACTTTGATAGATCCTTGTTCTTGAAATAAAACAGGGTGCCCACTCACACCTGATTGTCATGCCATTGATTGAAAACACCTGACTAATTTCATCTTTAAATTAAACCTAGAGGTTCACATACTTTTGCCACTCACTAATATGTAAATTGGATCATTTTCCTCAATAAAAAACTTGACCAAGTATAATATTTTTGTGCCATTTGTTTAACTGGGTCCTCTTTATCTACTTTTAGAATTTGTGTGAAAATCTGATGATGTTTTAGGTCATATTCATGCAGAAATATAAAATGTTTTAAAGGGTTCACAAACTTTCAAGCACCACTGTACTTGCTGCAACTGCATGTACCTCAAATGTGGTCAACCCTACACTGACTTCACCTCATGGCTTTGCTGTGGCAAACACCATGCAGGAGAAACAGGGAAACAGGGAAAGAATACACATTCCTGCGCTTTTCTGGTGGGTCTTATTAGGGTGTACTCACACTATGCAATTCGTACCGTGCTCGAGCGCATTTGGTACCTGAGCGCGGTTCGTTTGGCTAGTGTGAGTGCTCCCAATCATGCCTGGGCGCGATTCATGAATCGCACTCCGGCGCGTTTGAAATTGGTGGGCGAGAGCACGCTTTCATAATCTCGATATGCGTTCACACAGCACAGCACACTTCATTGTTGAACATATGTGATCGGGTAATCACATAACTTTGTGTCTTTCTTTGGATTTGTTTTGTGCATGCTGACACACAGTCCTAATAAGCCTTATAATAAATGTACTGATGATGTGACACACTGATTTTCGGCATCTCGTCCTGCACGTATGAAGATTTTTATGGAGGCAGCTGTGGGTCAGCACGCACAAAACGAAGCCAAAAAATGGCGCAAAAGTACATGATTACTTGATCACATATGTACAACCATGAAGTGTGCTGTGCGAGCGTGTATGGTGATGACGAAAGCGCGTCAGAGCGCGTTTCTGTGAACCTAGTGAGAGTGTGCACCAGAATGCGTTTGTCCCCCTTCCCCATTCACGCTTTGCCGTGGTTCAAGCCAGTCGTGCTCAGTGTGAGTACATCCTAAGATAGACCACTTCCTGTTCCTTGACCAACTAATTGTTTTCTTGATTCACCTCAATACCTTCACTCCCATATGCTCATTCCCTCCCTCCCCTGTACCTGTGGTGGCACAGATCTCCAAGGGTATCGAGGTGGACAGGCCATGATTATTCAAGGCTGGTCATCTATCTATAGGAAGTTGGTAGGTACACTGATGAATTATATTTGCTGTGGCAAATATGGTGCAGGTGCAGGTAGACCCGAGTTATGGATAGATCTTGCCCTGGTTCCTCTCGCATGGTACCATTGCTAGTATGTGTGGGTGGGTCTCACAGAGAACACTTGACACTTTGTGATCTCTTCACCCATACACCCTGTTGTCTTGGGCCATCCATGACTGCAGAGGCATGAACATCATCTTGTCACAAGACTGTATAGATCGTCTCATACTCCAATGTGGTCCCATGACTATGGCAAGCCTGTTTCTCAATGTGTTTAGCAGGCAGGTGGAATTGTGCCCTGGGGTTGTGCCACTGACCTGCTCCATGGTGCACCCCTTCTATCTTTACGAGTGTATCTCCCTCCATTACCAAAATGGCAGCCATGGACGACTACACCCCTGAGCCACTAAAGTGGGGGTTCATTTGATCATCTGCCTCTTTGTTGTCGGCTGCATTCAAGTATTTTATTTGTCACATATGGAAGGTCAAGACAGTGGCAGTGAAATGTTTTTTGCTGTGCTCCGCACTAGGTTTGTTTTCACTGTAGAGGTTTCATAAAAACAAAAGTTTGTGGACACCCAAAAAAATTATACCCAAATCATGGGTATTGAGCAAATGTAGAGTTTGCTCTACCATCTTACTGCTACAACATACTTTGTCCTAAGAAGGCTTTCCACCAGATTTTGGAACATGACTGTGAGGTCGGCTTTTGATTTCTGACAATAAAGCCTGACTCTTGGCGTTCCAGTGCATTTTCAAGGTATCTGATGGAACTGAGGTCAAGATAGACAAGCTCTCAATTAAAATTAGCAAATCAGTTGTCTATGAACTTTGGTTAAGTAGGGCAGAAAATTAATGTACTGACTTGTTGGAAGCAGAAATTTGCCTGTGACTTGATATGTGACTGTTTTTAAGATACTTTTTAAAGGCACGTTCAATTAAGAAACGGAAAATATATTAGTGCAATATATTACTGGTTTCCTCCCACAGGACAAAGACATGCAATAGGTCAATTGATCATGCTAAATTGGTCTTATCTGAGTATGTATGGTTTCTAAGTGACTTTCTGTATCGACATAACCTTGTGTCTGTAGTAAATAGCCATTGATACTGAAAGCAATGTTACATAAACCAAAAAACAAACAAACAAACAAAACACTGATTACTCATTTAAACAGTATTTTATTTTTATTTAGAATTTTAAAGTTACTTCCTCCTTTTATATAAAATGATAATATAATGATGTATGCTTATGCAATTATTATAAGGCTTTAAATGTGTGCGTGTGTGCGTGCGTGTGTGTGTGTGTGTGTGTGTGTGTGTGTGTGTGTGTGTCGGTGGTTGGGTGGGTGTGTGTGTTTTATAATGCAGTATGAATACAGGACCCATAGGAATACTTCAGATGTTATGGAAGTGCATGGAATAAATTTCATCAAGTTTTTTTTTTCTGACTAAAGCACAAACTCAATCTCAACACATGACTATGGCCCTTAACTTTGATGTTTCATTGCTAATAAACTTTATGGAAAAATACACTAGCAATTATCAGCAAAATAGAAACTGTGAATCTCAGTTCACACTACTGCAGGCTTCACCATAAAGTGAGTGTGTGAGCCCTATCTGTTAACCCCCACTCCTATCTGCCATAAACTGCTTGAGGTAGAGCACGTGTTCTCACACAGATTGTAAAGTGTGGCTGATTGGGTCAGTGCCCGATGCACTGTGTGCGTGCAGTGAATCTAGAGGTGCTCTTTCGTATCAGGAACCAGCAGATTTTTTCAGTCCTACCAAGCATAAGTTCAAGCAAAGCCCAACAACCTCAGATGTGAATTCACCTAACACACTCTTTGTGACTCAATGCACTCTCAGCCAACAATAATAAACTGTTCTCTAACCTGTAAGTATCCTGTAGTTATGCTACACTATTACACTATAAATGCATAAATTATGTCTTATAAATATACAGATAATGCCTTACGTCATTCTAATTTACAAAAAAAAAACAACTATATAATTACTTAAATGTAATTAAAGTGAAATATATAACATTTTATATATTTTATATAATGTCAAGTAATTTGGAATGATCTTGTTTCAATGCATAATATCTTATGAGCACCATAAGTGTCAAAAATGGTTAGATAAGTTAATACATCTAACTTCTAATGCCAACATTGCACAACTAAGCAATACAGTAATTTAGTGCCAGCAGCCCCTCTGTTTGTGGAGGCACCCAGCATCCCCTGTCGGTCTGTTATGCACTCTATATAGTCAAATATATGGTTATTTCCTAGACCCATGATTTATGGTAATTCATAGCTGAACTGTGAAGCCCTACAGCTCCCAGAGGATCTGCCCACTTCAGGGAGGAGCCCACTCTGGACTGCGTGGTGTGGCAGATGTTAGTGCCATGGAAGCTGCATGGCAATATGCTTCAGCTGTGCATGGTCCAGCAGGGGTCCAGATCTGCTTGCCCAGCTGTCTAAAGGTTGTAAAGTTGCTGGTCCACTGCTATGATGTGTGTATGGCCAGAAGGGATGTTGATGTTACAGCCTGGCTTGCCCATGGAGCAGGAGGCTATATACAGTGGTGCTTGAAAGGTTGTGAAGCCTTTAGAATTTTCTATATTACTGGATAAATTTGAGTCCTAAAATTAGATATTTATTGAGGAAAGTGATCCAATATTACATATTAGTGAGTGGCAAAAGTATGTGAACCTCTAGGATTAGCAGTTAATTTGAAGATGAAATTAGAGTCAGGTTTTAAATCAATGGGATGACAATCAGGTGAGAGTGGACACCCTGTTTTATTAAAAAAAAACATGGATCTATAAAAGTCTGCTTTTCACAATACACGTTTGTGAAAGTGCATCATGGCACGAACAAAGGAGATTTCTGAGGATCTCAGAAAAAAGAGTTGTTGATGCTCATCAGGCTGGAAAAGGTTACAAAACCATCTCTAAAGAGTCTGGACACCATCAATCCACAGTCAAACAGACTGTGTACAAATGAACAAAATTCAAGACCATTGTTTCCCTCCCCAGGAGTGGTCGACCAACAAAGACCATTCCAAGAGCAACGTATGTAAATAGTTGGTGAGGTCACAAAGGACCCCAGGGTAACTTCTAAGCAACTGATGGCCTCTCTCACATTGGCTAATGTTAATGCTCATGAGTCCACCATCAAAAGAACACTGAACAATAATGGTGTGCATGGCAGGGTTGCATCGAGAAAGCCACTGCCCTCCAAAAAGAACATTGCTGCTAATCTGCAGTTTGCTAGAGATCATGTGGACAAGCCAGAAGGCTATTGGAATGTTTTGTGGACGGATGAGACCAAAATAGAACTTTTTGGGTTAAAAGAAAAGTGTTGTGTTTGGAGAAAGGAAAACACTGCATTCTAGCATAAGAACCTTATCCCATCAGTGAAACATGGTGGTAGTAGTATCATGGTTTGAGCCTGTTTTGCTGCATCTGGGCCAGGACGGCTTGCCATCATTAATGGAACAATGAATTCTGAATTATATCAGAGAATTCTAAAGGAAAATCTCAGGACATCTGTCCCTTTTTTGCCACTCATTTATATGTAATATTGGATCATTTTCCTCAATAAATAAATGACCAAGTATAATATTTTTCTCTCATTTGTTTAACTGGGTTCTCTGTTTCTACTTTTAGCACATGTGAAAATCTGATGATGTTTCAGAACATATTTGTGGAAAAATATACACAATTCTAAAGGTTTCACAAACTTTCATGCATCACTGTATGTACTTGGTCTCTTTTCCAGACAATGATCGTTGGAACACTATGTCATTGTAACCTTAGACTACTTCACCAAGTGGACTGAGTTTATCTGTAAATGAGCCTTACACTGAACTGAAGCTTTATCATACAGGAATAATTTAACGTTGAATTTAATTGTATCTAATGTCAGGGAATGTGTGATCTTATCTGTAAGCTGGTCCCATCTAAAGTCAATATGGTAGCTTAACGCTGCTCAGAAAGGTTTTGTCCATCTAATTTGTGATATACAATTACAGAGTGAGTCAAGGGGTCTATAGTCATTTGGAGAGAGAACGAAGATTATTGTCAGCATAGCTGTATTAAGATATTCTACTGTATAATATAGATGAAATAAATGTGGCTCAAGGACCAAACCTTAGGGAATCACAGATCACCTGCTTAGATTCATATTTGGATTTATAAACTTAATAGAGCTGATTATATTTGTACAGTTGCAGCTTGTACAGTTGTAGCGTAATGAGGTAAAATGAAATAATGATGTGACTTTAAAAAGGTGATGTCAACAGGTGATTGTAATCATGATTACAAAAGCAATATCCATGAAAGACTTTTGAAACGATTCAAGTAATCTGAAAGAATTTTGCAAAAGTGCAAGTCTAAACTGAACACCGCTGATCTCCGATCCCTTAGATGGCACTGCATCAAGAAACGTCATTCATCAACAGCTGATATCACCTAATGGGCATGGGATTACTTTGGAAAACCTTTGTCAAGCTTTATAAAATGAAATTTCGTTCACAAATACCTCTTAAATCTTTAATGTCCAAAATAATGCCTTATGTAAACCTTGTCCCGAAGAGATGTGTACTTCTTTGGGCTCAGAGGCATTTGGGTTGGACCATCACACAGTGAAAGTCTGTATTGTGGTCAGACGAATCTGTATTCCAGATCTTATCTGGAAGTAATCTATTCCATGTGCTCCACACCAAAGATGAAGAACCATCCAGATTCTTATCAACAACAAGTCCGTTATCCTGCTGGAAGTAGCTGGGATGAACATGTGATAAAGGGATGAACATGGTCAGGAACATACTCAGGTAGGCTGTGGCATTTTGGTATTAAGGGGCCCAAAGTATGCCACACACTATTACACCACCACCACCAGTCTGAACCTTGAATCCAAGGCAGGATGCTTTCATGTTTCATGTTCACAAATTCTGACTCTACCATCCAAATGTTGCAGAAGAAATTGAGACTCATTGGTATGGGGAACATTTTTTTTTCCAATCTTCTGTTTTCCAGTTTTGTTGAGTCTGGGTGACCGTGTGACTGCCCTCAGTTACCTTTTCTTAGCAGACATGACTAGCACACGGTGTGTTCTGCTGTAGCCCATCTACTTCAATGTTCAATATGTTATTCATTCAGAGATGCTCTTCTGCATACCTTGGTTGTAATGAGTGGTTATTTGGTTTGAGCTGATAGAAAGTAACTCAATCTGGCCATTCTCCTCTGACCTCTGGCATCAACAAGGTAATTTTGTCCAGAAAATTGTCACTCCCTGGATACTTTCTCTTTGTAGACTATTCTCTGTAAAGCCTAGGGATGGCTGTGCATAAAAATCCAAGTAGATCAGCAGTTTCTGAAATGATCAGATCAGCCTGTCTAGTACAAGAAACCATGGCATGTTGAAAGTCACTTAAATCAATGCTACCATTCTATACAGTTAGCAGATAAACATCACAACATATCCATCCTTGAGTAAGGTGTGCTACATCAAGAGAAGACCACATCAGATTTTACTTCTACAGTCAATAGCAAATTAGATTGGAATCCAATAGAACACTTTTGGTATGTAGTGAAAAAGGAGACTCTCATCATGCAATTGCACCTGAAATACATGCAGGAATTGTAGTTATTGAAACACACTAGCGATTAAGTGTTACCATAAAGTTCCGAATAAAGTGCCCTGTGTGTGTGTGTGTGTGTGTGTTACTGTATATATACACTACAGTGGAAAGATATAGGCTCCGAACAGTTTCATAGTATCTTCTGTTTAGTGCGTCAGTGGAAACAACATATTTTAGAATTGGAAACATTACTTTTGCAAAAATAAACTTGACAAACAGAAGAAATTTAAACCAAATCAATATTTGATTTGACCACCCTAATCTTTTAAAACAGTATACATGTAAATTCTCTTAGGTAAACTGGAGTGCAGTTTTTGAAGTTATTCAGCTAGTATGTTTATTCAGTCATCTTAGCGAGCCTGCCACCATTCTTTTGAAGACTCTGGTTGTCTCACATGCTTCTGTCTCTTCAGGGATTACTTCTTGTATTACGCCTTGTTCTTGCTTTTGTTGGAGATAGTTCTTTATGTATTTGGGATCATTGTCATGCGGGAGAATGAACTGGCGATCAATCAGATGATGGAAATGCATGAAATATACTCACTGATAAAAAAGTAAAAATAACACACCCAAATAGAAATGTCAGATTGCTGCAAAACTTGGCATGCAGTTATGTCACAAGCAGATATTTAAATGATTACTGGTGTGGTCTGATTAGACAAACTTTTTTCATTCTTCAAACTTCATTTTGATGAATTGCAAACTTATAGGCCATTCTGACCTAGCTGTTAGTAGTTGCTCGGAGCAGTGATTCTGTGAGGAAATGCACGCAAAGTGAACGGGCTCCAAGCAGCCCAAACAGACCACCAGCACAGAAGATTGTGTACTGATAAGCATGAGCAGCTCCCACAGTTTCACTGTCTACCATATAGACACAGGTGGCACCTTCACTACACACCCCTGTCCCTTCCTGCACCATTTCCAGGTGCTTATAAGAAGGACATTTTTTGTCACGTCACCCACTATGCGTCCTGCCATTGACACCTAGCCACTGTGACTTTGGTTTGCAGTGGTGTCATGAATGAGAACCTGGACTGCTTTGGATTGGAACTGTATTGTCCTTAGTATAAAATCCAGGTTCTGTTTGGAATCCAACGGTGGTCAGTATGGAGGACTTTGGTGAGCACTTCAATTCTGCTATTGCTGTGGACTAATCTGATTCCAACTTTTTCTTGCTGAGTTTTTTTTCTTTTTTTGTCAATGAGTGTATAAGCATCTGACTGTACTTCTCAGCAGCGAGGGGGCCATTCATTTTGACCAAATTACCTACTCCATTTGCCTAAATACAGCCTCGAACCAGCAGGGAACCTCAACCATGCTTCACTATTGAACACAGAACTCAATTCATGTAGGGCCCTATGGCAAACAAACTGCATTCTGTTTGAGCCAAAAATCCCAAATTTTGCCTCAACGGTCCAGAGCATCTGCTGCCACTGTACTGCACAGCTGCCCTTGTGTTTTTGTGCATAGGTGAGTTGCTTGGCTTTGTTTCTTCCTCTGAGCCATGGGTGTACCATGGTCCCAAAAGTTTTTGTCAGTTCTGTGCTGAGAGTGGTGCTGGACATTTTCTGATTTCAATGAGAAGTAAGATGACTGTATTTCTGCAAAGAGTTTACTCTCCTCCGCATTGCCTGTTTGTTTTTGCCTTTGCATAAGAGCTTGGACAGCACATCTGGAAATATCTGTCTGCCATGAAATTTCAGCTTGGGAGAGACTTCCAGGATAATCACATTGTACCTTGTTGCTGTAATCATTCTTTCCATGATGTGCAATTTGAAGGTTATTACAGTACAGTTTACCACGATCAATTATTTTAGGATGGTTTTGCCTCACCCAGATTTCTTACCAATACACAGATGATCTGTTATAGACAACCAGTTTAGATCAATCTGCACACAATTTCACTTATCAGTAGCACCTGGTTATTAGATTTTTTTAGTCATGCACTGAGCTATGTTTCAACAAAGTCTTGAAATTTTTGTATCTGGAAAGTACCCTAGTACTTACTGTTATTTTCTTTGACAACTACAAGCTATTCACACTTCTTGTTCAATGCATTTAATGTTTGAAAGCATGTATATCTACCATGTTATGGTAAATTTGTAAGTTTTAAAGTAGAAATGGCATATTTCAGTCTACAGGAACTGAACAAAAGGTATATATACTGTCTTCTTTACACATTTTTCTGCACCCCAGTTTTGTCATGTATTTTGTCATGTGTACAGTGGTCCTTGAAAGTTTGTGAACCCTTTAGAATGTTCTATATTTCTGCAGAAATATGATCTAAAACATCATCAGATTTTCACACAAATCCTAATAGTAGACAAATAGAACCCAGTTAAACAAATGAGTCACAAATATTATAATTGGTCATTTATTTATTGAGGAAAATGATCCAATATTACATATTAGTGAGTGACAAAAGTATGTGAACCTTTGCTTTCTGTATCTGGTGTGACCCCCCTGAGCAGCAATAACTGCAACTAAACATTCCCTGTAACTGTTGATCAGTCCTGCACACCGGAAGTTTAGCCCATTCCTCCATACAGAACAGCTTCAACTCTGGGATGTTGGTGGGTTTCCTCACATTAACTGCTTGCTTCAGGTCCTCCAACAACATGTCGACTGGATTAAGACCAGGACTTTGACATTTCAAAATATTAACTTCATTCTTCTTTAACCATTCTTTGGTAGAATGCCTTTTGTGCTTAGTGTCGTTTCTTCTTGCAACCCTGTCATGCACACCATTGTTGTTCAGCGTTCTTCTGATGGTGGACTCATGAACATTAAAATTAGCCAATGTGAGAGAGTCCTTCAGTTGCTTAGAAGTTAGCCTGGGGTCCTTTGTGACCTCGCCAAGTATTACATGCCTTGCTCTTGGAGTGATCTTTGTTCGTCAACCACTCCTGGGGAGGGCAGCATTGGTCTTGAATTTCCTCCATTTGTACGCAATCTGTCTGACTGTGGATTGGTGGACTCCAAACTCTTCAGAGATGGTTTTGTAACCTTTTCCAGCCTGATGAGCATCAACACTTTTTCTGAGGTCATCAGGAATCTCCTTTGTTTGTGCCATGATACACTTCCACAAACATGTGCTGTGAAAAGCAGACTTTGGTAGATCCCTTTTCTTTAAATAAAACAGGAGGGCCACTCACAACTGATTATCATCCCATTGATTGAAAACACCTGACTCTAATTTCATCTTCAGGTTCACATACTTTTTGCCACTCACTAAAATGTAATATTGGATCATTTCCTCTATAAATAAATGGCCAACTATAATATTTCTGTCTCATTTGTGTACCTAGATTGTCTTTATCTATTTTTAATACTGGTGAGAAAATCTGATAATGTTTTATGTCATCTTTATGCAGAAATATAGAACATTCGAAACTTTCAAGCACTACTGTAGTCGCATTGATTGGCCTTGTTTCCACATTGATGGTATGGCTTTTTGGCAATAATTCTTCCGTGCAGACATCTATCAAAATCAGAGATCTATCAATGTCTGCTCTTTACAACACATGTTTGTGGAATTCTATCATGGCATGAACAAAGGAGATTTCTGAGGACCTCTTTTGCCACTTATTAATATGTAACATTGGATCATTTTCCTCAATAAATAAATGACCAAGTATATTTTTATCTCATTTGTTTAACTGGGTTCTCTTTATCTACTTTTAGGACTTGTGTGAAAATCTGATGATGTTTTAGGTCATATTTATGTGGAAATATAGAAAATTCTAAAGGGTTGACAAACTTTCAAGCAACACTGCATATACACTCAGTGACAAAACATAAAACAAAAACAAGAAGGACCTGTTGTAATCAAATGAGTGTTTACATGTTTGAATGTAATTGTATAAGTTATTGATTACAATATTAGAGAAAAAAGATAAGTTTATTGGGCGAAAATGTACAACTGATAGGAGGCCCTTGTACCCTGTTGGGCCACCTCAAGCCTAGATACAAGATGAAGTACATTTGGGCATGGGGGCATATCAAATCCGTATGGTATCTTGTGGCAGATTTTTACCACAAATGTTGCAGCTGGTCCTGTAGATCTTGCACAGTAGATTACCAAAGCTGGGGTCCCATCTGGTCCCATAAATGCTCGATTGGCAATAAATCTGGCAATTGGGCAGGCCAAGAAAGTGTTGCAATCTAGCAGAAATATTCCAGGGAAACCCTCGCCATGTGCGAGCAAGCATTATCCTGCTGAAAAATGGCAGGTGGAGTACCTGCCATAAAAGGCAACACGTGGTCTCTTGAGGTCCTGCACATATGATCGAGTTGTTAGTGTCCCTCATATCACTAATAGGGGTGACTGACTCCTGTAAGCGATGACTCCCCAGATCATCACATCAGCATTTGGGCCAATGTCGCTCCACAGCAAAGGCAGGATTGAAAGAATCACCAAAAGGCCTCCATATTCTAATACAATCATCGCCGGATTCCGAAAATAACCTGAATTTCTCACTAAAGAAGTACATTTCCAGTCTGCAGCAATCCAGGTTTATCATTCAAGGTGACGGTGATAATGACCAACATGTATTGGGCACTGTGACAACAAATTTCCGTCTGATAGCAACCTGTAAATGGTCCGGGCAGAAACAGCGGTGTGTAGTGAAAGTACCTCTTGTGTCTGGACAGGTCTGTCTGGGTTGTCTGGAGCCTGTTCACCATGTGTGTGCGTATTCACAGAACCACTGCTCCCAACACCTCCAACAGCTAGGTCAGAATACTTAGATGGGCAATTCATCAAAATGACCACCCTACAAAGTCTGTCAATACAACAAAATGTCTTTGAGTGCATCATAGAGGCATGTCTAGCAGTCAGCAATCTCTTACCAAGAGGTGTATTACCCAAAAGTAGCTTCTAAGAGCCTTTTTATATGCAGTGGGGGAAACACTTTATGCCCTCTTGTGGCAAGACCCAGTAAATAATCAGACCACACCTGTAATCATTCACATATCTGCCTGCAACGTAAATGCTTGCCAAGTTTTGCAGCAATCTGACATTTTCATCTGGGTGCGTTATTCATTTATTTTTTGCCAGTGAGTATATATGCATGTCAAATCTTATTTCACTGTAGTTGTGCATGCAACACATTGTTTTGCTCACCTCCTCACTACTCTACTGTACTCTCTCTCTCTCTCTCTCTCACACACACACACACACACACACACACACACACACACATTTATTAAATGTTACATAACTGTCATTTATCTAATAATGTATATTTCCTGCCATTTTTATGACACATCTAGTCAAGTCAGATTTATGCTTTTTACAGTGGAGCATTGTCTCAAAGCAACTTTACAATTTTAGATTATCTCCTAATATCTACGTCCAATCCCAAATTTAGCAAGCCTAGGGCGACAGTGGCAAGGAAAAACTCCCTAAGTTTTATGAGAAAGAAACCTTGGGAGGACCAACACTCAAAAAAGGACCCAACCTCCTTGGGCGGCGTAAATGATAAATTAAGAATGAAACTAATTTATCTAAACTAATAAGTCTTAAATATGTAAAATATGCACATCGGCATTAAGTAGTCCATTACACAGAGTCACTGTAGGAATGCATGCATCTCAGCAGAGAGTAAGGAACTGAGAAGCTTGCAGAAATTGTGAGAGGCTCTGAGAAACGAACACATTTCGTTGTAAAGACACTCTGCTTGTCAAGAACTCCTTGTGTGGTGTGTTTCTTTCCACTAGAAATAGAAACTAATTCTCACATATTCATCATCTTCACTATCATCACCCTTACCTTGGTGTTTATAAGGAGCGTAACACATTGTAAGTTGCTCTGGATAAGTGTGTCTGTTAAATGCCATAGATGTAAACACCAGCCAAACTTTGCTCAGTATTCAGTCTACTCACACTGAGGCTCTGTCACATAGAACCAATCATTTTTCCATTGACCTGTCTTATCAGTAAGATGTTTCTGTCAGCATCAGTGAACTGAAGATCATTAGAAGTTTTTCTTCTAATGAGTCCACTTACTGCTGTGCAGGAAAATGCTAGGATACCAGCAGTAATAGAAATATTCAAACTATTCCATCTTAATTGAACAACAGAGTGAGTGTAAAGGTGTTCATAATAAAGTGCTTGGTCGGTATATTTATACATTAGTGCTTGTGAGAAATTAAACAGACTTATGCCGGATTTGACCAAAATTGTATTTGCATGTACACATAGATGCTTGAATTTCTGAAATAAAAAAATCTGTCAGACGCAATTCATCCATGCAGCAAAAGCATCTCACAGAAGTCAGTCATGACAAAAATGAATCGTAAGAGGAAAGTGACAGAAGAAGAGAGAATGTGAGTAAAGATGTAAGTGAGCTGTCACAGAGTGAGGGAGAAAGAGGATGAGGAGAGAGAGAGAAGTGAAATTCGGATGACAGGAGTCAAAAGGCACTCACAACCGCCCACTCTTGGCTCATCACAGAAATAACACGCTCGTTTCTGCTTTTCCTCCAACCTTGCCCTCATCCTCATTGCACTGACAGATGAATTTATTTATGGATTTATTCTTTTTTTTCTTAAATCATCTTAACATCTGCCCATGACTGGTACTTTTAAAACTATGCTGCAAACAGTATAGCACAATGAATATGTTGCACGTCAACAAAATACTTAAAAAGCGAATTTGTTAAATTGCTTCAACATTAAATGTAACTGCAAGAAGCGTGTGAACTGTTTTTTTTTTTTTCAAATGCAGTTAACACCATTGTATATGAAATCAGTTACCTATAATAATGCATTATTATTATTATTATTATTATTATTAGTAGTAGTAGTAGTAGTAGTAGTAGTCATAGGATCATCATCATAACAGAACAAATTTAATAATCTCAATGTGATGACTGTGGTACTAGGACTTTGGTAGCCTAGTGGGTAAGGCACTGGACTCTGGACCAGAACCTCTGCCAAGCTTCCACTGTTGGGTCCTTGAGCAAGCCCTTAACCCACAATTGCTTGGATTGTAAGACTGTACCAATTGTAAGTCATTCTGGATAAGGGCGTCTGCTAAATGCTGTAAATGTAAATGTAAATGACTGTAACTGGGCAAATAGTGTCCCAAAAAAATGCATGTTGTCAGATTTATGAAATTCAGTTTGTGTCATCCTCATGTGCAATGGTGAGTGAAAGTCTCACAAATGGAGATCTTTCAAAGTGGGCACACATTTAATTAGTGTGCATTCAGCAGAAATAAGAAACATTCAGCGTAAGCGCTGCAGAAACTCAAAAATGCTTATGCTTAGCCTAAATACAGCCTTGATGACTTTTGACTTACCAAACATGTTTGCATGTAGCATTTAAAATAAGGGTCCTCAAAGGTTCTTTGATGTGACTCTGAATGGGGTCGATACCAATCTGATATATAAGGCTTGTCGAGAACAGAAAATAATGAGTACCAAGCAAATTTTTCCAGTAAGGATTAATGTAAATGAATCCATTCCAGACCCCTAGAAAATTCACACTGTATAAAGAATTATATCCATTATATCCATTATTGGAGTTGTATTGTAAAGGTGTTCCCTAATTTACAATGGGGATATGTTTCAACAAATCAATCATGTTACATGTATCATGACATATAGGTCTATATCATAGCGGTATCTGTATCATAGCGGAGATATGGAAATACTTATACTATGATAAGTAAACATAAGTAAGTTAATGTTTCAAACACTTACATCAACCTGCAGCTGGCCAAAATCATAAAGAGAAAGCTCATTTTATAATAAAGTGTTTTCATGTAATTTAGTGAGTAATGGATTGAAAGTGAAAAGATAAAGCAAACAATTACTCGATCGCTGAATTCCACATGCTAGCATAGCTGCTAAGCTACCTGCAGCCTGTGTTCTGAAGCATTCAATTCTTGTTTTGCTTTCAGTTAAACTAACCTACTAACCTTTTTAGGGCCCATGGACACTTATTTGCACTAAGAATATAGTACTGTAGATGTAAAACTAAAGAAAAACATGATAAAAGATCTTCTCTGAGGGCTATTGTGAACTTGAAACACTGTGTACTGAATCGTGACTTGTAAATCGTGAATCAAATATTTTTTAGTAAAATTGTGTTGAGAACCGAATTCGACAAGTTCTGAGGTAGTGAAGAACAAAGGTACCATTGTATGTATGTGTGTATATACAGTGAGGCTAAAAAGTATTTAGTCAGTCACTGATTGTGCAAGTTCTCCTACTTAGAAAGATGTGAGAGGTCTGTAATTTTCATCATAGGTACACTTCAACTATGACATACAAAATTAGGAAAACAAATCCAGGAAATCACATTGTAGGATTTGTAGATAATTTAATTGTACATCATGGTGAAAAATAAGTATTTGGTCACCCACAAAAAAGCAAGATTTCTGGCTCTCACAGACCTGTAACTTCTTCGTTAAGAAGCTCTTCTGTCCTCCACTCGTCACCTGTATTAATGGCACCTGTTTGACCTCGTTATCTGTATAAAAGACACCTGTCCACAGTCTCAAACAGTCAGACTCCAAACTCAACCATGGCCAAGACCAAAGAGCTGTCGAAGGACACCAGGACGAAAATTGTAGACCTGCACCAGGCTGGGAAGAGTGAATCTACAATAAGCAAGCAGGTTGGTGTGAAGAAATCAACTGTGGGAGCAATTGTAAGACATACATTGATAATTGATAATTTGATAATTTCCCTTGATCTGGGACTCCACGCAAGATCTCATCCCGTGGGGTCAAAATGATCATGAGGACGGTGAGCAAAATCCCAGAACTACAAACAACGTAGGGACCTGATGAAATGACCCTGCAGAGATCTGGGAACCAAAGTAACGATGCTACCATCAGTAACACCTACGCCCTATAGAGCTCAGATCATGCATGCCAGGCGTTCCCCCTGCTTAAAGCCTAGTAATGTCCAGGCCCGTGCTGAAGTTTGCCAGAGCAGCATATATTGATGATACAGAAGAGAATTGGGAGAAATATCATGTGGGGTCAATAAAAACCAAAATAAGAAACTTTTTTGGGAAAAAACTCAACTCCTTGTGTTTGGAGGAAGAAGAATTCTGAGTTGCGCCATACCTAAATGTGAAGCATGAGGGTGGAAACATCAGCTTTGTGGCTGTTTTTTGGCTGCAGAGAGGACATGACGACCTGATCCTTGTTAAGGGAAGAATGAATGGGGCCAATGTATCATGAGATTTAGCCAATTAAGCCAAAACCTCCTTCCATCAGTAACAGCATTGAAGATGGAATGTGGCTGGGTCTTCCAGCATGACAATGATCCCAAACACATCGCTCGGGCAATGAAGGAGTGGCTCCGTAAAAAAGCATTTCAAGGTCCAGGAGTGGCCTAGCCAGTCTCCAGACCTCAACCAGATAGAAAATTTGTGGAGGGAGTTGAAAGTCCGTGTTGCCCCAAAACATCACTGCTCTAGAGGAGATCTGCATGGAGGAATGGACCAAAATACCAGCTACAATGTGTGCAAACCTGGTGAAGACTTACAGGAAACATTTGACCTCTGTCATTGCCAACAAAGGTAATGTTAAAAAGTATTGAGTTGAACCAAATGTATTGACCAAATACTTATTTTCCACCATAATTCACAATTAAATTCTTTAAAAATTCTACAATGTGATTTCCTGGATTTATTTTCCTAATTGTACATCTCATAGTTGAAGTGTACCTATGATGAAAATTACAGACCTCTCTCATCAGTGGCTGACTAAATACTTTTTAGCCCCACTGTTTATATATATATATATATATATATATATATATATATATATATATATATATATATATATATATATAATCTGTGACTATAGTCAATTACAGAAATTCCTCTGAATGTTTCTATTTTACTTCATCACATTATTCAGCACTACGGACAGATTAAATGTATTACAGGTGTTATCATATTAATTCTGTATATGTTAACATAATTCTACCATGCATATGTTCACAGACTTTCAGTTCACCCTTATTGCAAACCAACAAGTCTATAAACAGGACAAGGAGTGAAACCGAATAAAGGATTGGAAATTGCTCAGACTTAATATAGCCACTTCAGTAATCGGCTATAATATTTCTGGATCTGCCCAATGACGCCTCATGTGTGGATTGCGGCATCCATAGATGTCACACAAAACTGGTATTGTTTTGGTTTTGAAGATTTAACTTGTTCACTATAGTGTGAGTTGCTTGTACACAAGGCAAGTTAAGTTTTACCAAGTCAGTAGGTGTAGATACACAGATAGCATTGGATTTATAAAGTGTTCAAGTTCATAGTAAATTTTGAATATACTTCACTGATATGTGAATTCTCATTTTCACACCACTTCTTGCCACACAAATTGCTTTGATGCTGTGTGACGTATCATTATTGGAATCATGGCTATGTTGCAAATTACACAGGATTGCCTGTTACTTCCTTAGTAGTATTAATGCAGTGGATGTTAAAGCAGGTAGAAACAAATTCTACAGCTAATTAGTACTCATCATCAATTTGTTGAATTAATTATTATCCACAATGTATCGTCTTACATGAGGTTATATGAAGCACAATTCTCACCTTTCTACGAATGAATGCAAATATACTCCTGACCTACATCTGTAAGTGTGCACTTTGGAGTGTTCACTCCATTCAAGTGAGCCCTCCAAAGAAGTGTTGGGGACTGGTGGAGAGCGCCTAATCAAAATATGCAGTCCAAATAACTGAAGAGACCCATAGAGTTAAGGGCATTTACAGAGTTAACCTATTGCCAGAAAATAAATAAATGAATTTCCATGCTTGTAATACTCCACTCTTCTCAAGGGGCTTTTGGAGGATGGGGAATCATTTTTAATTGTGATTTGCTGCCAGTATTAGAGTGAGAGAGATCACAGTAGCAGATGGCCATGCATCACCATGAATGTTATTATTGTCTAAGCATCTAACTTTCATGCACTTAGGGAATAATAGGGCATCTCATCAAATGTGCCAGGAAAGATGTAAGTGGCAAACTGAGTGTAAAGTGGCTTTATTTATAGTAGACTGAGAAGAATGTACAGTAATGAGGAACTAACAGACTAACCTCTGAATTGAATATTGTAAAGGCACATGTTCTCAGTCTACAGGCTTTCAGAGTTTAAATATAGCTTCCCATCTTAAACCACAAATTCACAATGCAGTGCTTTCACACTAAGACCAGAAATAAAGCACAGAAGTAAAATGTTTACACATGTTGGAAGTTTTACATTCATAGTTGGCTATTTAGCAATAATGATGCAAAAAAAAACTTTAAATAACCACATTCACACATTTTTGAGCCTATTCATATAAACTGATTAGCTTGAAAATACAAACAGATTCAGGTTTGCAGCAGGAAAGGGATTTTAGAAATAAACACAGACATGAACACAATTTGGGATACTGACCATTTTTTGCACATTGAAAGCATCAAATTTACATTTTAGCACATGCATTTAAGCATTTAGCAGATGTCTTTGTTTAGAGAAACTTACAATTAGGATGAGTAGTTAAAAGGTTAAGAGAATTGCTTAATTCTCAGCAATTGCAACTAAGCCAGCCACGATTTGAACTCCCAACTATAAATTTATTAATTCAGAGCATTAATAGCTGAGCCACTACTGTTGAACATATTTATATGACCCTCCACTGTATGTCTTCACTTTGGTAACTTCACCAAATTGGGTAACTGGAAAAGAACTGCAGGGCATGGATTTGAACATAGAATGTGTATATGTGGGACTGTGATGGAACAGTGGTTAAGGTATTATACAACTGTCCAGAAGAGCTTCAAATCCCAGCTGCCTCTGTAAAGTCCTCGGGCAGGCACTTAACCTATAATTGCTTCTATTATACTCTAAAACAGGCTATCAGTTGTAAGAAACTCTTTAAAAACAGTGTTTGCTAAATGACAAAATATAAATGTATACAAATACTGCCCATAATTTCTGTTACTGGGCGAGATAACTATGCAATTATCAAATTGAAATCAATAATTATAAAATCAATTAATTAAAAAAGTTTTCATCAGATACCGCAGTTATCAAATGCATTTTATTCGTATCTTGACCACATATTTGCCACAAAGCAAGCTGTTTGGGTTAGTCCAAAACATCTTGTTTTGTCCTGGGCTTGCACTCATTGTAAGTGCATGCCTGAAGGTTAGATGCTGGTAGACAGTCTATAAAAGCTGCTGACATTTACAGATGCAGGTTGGACGCATGCTGACACACATGTTCTTCAAGCCATAGCATAGTGAGTATACTTAATAAGATTACCTGTCTTCAGGAAAAGGTAGCACAGAGGCACAAGTGATTAGAGCAGTCCCTGCGCAGTTCCAAAGATCCCTAGTCCAATCCTTACTTCATACTCCACCTGTTTGGAATTGGACTAAATCCTGTGTCTGCTATCGTCATAACACTGGGATGGTAAAAGGCATTGACTTCCGAGTACAAGTTGGCCAAGTTCTCAGGCCGAATACCCACGATGCATGCCAATGCGAGGCACCCAGGATTTGTCTTAGTCACCAACGTAACATTAAAAGTAGGGCTCATAGGCTTTCTTAATGAGTGCAGTCACAGTGCATTTTTTGAGCCTTAAGCATATGCTTACCACAGACTTAACAATATGCATTGCAGCTGATGCGATACTGATGAGACTTTTATGCTGTATTAAATGTGCCTGAAGACAGTAAATCGTAATGTAAAGTATATTCAATGTGTCCAAACAGCGTCTGTAAATGTGAGCAGCTTTAAAACCTGCATGGCACCCAAACTAAGGGGATGTCGGTCATGCTTGGACTGACCAAAACAGCTTGCTTTGTTTGCATTATACTAACAGACGTCAAATATGATGGGAAATCACAAAGATAAGTTATAACTCTAAAAAGTAAAGTGATAGGAATATTTAACATGAAAAAAGAATTTTCAAAAAGAAAAAAAGAAAGATTGTGCAGGTATTATGCAAAAATTATGTAATCTGTTAACTGGTAAAATCTCCTTTGACAGCAATCATGTTTTTTTTTTTTTTTTTGGAGCAGCTGATCAGACTGCACAATGCTGAGGATTAATTCATTCTGTTTGAACTGGGCAGAAAGACAAGTTATCCAAATACATGAGAAAATCTACAAGATTATGTTTTTTTTAAATATAAATAAAAATGAAATAAAATAGCCAAGCTATAATCCAGACCTTAACACAACTGAGATGATCCAGTCTGAATGAACAGGGAAGCATATGAAAGGAATCGCAAAATGGTATGGTACAAGTCATTGTAATGAATCACCAGGACAGGAGGATTGGAATCAGGTGCATGTTTTATGAAATAACTGAAAGCTACACAGCAAACGGAGAATAGAACTAAAACACAAAACTACAAGAGCTAAAGTAGACAACAGAAATAAAAACAGCTAACGAAGGTGCACACTCAAATTCAGTCTAATAAACCTACAACCTACATGACAAAAGTGGGGCAAAAACCGGAGGATTTCCTCAATGAGCAAAGAGTAAAACGATTGTGTAGACCAAACTGGATGAAGGGGCACAACCAGTGAATAATCCACAATGCACGATGAAGCAAAACCGGAATGTAGTACACAAAAGGAAACTGAGTGAAACCAAAGTGTAATCCGTAAGAAAACAGAGCAAAACCGGAGTGTAATCTTCACAGGAAAACAGAGCCAAACCAGAACGTATTCCACATGAGCAAAGAGCGAAAACATGCATGCCTGTTACACTTGACAATGTCGAGCTAACACAACGTGCCAAACGTCTAAAACACCCAAGCTTATACACTGTCAAACAGCTGTAGCCCATAACCAGTTCGGATCCCATGACCTGGGAGGGACTTCCGGATTGGTTGGCAGAACCCCTCGTGACCCACTGGGGAACTGTGGGCGACGTAGCCATGCTTACTCACGGTGGAGGAAGGCAAGGGGAAAACCAGGACGAGGCCATGGGCCGTGACATACCCTCCCACCAAGGAGTCCGAGATAGAGCCAGGACACCTCCAAAAATCAGCCCTCAGACATTATGTTCTCTGGTGGTTTCCTTTCGGGACGACACTTGAGAGGGTTTTGTGAGTTACATGCTGCTAGCGACCAGGGTCACAATTGTGCCGCTGGCAATTGGGGTTGCATGCCGGGCTGTGTAGCAATCGGAGTTGCCGTGATGATGCTGTGGGGCGTAAGTTGCCTTCGTGGCGGACTCTGGAATAGAAGGTGCCTTTGTGACCTACTCTGGAACGGAGGCCGCCAACTTGACAGGCTCTTTAGCAGGCATCATCTGGACAGTCTCTGCGACACGCATCCTTGGGGCAGGCACTGGCACAGACGTCTTCTGGATAGGTTCGGGAACGGATGTATTCTGGACCTGGTCTGTGACTGACTGCTGGACAGGCACTGGAATGGACGTCCTCTGAATAGGCACTGGTACGGATGTCCTCGGGGCAGACACTGGTACAGATGTCCTCGGGGCAGACACTGGTACGGACATCCTCGGGGCAGGCAGTGGTACGGACATCCTAGGGGCAGGCACTGGTACGGACGTGCTCGGGGCAGGCACTGGTACAGATGTCCTCGGGGCAGACACTGGTACGGACATCCTCGGGGCAGGCAGTGGTACGGACATCCTAGGGGCAGGCACTGGTACGGACGTGCTCGGGGCAGGCACTGGTACAGACGTCCCCTGGATAGGCATAAACAAACGAGCAAAATAGCATAGTCAGCTTACATACGAAATATAACTATAACCAAACCAGCGGGATGACCTACTACAAAACGCTAGGGGCGGGAGAGCACCAGGACGAACTGCAAACCTATGTGACAAACGTGAGGCGAAAACCAAAGGATGTCCTCAGCAGGCAAAGGAGCAAAAGCAGTGTGTAGTCCACACTGGATGAAGGGGCACAACCACTGAATAATCCACAATGCATAATGAAGCAAAACCGGAACGTAGTCCATACAGGTAACGGAGCAAAACCGGAGCATAATCCTCTCAGGGAAACAGAGCCAAACCGGAACGTAAGCTACATATGCATAGGGCGAACACATACGAGCTCGTTACGCTCGACAATGTCGAGGTAACACCTCACACCAAACATCTAAAACACCCAAGCTTATAAACTGTCTGAAACAGCTGTAGCCCATAACCAATTCGGATCTCGTGACCTGGGAGGGACTTCCGTATTGGTTGGAGGAACCCTACGTGACCCACCGAGGAACCGTGAGCGATGTAGTCACGCTCGTTCATGGCAGAGGCGAGCGAGGGGAAAACCAGGGCGAGGCCGTGGGCTGTGACAGTCAGATTGTTAGATGTCAAAATAATAAACAAAACCAAATGGAAAATTACACACATAAATATGTATGAGAAGGGCACAATAAAAGATACAATTTGTCACAGACATGCATGTATGTAACAGTACAATTCTATATTCCTCCAGTGGAGCTGAAGTTAGTTGTGTTGCCTAATAAAAAGCTGTTTTGCATAATAGTGGATTTGATCTATAGTAAAAAAATATATATAAATATTGTAAAATGAATTCTAACTGCACAGATTTATTGAAGTTTGAGAAGTCAGTCATGTTCCTGAATCCCAATGACTGACTCACAGCTGGTTACATGGCTCCATCTTTTTGAGAGGTTGATCAATCATCATAAGAGAAACCAAGTGTCTAGGAAATGCACACTGTCCAATAAAAGCTTACATTGTTTTGTGTTTTATTGTATTTTATTATATTTTTTATTCGTAAACTTCAGTAAAGTCCTTGTTTCAGTCATTTATAACAGGAGATTTTTCACACTGTGCTATGCTGTTCAGTCTGAGTTTACTGAACAAACTGTGATATTGCAGTGTGATATTTGATTATTTGATTTATCTAAAATATTGAATTCCTCCAATATTATTGAATAATATAGAAACATTTTATAGCCACATTTAAATTAAGTTGAAAGGGTAACTGGGCTTCCTGTGTAGTTTAAAATTAATCACTTGTTGATGGTATATTGAGTAAATTAGCTGTCATGTGACGTTAGCATTACCTTTACACTCGTCTTTTTAAATACACAATTTCCGGTTCAAGTTTCCATTAAGGTTAAGCACAAAGCATTCCTTACTGCTTATGGCTCTAGTGAATGTCAAATAGCAGACTGGCTAATCAGACGAGGGGAGAAAGCTTTACATTCTCCAAATGTGAATAAGAACTGACATAGAGAAGGATTTCTTGTTCCAGCTGGTTCACCTCATTACATCTTTATTCGTTGATTTGTCTTGATTCAAATTCAATGACCATCTTCAGCTGCTGTTCTGTTGTATATGGTTCATTACATCATTTGTTAGACCCATTAAAGGAGAAGGAGAAGTATGCTTTGAGAGATGATATTATTCAGAGCCCAGGATGATGTAGAACATGGAAAACTTTAGTGTACTAGAGGCCTCTCACTATGAATGTAATCTGCATTTTTGTTTATTTGTTGTTGCTTTTTGCTAGTAATTATATTAACAAAATGTTACAAAGTCAGTGAGCATATTTTCATTTTCCAATTATGCTGAACATGCCTTTCACAGGTTTAGAAGACAGTTTTCATGGATTAAGAATTACTATGACTATATGCTTGTTGTCATGTGAAGCAGAGTGAAGTTAGGATGGCGTGACCTTCAGGAAAGGCCAGAACCTGTGCCATCTGCTCTCAAATCTGACTAACAAACTGCTGTGGTATTCATCATAGGTGGTAGAAGGTAAGAATAAGAATATGAAACACAACCACGACCAATGCAGTAGAGAATGTATTGATATGGATGGGTACCATGATAAATGAAATATGAAACAGCTATAGAAACATATATGACATGTTGAGATTTTCCAAGATATTTCACCTTATAAAAAATATGTTTGAATTAAACAGCACTGTTTTTAAGTAATTAGTTGATTTATTTATTGGATAGATGTGACTTTTTTCGCCTGTTAGACTATATATGTATATATGTACATACATGTACACTTGTAATCAACTGTAAGGTAAATGCAGTAGATGCAGTCTTGTAGCTTGATTGCAGTTTTAGCGTCAAATGTCCAGACATTTTAGAGGGCTAGTGATAGTGAGTTGAGTGTTGCTGTAGATGTTCTGGGTGCCACAGATGTATATAAATGCCCTCACTCTGGCACCAGAACTGAAGGGCAAGTGGGTGACAGCCTGGTAACACAGTTGAAAAGCTAAGGCTAGCCAAGTGTGCATGTATGTGCCAAAAATATATGCCTTCTCTAAAAGTAACAGTATAGATGTTAGGGCTCGGCGGCCACATCCCGGAACGGGTGGCCAGCAGGGGCGCGCCTCACGACCCGGGACCAGCATCACGGTCTCGTCTCGCACACTGCGTCCGCGTGGGACGCGACCAGACGTTATTAATAACACCTGAACCCCTGCCTATATTAATCGGCCCTAAGCGGCCATCGCCGTCGCACCCTCACAGATCCACCACGTTGTTCGCGACTCCAGTGACCGTCTCTCTCAGGGACGACGCGCGTGCACGTCGGCACTGTTACGCTCTCCTTCCCGCATTCCCCCCGGGTTATCGCTACTGACCTGTTTATCGCCGGTTGGACCCGCGCTTCCTCCAGGGCCAGAAGGTAGACGTCGCTCCTTTTGCAGAGAGCAAGTGGGGTAAAGCTGCAAGGCTTGAGGTACGATAGGGGCTTTAGTTGTTCAGCGTAGGCTTTGGCTCCGCGGGTCCTCCGTGCTTCCGCTAGCATAGCTCGTCCCGCTTCAGGTACCGTTCCTCGCCCCCTCTCCGCGACGGTAACGTCCCGCGGATATTGTTGCGGGTTCCCGTTCGCTATCCCTCTCCTGAAGGGAATTCCCCCCTCATCGGGACATTAAAGTTCCGTTCTCCGCTTCGCCTTTTCAATTGTTTTGCGGCGCGGCAGGGCCGGCGCATTCGCGTCATTCTCCCGCGCTCGCTCCGGCTTCCCCCCTCCTCTCTCTCTGTCTACGTGCCAGCTGCACGCACGCTGAGCTCCTGTGTCAGGCGGAGCACTCCTTTCTCAGCGCTGCAGTCTTTTCAGGCTGGAAATATCCAGCCTCACAGGTTTTTTCCCTGGTGCATTCGTTTTTCCTTATTTCTTTTGCTCCTACTCCATTAAACGCTTGAACTTTATTCTGGAGTCCGCTGTGGGCGGCCTTGCTTTTGACGTTTCTTAACCCGTCTGCCCCCTGGCGCCCGTTGTCTGGCCGGGTGGCAAACCGGTTAAATTCCCGTCCCGGACGCAAGAGCTCCGGTTATCGAATCCCTGCCTCAGCAAGCTGGCAGGTTCCCTCAGTTAGTTTTCCCAGACCTGTCCCTGAGTTATATCACTTGTTTAACTTCCCTAGGGAGTTTCCTGCGCCTGTGTCCTCTCTCTCTCTTTCCCCAGGGCCCGATACCAAACCCTGACAATAGGGTGCGACCAGCCATGGACGCAGCAGGTTCTCCTGAAACCCCCAACCCCCCCCGTCCCTCACTGAGGTACTGCAGATCCAGGGGGCCGCCATCGGGCGTCATGAGCAGTTGTTGGTGGAGATAACTGAACAACTGCAGACTCTGGGTGGAGCCATTCGGCAGTTGATCCCTGACCAACCTGCTCCACCTCTTGCGGTCCCTGACCGCAACCCCCCACCCCCCCTCCTCAAACAGACTCCTAAGTGGCGACCCCGGAACGGTTCGATGGGGAGTCTGAGCGTTGCAGGGGGTTTCTACTGCAGTGCTCGCTGGTGTTCGAGCAGCAGCCGTCGAGATTCCCCACTGATCGCTCCCGTGTGGCATACATGGTCTCGCTCCTCACCGGCAGGGCCTTGACTTGGGCCACAGCCGTCTGATTACATCATCGACTTCCGCACCGTGGCCGCGGAGAGTCGGTGGGGTGAGGAGGCCCTTATGGCCGTCTTCGAGAAGGGGTTTAGCGAGCAGCTTAAGGATGACCTTTCCACTCGTGACCCTCCCACTTCGCTGGCCGACTTCTATGACCTGGCCATTTTGCTTGACACTCGCAGGTGGCAGAGGGCCAGGGAAAGGGCGTCCGATCGCCACTTAGGCCCCGCTCGATGGTCGAGCGGTAGGCCCCCCAGGTCCTTTTCACCTAACCGCGACCTCCCTACACCCATGGAGCTCGGGGGGGGTCAGGGCCACGCCTTGTGACGACCGGACCCCCAAATTCTCACGTAAGTCGGGAAACGCGGGGGCCGGGTTCGGCGGGGGGGGTCGGATCTAGGCGTTAACTCCCCTTCCCCCGCGGGGCTATCCCTTCCCGCTCTCGTCAGCCAGGGAGGGGGCCCCAGGACCCGCCTTCGGGTTTGCATCGACTCGGGGGCGGAAGAGAGTTTCATCGACACAGCCCTGGCTCATCGACTGGGCCTGCGCCTTGACCCCCTTACTCGGCCCTTACAATTCAGGGCGGTGGATGGCCGGGCCCTCGGTTGCGATCCGGTTTCCCACTGCACGCAACCAGTGGACTTGCGGTTGGGTTCCCATAGCGAGAAAGTATCCCTTTTCGTCACGCAAGCCCCCCACTTGGGGATCGTGTTGGGGATCCCCTGGCTGCGCACGCATAACCCGCGGATCGACTGGCAGACCCAGTCGATCTTCGCCTGGGCCCCCCGCTGTCGGGAATCCTGTCTTGTCCCTCCATCGCCTCTTCCGTCCCCCCGTGACATCAGTCCCCCAGACATCTCCCGGGTCCCTGAGCCGTACAGGGACCTGAGGGAGGTCTTCTGCAAGCGGCGAGCTCAGACGCTTCCGCCTCACCGCCCGTATGACTGTGCCATTAATTTGCAGCTGGGCACGATGCCCCCCAGGGGGCGACTGTTTTCCCTGAGCCCCCCTGAGCGCAAGTCTATGGAGGGTTATATCAAGGAGGCCCTTGATCTGGGCTTTATCAGGCCCTCCTCCTCCCCTGCGGGGGCAGGCTTCTTCTTCGTGGGGAAGAAGGACGGATCCCTACGCCCTTGTATCGATTACTGGGGCCTCAACGCCATCACCATCAAGGACCGGTACCCTCTGCCTTTGATGTCCTCCGTGTTCGAGCCATTGCAGAAGGCCAGCGTCTTTACCAAGCTGGACCTCCGCAATGCCTACAACCTCATCCGCATCAGGCAGGGCGACGAATGGAAGACGGCGTTTCTGACACCCACGGGACACTATGAGTACCTTGTCATGCCGTTTGGTCTCATGAATGCCCCGGCCGTCTTCCAACGTCTCATCAACGACATCCTGCATGAGGCCCTGGATCGCTACGTGGTAGTCTACCTTGACGACATCCTTATTTTCAGTCGCTCCCTTGAGGACCACATTGGTCACGTCCGGAGGGTCCTTCAGCTTTTGCTGGAAAACCGTCTTTTCGTTAAGCTAGAAAAGTCGCTTTTCCACGCACCCTCGGTCGCCTTCCTGGGATTCGTCGTCTCCCAGGGGACCATGCGGATGGATCCCGCCAAGCTCCGGGCCGTTGCCGACTGGCCGCAGCCCACCTCCCTCCGCCTTCTCCAGAGGTTTTTGGGCTTTGCCAATTTTTCCGCCGGTTCGTTAGGGGCTTTAGTACCGTGGCAGCCCCTCTTACGGCGCTGACCCGCAAGGTCCCGGGACCCTTCCGCTGGTCCAAGGAGGCCCAGCTAGCCTTCTTGGAAGTCAAGAGGCAGCTGACCTCTCCCCCGGTCCTCGTTTTTCTTGATCCAGAGCTACCCTTTGTCGTTGAGGTAGACGCCTCGGACGTGGGCGTGGGGGCTGTCCTATCCCAGCGCACCGGGCCGAGCCTTAAGCTCCACCCCTGTGCTTACTTCTTCCATCGGTTGTCCCCGGCTGAGCGTAATTATCCCATCGGGGACCGGGAGTTGCTGGCCGTCAAGTTGGCCTTAGACGAGTGGCGACACTGGCTGGAGGGCACCAAGCACCCCTTTTTGGTCTGAACAGACCACAAGAACCTGGCCTACATCAGGCAGGCGAAGCGACTCAACGCCCGTCAAGCACGGTGGTCCTGCTTCTTCGAGCGCTTCGATTTCGTCCTGTTGTATCGGCCAGGTTCAAAGAACGTCAAACCCGACGCACTGTCCAGACAGTGGGATCCGCCTGAGTCGGACTCCGCACCCCAGCCTATCATCCCTGCCCCCCGTGTGGTCGCGACACTCACTTGGGCCATCGACAAGGTTGTCGCGCGCGCCGCTTTGCGCCACGAGCCTGATCCAGGCAACGGGCCCTCGGGCAGGACGTTCGTCCGGCTTCCGCTCGGGTCCAGGTTCTGGAGTGGGGCCACTCTTCGCGCCTCGCTTGCCACCCCGGGGGAACTCGAACCTACCAGTTCCTCCGTCGGCGCTTTTGGTGGCCGGGCATGCTCGCGGAGGTTAAGCGCTTCGTCGCTGCTTGCGAGATCTGCGCCCGGACCAGGACCCCGTGGTCCCGTTCGATTGGCCTTCTCCACCCTCTCCCCATCCCCACGCGTCCTTGGTCCCACGTCTCCATGGACTTTATCACCGGACTGCCCCCGTCCAAGGGGAAGACCGTCGTCCTGGTCATTGTGGACAGGTTCTCCAAGGCCTGCAAGTTCCTGGCCCTGCATAAGCTGCCCTCGGCCAGGGAGACGGCGGATCTAGTTTTGCAGCACGTTGTTCGCGTCCACGGATTCCCCAGAGACGTGGTATCGGACCGTGGGCCCCAATTTGCCAGCTGGTTCTGGAAGGCTTTCTGCCAGCACATTGGGGGTGGGGCTAGCCTGTCTTCGGGCTTTCACCCCGAATCCAACGGCCAGGCGGAACGGCTTAACCAGGAGCTGGCCCGCATGCTCAGGTGCCTCACCCGGGACAGCCCGGCCACCTGGGCGGAACAGCTGCCTTGGGCCGAAATGGTGCATAACACCCTGTGGCACTCGGCCCTGGGCATGTCCCCCTTCGAGGCCCAGTTCGGTTTTCCGCCTCCTCTCTTCCCCGACCAGGAGACGGAGCTCAGGCTACAGTCGGCCAAACGGCTCGTCGACTGGTGCAGGAGGACCTGGCCTAAGGTCAGGTCCTCCCTCCAACGCAGCCGTGAGGCCATGCGGCGTCAGGCCGATCGCAGGCGTCCGCTCGGGATCTTCCTCTCAAAGGGGCCTCTGGGAAGCTAGCACCCAAATACGTGGGCCCGTTCAAGATCAGCCGGCGCATCAACCCGGTTTCTTACCGGCTGGAGCTGCCCCCTTCACTCAGGGTGCATCCCACTTTCCACGTGTCGCGTCTGAAGCCCTTCCTTTGTGGGGGTACCGCACCTGCCGGCACCTGCTCCGCGCTTGATACGGGGTTCCCTGGCTTATACGGTTCGCCGGTTGCTGGATGAGCGTCGTGTTCAGGGCAGTACCCAGTTCTTAGTTGATTGGGAAGGGTACGGCCCCGAGGAACGGTCTTGGGTCCCGGCTCGCCGCATCCTGGACCCGGGCCTTATCCGACAGTTCCGCAGGGATCACGCCGCCGGTCTTGGGACGTCAGGGGCCGCCCCTGGGGGGGGGGGGTCCTGTTAGGGCTCGGCGGCCACATCCCGGAACGGGTGGCCAGCAGGGGCGCGCCTCACGACCCGGGACCAGCATCACGGTCTCGTCTCACACACTGCGTCTGCGTGGGACGCGACCAGACGTTATTAATAACACCTGAAACCCCTGCCTATATTGTCCCCCACGTTGTTCGCGACTCCAGTGACCGCTCTCACGACGCCGTGCACGTCGGCACTGTTACGCTCTCCTTCCCCCCATTCCCCCCGGGTTATCGCTACTGACCTGTTATCGCCGGTTGGACCGCGCTTCCTCCAGGGCCAGAAGGTAGTTGACTCGCTCTTTGCAGAGAGCAAAGTGGGTAAAGGCAAGTGGAGCAAGTGGGGTAAAACTGCAAGGGCTTTGAGGTACGATAGGGCTTTAGTTGTTCAGCGTAGGCTTCTTAGCTCCGCGGTCCTCCTTGCTTCCGCTAGCCATAGCTCGTCCCGGCTTCAGGTACCGTTCCTTGCCCCCTCTCCGCGACGGTACGTCCCGCGGATATTGTTGCGGGTTCCCGTTCGCTATCCCTCTCCTGAAGGGAATTCCCCCGCTCATTGGGACATTAAAGTTCCGTTCTCCGCTTCGCCTTTCAGTTGTTTTGCGGCGCGGCCGCTCGCGAGCCCTCCATTGCCTGCGCCTCGCTCGCCGGCGCATGCGCGTCACTCTCCCCCGCTCGCTCCGGCTTCCCCCCTCCTCTCTCGGCTGCCAGCTGCACGCACGCTGAGCTCTGTGTCAGGCGGAGCACTCCTTTCTCAGCGCTGAAGTCTTTTCGGGCTGGAAATATCCAGCCTCACAGGTTTTTTCCCTGTGCATTCGTTTTCCTTATTTCTTTACGCTCCTACTCCATTAAACGCTTGAACTTTATTCTGAGTCCGCTGTGGGCGGCCCTTGCTTTTGACGTTTCTTAACCCGTCTGCCCCCTGGCGCCCGTTGTCTGGCCGGGTGGCAAACCGGTTAAATTCCCGTCCCGGACGCAAGAGCTCCGGTTATCGAATCCCTGCCTCAGCAAGCTGGCAGGTTCCTTCAGTTAGTTTTCCCAGACCTGTCCCTGAGTTATATCACTTGTTTAACTTCCCTAGGGAGTTTCCTGTGCCTGTGTCCTCTCTCTCTCTTTCCCAGCTAAATTGACTGTCTTCTAGTTGTCATGAGCTGTCACCCAGAAATCTGCCTGTGTCTGTTCCACGTAACAGACATAAATATAACCCATGGGAATTAAGTACAATTAGACCTTAACATCACGTAACATCAATTATTAAGACAATTATTGTTAATTAAAATATTACCAAGCAGTAATTCATTGCTCTCTTTATAAAAGAAACTTGAATTAAACCTAATAGATATTTAGCATCACATGAAGCTTGTCCATCTGGATACCATTAATGTAAACAGCTCACATATATATGGCTGAACAGAAATGAATAGCAAAGACATACTGTGTAATAATAATTTAAATCTTACCTGCAAAATTATTTAAGTTCATTTTAAATTATTTTTACCAGGGCCTTTTTCTGAATTCATACAATAATTTTCAGACTTTATATCAATTTTAGTTGGTTATTATTAAAAAAGCAATAATCATTGGGGTCGTCAACATTCATTTTGGTAACACATAAATGAACAGCCTTCAAATCTATACTAGACTCAAAATTTAACTCACCGTGATAGACCTTCCCTCACTTTAATACTGTTTCATGGTAAAAAAATATAAAAATATATAATTACTGTAGCACAGGCTGAAATGATCTCTGATTATTACCTTATCTAATTTAAACTAAAACATAATCATAATATTTACCATTTGCCTCATAACTGCAATAAGCTTACTATCATGTCAACTACAGAAACCAGATTAATTGATAATCTTCCAGATCTATCAAACTTAAATAAATTGGTGTCTAACTTAACTGAACTTGGTAAATTAACTGAGAGCTGAAGAGCAGTGCTTTTCACTTTAGGTAATGTGTCCTCACTTAATAAAAGAGTAATTACTGAAACAAATCTAGCACCTTGGTATAGTGACTATACATATACTTTAAAACGAAGCACCAGAAAATTAGAATGTAAATTGCATCAAACCAAGCTTGTAGTCTTCCAAATTGCCTGGAAAGAGTGTTCATCTATCTAAAAAGGCAATAACTGAGGCCTTATTAGCATATCTTTCTACTCTAATATAAATTACAATAATCCTACATTTCTATTTAGCAAAAAATTAAAGCTAAGCAACCAGATACCCACTGTGGAAAAGATACCATCAACTTATAGAATTAATTAAAATTCCTTGATAAAATAAAATTAAAAAGGAAACAATTCTAAATATTTCAATCCCTCAGATACAGTGGTGCTTGAAATTTTGTGAACCCTTTGGAATTTCCTATATTTCTGCATCAATATGACCTAAAATATCACATATTTTCACACACATATATCAAATTTTCACACAAGTCCTGAAAGTAGATAAAGAGAACCCAGTTAAACAAATGAGACAAAAATATTATACTTGGTCATTTATTTATTGAGGAAACTTATCCAATATTACATGTTACATTATATTACATATAGTGAGTGGCAAAAGTATATGAACCTCTAGGATTAGCAGTTAATTTGAAGGTGAAATTAGAGTCAGGTGTTTTCAGTCAATGGGATGTCATTCACGTGTGAGTGGGCACCCTGTTTTATTTAAAGAACAGGGATCTACCAAGTCTGCACTTCACAGCACGTTGGTGGAAGTGTATCATGGCTGAACAAAAGATATTTCTGGGGACCTCAGAAAAAGAGTTGTTGATGCTAATCAGGCTGGAAAAGGTTAGAAAACCATCTCTAAAGAGTTTGGACTGCCCCAATCCATAGTCAGACAGATTGTGTACAAATGGAGTAAATTCAAGACCATTGGTCTTCCTCAGGAGTGGTCGACCAACAAGGATCACTCCAAGAGCAAGGCGTGTAATAGCTGGCGAGGTCACAAAGGACCCCAGGGTAACTTCTAAGCAACTGAAGGTCTCTCTCACATTGGCTAATGTTAATGTTCATGAGTCCACTATCAAAAGAACACTGAACAACAATTGTGTGCATGGCACGGTTGCAAGGAAAAAGCCACTGCTCTTCAAAAAAGAACATTGCTGCTCATCTGCAGTTTGCTAGAGATCGTTTGGACAAGCCAGAAGACTATTGGAAGAATGTTTTGTGAATGGATGAGACCAAAATAGAACTTTTTGGTTGAAAAGAAAAATGTTATGTTTGGAGAAAGGAAAACACTGCATTCCAGCATAAGAACCTTATCTCATCAGTGAAACATGGTGGTGGTGGTAGTATTATGGTTTGGGCCTGTTTTGCTGCATCTTGGCCAGGATGGCTAGCCATCATTGATGGAACAATGAATTCTGAATTATATCAGAGAATTCTAAAGGAAAATGTCAGGACATCAGTCCATGAACTGAACTGAATAAACTGAATAACTGAATAAAGTTAATGTTTAGGAATGACCAAGTCAAAATCCTGACCTTAGTCCAATCGAAATGTTGTGGTAGGTCTTGTAGTGAGCAGTTAATGTGAGGAAAACCACCAACATTGCAGAGTTGAAGCTGTTCTGTATGGAGGAATGGGCTAAAATTCCTCCAAGCCGGTGTGCAGGACTGATCAACAGTTACAGGAAACGTTTAGTTGCAGTTATTGCTGTACAGGGGGGTCACACCAGATACTGAAAGCAAAGGTTCACATACTTTTGCCACTCACTGATATGTAATATTGGATCATTTTCCTCAATAAATCAACGACCAAGTATAATATTTTTGTGTCATTAGTTTAACTGGGTTCTCTATATCTACATTTAGGACTTGTGTGAAAATCTGATGATGTTTTGGGTCATATTTATGCAGAAATATAGAAAATTCTAAAGGGTTCACAAACTTTCAAGCACCACTGTACGCTGAAAATGGATAAATAAGTACATGTAATTAGAATTAGTTACAGTCACTTCTGTCATCATATTAAATTATTTCTGTCATATTAAATTATATTCTCTCCACAGTAGAAAAAATTTATGGATGTAATGTCATTAACAAATACAGAAAATCTGTCTCATGCTTTTATTATCTCTAGGTCAGACCTCAGCAGTGCCTTGCTTTCTGGATGTTCCAGTAAGTGTTTAAATACGCTTGCCTTAGCCCAGAAGCTGAGTTCTCATTAGACGTTGGGTCATGTCATTCCTGTTGCAACCTCACTTTCACTGCTAGGTGAATTTTGCATTGATCGAAAAATAATGCTACTGCCATATAAAACCCTAAATAGTCTTGTCTCACAGGACCCGAGTAACCTTTTAGCCTGCTATGATCCACCATGTTTATTACAAAGACATGCGTTAGGTTAACTTGTTACTCTACATTTTTCCAGTGTGTTTTTTTTCCTGGCTACTACAGTGGGGCAAAAATGTATTTAGTCAGTCACTGATTGTGCAAGTTCTCTGACTTAGAAAGATGAGAGAAGTCTGTAATTTTCATCATAGGTACACTTCAACTATGAGAGACAAAATGAGAAAAAAAAAATCCAGGAAACCACATTGTGGGATTTTTAAAGAATTTTATTGTAAATCATAGTGGAAAATAACTTTTTGGTCAGTAAAGTTGGTTCAACTCAATACTTTGTAACATAACCTTTGTTGGCAATGACAGAGGTCAAACATTTCCTGTAAGTTTTCACCAGGTTGGCACACACTGTAGCTGGTATTTTGGCCCATTCCTCCATGCAGATCTCCTCTAGAGCAGTGATGTTTTGGGGCCTCCAGAAATTTTCTATGGGGTTGATGTCTGGAGACTGGCTAGGCCATTCCTGGACCTTGAAATGCTTTTTACGGAGCCACTCCTTCGTTGCCCGAGCGGTGTGTTTGGGATCATTGTCATTCTGAAAGACCCAGCCATGTTCCATCTTCAATGCTGTCACTGATGGAAGGAGGTTTTGGCTTAAAATCTCACAATACATGGCCCCGTTCATTGTTTCCTTAACATGTTTTTGCAGAAAAACAGCCCCACAGTGTGATGTTTTCACCCCCATGCTTCACAGTAGGTATGGCACAACTCAGAATTCTTCTTCCTCCAAACATGGCGAGTTGAGTTTTTACCAAAAAGTTTTATTTAGTCATCTATTTTAGTTTCATCTGACCACATGATATTCTCCCAATCTTCTTCTGGATCATCCATATGCTCTCTGGCAAACTTCAGACGGGCCTGGACATGTACTGACTTAAGCAGGGGGACACGCCTGGCACTGCAGGATCTGAGTCCCTCTCGCCATAGTGTGTTACTGATGGTAGCCTTTT
>JAJAGP010000629.1:157258-337096 GCA_025084515.1 Ancistrus triradiatus | reverse complement strand
ATAACTAGCTGATAGAACCACATGGTCAAGTGATTACTTTATAAAACCTTTATCAAGCAGTACAATACGGAATTACATTCACATCTGCCACTTAAAACTTTACTGTGCAAAAAAGAAGCTTTATGATAAGCATGTCCAGAAGTGGTGTTAACTTCTCTGGGCTCTGAGGCATCTGGGATGGACCATCACACAGTGGAAACGTGTATTGTGGTCAGACCAATCAGTTTTCCAGATCTTTTTTGGAAGAAATGGATGCCATGTGCTCCAGACCAAAGATGAAAGGACCATCCAGACTGTTTTGAGCAACAAGTCCAAAAGCCAGGCTCTGTCATGGTATGGGGTTGGGTCAGTGCACTTGGCGAAAGTCATTTTCACTTCTGTGGTGGCAGCATTCATGCAGAGATTTTAGAGCAACATTAAGGTTCCTTAGAGTCCACATCTTTTTCAGGGACGTCCATGCATTTTTCAGCAAGACAATGCAAAACAAGTCAAATTAGAAAAAGTTGGGACTGAAATATGTAAATCCCTTTCAGTCTTTCTTTGAGGAACATTGTTTTTAAATATTTCTAGAATTTTCTCACACATTTTTTTTGATAAACAGGAGATCCTCTGCCCATCCTTGCTCCTCAAAGACTTCCGCGGATACTGCTATTGTACCAAATCATAATTACAATGATCTTTTGACATCACCTGTTTGTAATAACATCATTATTTCGTTTGTTTTTTTACCTTATTAAATTGGCCTCGTCCCATGCAGTCATTTTTTGGAATGTGTTGGAGGTCTGAAATTTGTGAATGGGTGTATATTGACAAATGAAATGAAGTTAACCAGAAAAAAAAACATGAAATATCTTGGGTTCATACTGTCTGCAATGAAATAAAAGTCAAAGTAAATATAAGGCACTGTTTTTTTTTGTTTTTTTTTTTGCATTTTCCCTACCATCCCCAACTTTTTTCCATTGAACTTGTATATCTGATTTGTATACAAGTCATTCAAGCTCTGATACTTTACGGAAAAAATAGTGGATCTGCAAGAGTGGCAGCAATTGTGGGTTAAGGGCTCGAGGACCCAACAGTGGCAGCTTGGCAGAGGTGGGATTTGAACCCTGGACCTTCTGGTCCATAGTCCAGTACCTTACCCACTGATACTGGGACACCTTAGAGACGCCAGCTGACTTAACACGCCATGGGAACACAGGATTAACCAGAGAACCAAGAGGAAAACCACATAGATACAGGGCGAACATACACACTCCACACAGGTAGCAATCAGCAATACATGTTGTTTGACGTGTCAGATTGTGGTGTAAGACTAGACATGTCACAATGTCTCCTACAAATCCTGCGGGATCTTTGGTGCCTATGCTTATACAGTAGCCAGCTGATTATACGCTGTAACACCTACATTTGTCGCAAACATTTCTGTTCAGTAAGATTGACAGTACTGTGCAAAAGTCTTAGACCACCATTATAGATTTGTTGGTTTAGCAATATATTGTCAACAACTGGACCCAAAAATGGATTCATCACTCTATAACACTCTGTTCCACTGATCATGATCTATATGTAATCTGATGGTGGCCTAAGACTTTTGAACAGTACTGTATTTTAAACCTTAATACTTAAACAGAGTTTAATAAAAAAAAAACTGGTGATACTCTACCACTCTGTTAGCAAACATAAAGCTGTCTGTTATTGCTTGAGCCATCTCGCTCTCTCGGTGTCCGTCCCTCGCAACCTGTAATTTTCTCTAAATGTGTCCTGGAGTCGCTCGCTTTCCTTTACATGTGACCTTTGTATAAAAAGGCTGCGCTACACTGATTTTTCCATTTCTTCATTTTTGTTTTCCTCCTATATTCGTCCAGATGTCTCACTTTTCTGGTCTCTCTTTGGATAGTTGCACTCATTGGTAGTGGCTGTTGGTCCTGCTGAGGTTTGTCTTTCCTTCGACCGTGTAATCCTTAATGACACAGCCAGCGCTTAGATCCAGCATTTTTCGTTCTCAGTCATGCTTAAATGTTCTGAATAGTTCCTTTTTCGTGGATATTAACAACACCCCTCTGTGTGTGCAGGGCCTGTGCCAGTGTCACCCATCAGAAGGAAACTGTTCCTGCTGTAAAGAGTGTATGCTGTGTTTGAACACCCTGTGGGAAGAATGCTGCGATTGTGTGGGTGAGTTGATAATGATCAATAAAACAGAATGAACAGTAGGGCTGGGCGATGCATTTGAGATATATTCAATACACAGCGGAGGTCAAAAGTCTGAGACCACTAGTGCTACTAGTGATTTTTAATTTTCTTTAATTTAATACAGCATTTTCATTACAGATCATAAAATCAACTTCATAATTTGAGTAAAAGATTGATTTTTTTAACAATAGTTTGATACATTCAGTATTGATTAGTATTTGGTATGTTCCCTCTTATTCAAGCTACAAAATCTGATGATTCGTGTTATCCCCTCACCACTGCCACTGTTGGACCTTTGAGCAAGGTTCTTAGTCAGCAGTCCCATGTATTGTCGCTCTGGATAAGATCGCCTGCTAAATGCTGTGAATGTAAATGAACACGGACATAAGAGAGTGAGGAAATTCTGCTATGGTTTTGTACAGACTATAAAATGACAAATGATCAGTCATTGCTCTTTGGCTGTTTTGGCTATTCCAAAGATTGTCATACATCTCAGCCTGCAAAGACTCATTTAAGGGAGGTAGCATTAAGGTCCCAACCCATGTCCTCCTCCTCCAAGTGGACACCTTGCCAGTGATATTAATTAACGTTAGCATTGTTAATGAATGATTAAACCCTGTTGAACACACCCCAACTTGTCTTTTTTAGTCATTTAACCCACCATGGGCTCTGTCATTATCTTTTACCCCGATCAAGCAGGGATACTTTTTATTGTGGTCTGGGTGAAATGTGTTTTATATTTTCTTTTTTTAAGACTAAACTAAATTGATGGACAGTGAAAGAGGGGAGAGATAGACTGTAAAGCTCCGCCCATATAAATATAGCCTCAAGCGGTGATTGTGGAGTCCAAGCCGTCAGGCAGAACTTTTCACAGGCGGTGACCCCAAGTGGCCAGTCATCATCACATTGCATGTAGTTTCTATAAGGACTCACTCGGCAAGATTCGCCTTGAAACGTGACTGTTAATCTGTTGAAATCGGTCATGAATTGTGATTGGCCGACGGGGCTCATGTTGTTTGTAGTATGTGAATGATGGTTAATTATTACTTTGAGTTTAGGGACATGATACAACTTGCCAAAATTAAGCTCAATCACTTACGGTTCCTGAGAAACAGTGATTTAGACGTGGGCTGTGGTAGCCTAGCAGGTAAGGTACTGGACTATGGACCAAAAGGTCCAGGGTTCAAATCCCAGCTCTGCCAAGCTCCCACTGTTGGCTCCTTGAGCAAGGCCCTTAACCCACAATTGCTTGGACTGTAAGACTGTATCAGTTGTAAGTCGCTCTGGATAAGGGCGTCTGCTAAATGCTGTAAATGTAAATGTAGACTTAGCCCCGCCCCCTTTTGTTGGACACACCCTTAACTTTGCAGTTCACCTGAGTTTCATATGCTAATCAGTCCCTCTGAGATTGGTGGAGTATGTGAGTTACATGTGCATAAACAACTTTAGCTCCGCCTCGTTATGATTCATAAATATGTTGCGGCCATGTAATTGCAAATGTTGACATGTTTTTGATGAATAAGAAGTGGCATGTTATGTTGATTGTTACGACAGTAAAATCTGAGAGGATAGGTGAATAATCCAGGGACAAGTTTGCAATAGTAGGTTTTGCACATTTTGCAAATTCCTGGAAAATTAATGGGCGGAGCCACAAATTTCAGATACCAGTTGTGTTTGGAATTGGACCACGGATAGAGAGCACACAGACTAGCATCAGACATTGTGAGGTGATATGGGCATTTGAGTGGTTGAAACATAAATAGCGCCCCCTAGTGGCCAATGTTTGCTATATTGCAGGTAGTCGACAGCTGGCACAGGCATGAAGTTTCATCTTGAAACGTTACTGTTCAGCCAATCCAACACCTCCTGAATGCTGATTGGCCGATGGCGGCCATGTTTGTTTTGTTATTTGCATATCCCTTAAATGTACACTTGGAGATTAGGGCCAAGATGCTGTGTGCCAGATTTCGGCTCAATCGGACTTACGGTTCCTGAGTTCCACCCCTTCATATGGACACGCCCATAGCTGTGGAACCGTCCACAGAATGTTGTTACAATTGCATGACTAAAGTTTTGGTGTACATCTGATGAAGCGTTTATGAGTTACAGCTGTCTTGAGTAGTTGAAGCTCCGCCTCGGTATGACTGATAGACATGTGGCGGCCATGTTGTTTGCAAATGTCAACATTTTGTTGATAAGTATGAAGCAGCACACTCTGCTGATTGTTGTGACACCAAATATGTGAGGATACATGAAAAATCCAGAGACGAATTTGCAAATGTAGGTTTTGCATATTATGCAAATTAGCAAAAATATAAGTGGGCGGAGCTTGATGGTTTAATAGGCAGTTTTGTAGGGCGAGGATTAGGGCATAGAATGGGCAAGGAATTTCGAATGTAGTTGTCATGGCGCAGCAGCTACAAGCATAAATGCCTTTGGTCTTGCTGTAGCACCACCTATTGGCCAATCGGGCTGTGTCCGTGTGTCTGAGTAGGAGGGACTACTGCCTACTGACCGAGTTTCATTCTGTAGGACTTGCAGTTTTGGCTGCACGCTTCGATTTAGGGGAGAATCAAAACAAGAAGAAGAATCTTGACAAAAACAATAGGGTTGTAGCACTTCATGCTTGGACCCCTAATAATAGTTATATGTTATAAATGTTATAAATTGTGGTTAATTTGTGGGTGGCAGGGAGTCCCTATTAAAATGCAGGAGACTCCCAGAACTTCTGGGAGAACTAGGAGGTTTTTATTGTTGCAGTTTTAGTTTAAAAAAGCAGTTTTGCTTGAGGAGACCACCAAAATGTCCATACAAGGTAAAAAATGTTGGATCTTTCTATCCTGGTGGAAACATTCGGTCCTCAAAATGATATATAACACACACTCACACCCATACACACTCACTTACACCATGCAAAACTTCTTTGAGAGAATACTTGCACACAACACCTCTAACATACTCAATGGAGTTACGCATATGATAGATGCAGATGCATTTCAATGCATTTTCCTTTTAAACTATTAAATGACAATATAGGGCAGTGGCACTATAGGGCAGTTTTAATACACTCGAGTTTTTAAGCTTACCAATACTCTCTCAATGGTCCATCACCTGTTATGAATGCTGTATCAGCTTTGCTAGAGTCAGAAACAATGGATTTGTGCATAGATTCCTCTACTGAAGCCCTGATCATCTTTCTTTCCACCACTTGCTTCAATGGTTTAGCGTCCATTGTTCGGTACATTTAGTTTCCATTGTTATTGATCAGTCATGGAGAATAATGAACTGCATTTCATACTGCAAACAGTGGTACCTCAGTTCTTGAAAACATCGGAACTTGTCGAATTCGGTTCTCAACTAATTTTGACCAGAAAAATTAGTTTCCGTTCTCATCGTTTGCTCGCACTTGCTTAAACTTGTATGAGTCGAGCCACTGAAACTCGATTCACGAGTCACGATTCAGTCCACAGTGATTCAGGTTAACAATATCCCTCCGAGAGGATCGCTGCTATTTTTATCGTGTTTTTCTTTATTTTTACATCTGCAGTTCTGTATTCTTAATGCAAGTCTCAGTGGGCCTTAAAAAGTTTCGTTTATAAGAGCCAACCAAAAGCAAAACAGGAATTTAATGCTCCAGAACATATGCTAGTACCCGGGGTTCATCAATAGAGTAAGTGTTTTACTTTTTTACGTTTCACTTTCAATCCATTACTCATTAAATGACATGGGATTTCTCAACACTTTATTACAAAATAAGCTTTGTGGTAATGATTTTGGCCACCTGTAGGTTAATGTAAGTGTTTTAAACATTAACTTACTTATCAGTGTCCTTTATTAGTATCCTTTCCATATCTCTGCTATGATACACTATAGACCACTCTATCAAACACTCATTAAACTCCTCAGTTCATGATACATTTAACTTGTGATGGATTTGTCAGAACATATCCCCACTGTGAATCAGGGAGCACCTGTACAATACAACTCCATTACTGCATATAATGCCTTATACAATGTGGATTTTCTGGGGGTCTGGAATGGATTCATTCAATTTACATTATTCCATATGAGAGAATTTGCTCAGTACTCGTCATTTTTGGTTCTCGACAAGCCTTCTGGAATAAATAAATGATAAGAACCGAGGTACCACTGTACCACAATACTAAATACAAAGTATAACATTATCGGTTGTGTACTATTACCCACAATATTTTGTGTAGTAGTGTGCACTTTGGGATGCAGTCCAGTTAGAATGCTGCATCCCTCTATTGGATAAATATTGGATTGTTATTTAGTTATGTGCTTAAGCTTTAGACCTTAGTGTTTGAATGTAAATTTCTGAGAATTGTGATGTTTAAACCGCCCAGGCCGAAAGCCCTTGCTCTAACATATAGATGTGCACACTGTTAGAATGGCACTGAGCACAGCGTGCTAGCATAAAGTCTTAGCTGTGGGACAGATATAGATGAGTTCTGGCTTGTACTCAGACAGGAAAGAGGGTGTGAGATGAGGGAAACCAGGTGCACAGATGACCTCATAAACGAATAGTTTGACTAAAAATGACTATTTCTTGAAATCTCAGTTGCCTAGCCCTTTAACTACAGAGCAATGTGCAGCTTGCATAATGGAAAATGGATTAAAGGTTAAACAATGTCTTATACAATAAGAATATGCAAAAAGAATAAGTATGAGCCAGGTTTGGTCTGCTAATTGGATTTCCAGATGGAAAGCATGTGGCATTCAGTCTTGTTTGGAAAACCCAATTAACAACTAATGAGCAGGTAACAGTATGCAACAGTGGTGTTTCGCACCAGTAGCACAATGGGTTCCCATTATTTTTATAGTATGCTCGAAGATTGTGTTCCTTTCTGAGATTGTTATAGAACTGGCCAAAGTCTCTGTGATATTGCATAACCGAGGAATTGCGGCTAGTGTCTACTGTTGTGTCTAACCTACTGTTGGCCAAAATCGTTAACACAAAGCTTATTTTATAATAAAGTGTTGAAAAATCTCATGTCATTTAGTGAGTAATGGATTGAAAGTGAAAGTAAAAGCAAAACACTTACTCTATTGGTGAACACTAGCACTAGCATAGCTGCTAAGCTAACTGCAGCCTGTATTCTGGAGCATCCAATTCCTGTTTGCTTTTCGGTTGGCTCTGGGATAGCCTAGCAGGTAAGATACTGGACTATGGAGCAGAAGGTCTAGGGTTCAAATCCCACCTCTGCCAAGCTGCCACTGTTGGGTCCTTGAGCAAAGCCCTTAACCCACAAATGCTTGGATTGTAAGATTGTATCAATTGTAAGTCATTCTGGATAAGGGCATCTGCTAAATGCAGTAAATGTAAATGTAAATACTAACAAAGGTTAGGGTTAGGGTGCAACATGCCCTTTTCATCCTCTCTTGTTTAATATAGGCATGTGTAACCCTAAGAACTACAGCGAGACACCACCCACGTCGAAAAGCACAGTGGAGGACCTTCATGCACCCATCCCTTCACTCTTTAGGGCTCTAACTGAAGGAGACACACCCATCAACATGATGGTGGTGTCGTTCCCTGTGGCCGAGGAGCTGTCGCATCATGAGAACCTTGTTTCGTTCCTGGAGACTCTGCATCAGCAGCATCAGAATGTCTCGCTGCCCATTGCAGGCATTCAGGACAGCTATGATAAAGGTACATAAAATCCATGGAATGGAGTCTGAGTGATGCAGCTGTCTAGAGGGCAAAACTGGTTTCGCCCTTTGGATGGAAGGGTTGTGCTGCTGTCTCTCCTTTAGGTCAGGGGAGCTTGTGTCGGTCTCATGTGTCTACAGAGTAAGGGCTGGCATTTGAACTGTTTTTCATAATCCTTAATACATTTTAATCAAAAATAGCATTTGAATATCAAAACAAGAAAACGAAATATGTATTAACTGTTTTTTTTCTGCTGTCTGGTTTTGTGTTTCTCTTTTCCTCTTTCTTTTTCTTAACTTTTTGTCTTTGTTCTCTATTTGACTCTGCTCTCTGTCTCTTCTTTTACTTTCTCTTTATCTCTTCTTAACTCATCTTTCTCTTTTGTCTAGTTTTTGTTATTTGTTCACTGGTTGTCTCTTCTCTTTCTCTTCATATATTATTGACTTTTTGTTCTCTGTTGGTTTTCTCTCTTCTCTTTAATTCTCTGTTTAAATATGTTAATTTCTTGTTTTGTCTCTCATTTTCTCTGTTTGTCTTTTAATTGCTCTCTTTTTCTTCTTTTCTCTTTAAAATGTGGTTCCTGTTGTCTGTTCCCTTTTTTCTACATTGTTTCTATATTTTCTTTCTTTATCTCTCTTGGTTGTTTGATCATTCTTTGTTATCTGATCTGTTTTAGTCTCTTTGCCTCTTGCATCTTTTTATCTCTTTTTATCTTTCATTCTTTCTTCACTGTTGGCCTCTCTCGCTTTTACCTCTTCCTGGGTTTTTATCTGTTCTCATCTCTTCTTTCTTTTTTCTCCTCTATTTTTTATATTTGTTTTTTGTAGTCTATATTGTGTGTTTTGTCCACATTTGTCTTTTTTTCCTCTTCATCTTTTCTTCTTGTCCTTTTTATCTCCTCTGTTCTGCTTGTTTCTTTGTTCTCTAATTGTCATTTCTCTATCATATTTGTAATCTATTCTTTTGCCTTTTCTCTTGTATATTTCTTTCTTTGATATCTGCTGACCTATTTCGTCTTTTTCATCTCCTGTTGTACCCTTTGTTCTCTGTTTGTTTCTTTGCTTGTCTGATTGTCTCAATTATATCTTTGCCTCTTCTCTTTCTCTTCATATATTGTTTCTTTTTGTATCTTCTCTTATCTATTTGACTTTTTGTTCTCTGTCAGTCTGTTCTTGCCTCTATTGGCTTCTACCTTCTTGTTCTCTGCATGTATTGTATCTTTCTCTTAATCTCTTCTTGTCTCTTCTCTGCTTGTTTGTTGGTCTCATCTCTTTCTTTCCTTCCGTCTGGCCTTGTCTTATCTTGTCTCTTCTGCTCCGTTTCAGATAACCTGTGCACGGTGGTCTACCTTGATGACTGCATGTCAGTTCGTCAGTGTAAGCAGTTCTGTGAGTCGATGGGAGCGTCCAAGTACCGCTGGTTCCACAATGCGTGCTGTGAGTGTATTGGACCGGAGTGTGTGGACTACGGCAGCAAAACTGTTAAATGCATGAACTGTCTTTTCTGAGAGCCGCGACACAAAGGCGACACATCTGTGTTTGTGTGTAGCTTACATGCTTTACCTGTTGTGTTTTATTGTTATATTGTGTACTGGATTATTTTTTGTCTGATATGTAATAGACCAGTGGTTCTCAAACGTTTTAGTCCAAGTACCACCCATCATCAAGCCAAAAATTCCAAGTACCACCTCCAAGTCTCATCGCAGAAACATATGCATCACACACACACACACACACACACACACACACACACACTTGTACACAGTAGGTATATTTAACCAAGTTTACAGGTTTATCCTTCAAATGTTTTAATGCTCACATGCCTTCTTAGATGTGCTGGGAATCTCACAGCACACAAACCATTGTGGTCTTGGTTCTTCATCTGTTTCACCATAGGTGAATCTCAAACTTAGACTTGTGTCATACCGTCTCATAGTGCCTTTTCTGAGCTTTCTCGGCAACTAGCCATGCTTCCTATGTCCTAAGGCTGATTAATTAACTTTATTTTCAATGTATTTAAGTTTATTCGAGGCATTCATTTTTAACTATTGTTTTTAAACAAATGAAAAAGGCTTACAGATAACATCTCATAAAATTTGAAATATGGGAAGCAGTTAACACGACGTAGACGTAATGAAATACAGATGTCGGCGTAGCCCATGTGGTATTTTTAAACTCAAATTAAATTTATTAAAACAAAATTATGAAAAGTCTGAAACATATGTAATTTAGACATAAACATTTTAAATTTCAAATAATTAAATAATACCTTCATTATTAAATAATTACTAAGTACATGTTCCAAGGTCATCTGGTGTACCACCTCATGCTCCTTCAAGTACCACAGTATGAGAACCACTGTAATAGACTATGTGAAAAGTTTAACGCTTTCCTGTGATAATGGACATTCCGTTTTTCCATTTTTTCAAGTTTTCTGCCATTATAACTCTAGAAACCTTCAGCTAGGTCACATAGCAAAATGCTTTGAGCAGTGGTGTCAGTTGAGTTAGTTATTCAGGCTGGATGTGTGGCTGGATGGATGGAGCTTTTTTATTTATGCCAAAGGCAAATTAAAGATTTGTTCTCTAATAATCAGTCTGACATTGGATTTAATTTTTCGGCTTGTTCATTTATGAAACTATTGGAAATAAGCTTAAATGTTTTCAGTTTTGTAATAAAAATTCAGGGGCAGAGGACTGTTCAGGGTCGGTTCCCCCTCTTGCACCCTGTGCTGCCCCAGCTCCCAGTATGATAACCAATGAATGATGATGAATAATCATTCAAACAAACCTTTACGGATACACTTCTTGAAGCTGATTGCAGATCTTCTTTTACCTTGGCATGGTGGTAACACAAACCTGAAACCGATAGGCCATCAGACTCTTCTGCCCTTATGAAGGTCACCACCAACTGGAAGCAGTAAAAGCACGACAGTGCTACCCACCAAGCCACCATGCTGCCCTGGTGAGGATCATGTCATGCCTTAATATATAAAATCACACAGGTGAAAGATGGAGCATTCTGATTTTACCCATGTAAAAATTGTAGGTTAAGTGGCTACTGGAGTGAGGGCAAGTTGTGAAAGGTGAGTAGAGCAAACACTGTGTACAGTCTGATTGATTTTATTCAACTGTGAAACATTCTCAACAGAAATACATGTGGGTTAAAAAGTATGTCCAATATGGCAATAACCCTGGACAAAATCAGCCCCAGATGTTTTAAAACCCTAGAAATCCTAAAAATAAGATCTGTGTAAACAAAGTTCTGTTCTTTTAGGGAAAAAATCCTTGCCATTAGTAATTGCTTAAACGCTACAAATGCTCTAAACAGGTATCAGGTTGAAAAATGCTGAAGTATTCCAACTGCCAGTCATGATATTCACTTAATTTGAAGTTTTGCACGTAATAAACCAACAAGAACCGAGGACGAGGAAGTATGGAGTCACGAATGTGGTGTGGTGTGAAACAAGAACCAAATCAAGCAAAAATGTTGTTTGCTCAGACAGCTCACTTACAATTATGCACCATTCTGTCAGAGCCTGCAAATGCTGGACCACACACAGTTGACCTGGTGGAGGACCTGTCTGGGGCCTATCACTGGACTTAAGGAATACACCCTGACCGCCCTGGTCAGGGTGTATTCCTTAAGTCCAGTGATAGGCCCCAGACACACCATGACCCATTCCAGGGTAAAGGGTTACAGAAAATAATAAATTAATTCATGGACTTCACACACCTCCACCAGTCTATCACAGGACATCACACACTCGTATACACTCACACCTAGGAGAGATCTAGAGCAGCAAATCCACAAACTGGCATGTTTTGGGAAGAAGCATGAAGAACCTTTTTATCCATTATCTCTTCATCATTAATGAATATGGAATTTCTGTTTGGTTTAAAACATGTAACTGTTACATTTTTATAAGGAACCCTGAAGTATTCCAGCAGAAGTACAATGCAAACACGTTTTGTGATATAGGAAAGAAACTGTAAAAGAAATCATGTTATCAATGCTAAACGTAATGTATTACTGCAAATCGATATCATGCTAAATAAATCATGCTAAATGAGCAAACTGTGTACGTTTTACCGACTTTCAGGCCTGGCAAATGAGTGAGAGTTAATAGTTCATAATAAAAACAGCAAAGCCATCCCTACAGCCCCATCTGCAGGGCGTTTGAGGATATTAGGCCACATTGTCCCCCAGCATCGAAATCTTAGCTGGACCTCCGTCAGTGTAGCATAAAACATATATTTTAATTCCTAGCATAAATATCACATTGCACTTTAAAAACAAACTTATTTTAAGGTCGTATTCATGGCCTATTTCATGCAGTAGACCTATTAGTGAAAGAACAAGTTCTTCAAAGGGGTTTAGTGGTATATCTAATTAAAAGGTTTTGGAATGAGAGCTTTAAGGACATGTGAGTGCGATGTTGGGTGTCCACATACAAGTGGCCATGTAGTGTATCTCACACTTATTAACAGTAATGTTTAAAATGGAAGAATTACCTTCGTGGACATATTCCCTTTCCAAACCCACATAAAATTCAGGGATGTTCTGGCTAGTGGACTTGCTCTGGGTACTGGACACAACACTGATGTAGCCTAGCGGTTAAGGTACTGGATTACAGACCACATAGTTCATGGTTCAAATCCCACCTCTGCCAAGCTCCCACTGTTGGGTTCTTGAGCAAGAACCACAATAATCCACAACTGCTCGGATTGTTGTGCTAAGGTTGTAGTGTTTGAAATCACTCAGGATAAGGGCGTCTGCTAAATGCTGTAAAACTAATGTTATGTGTCTATCCTGCAGCACAGAGTGCAAGGCAGGAAATAACCCTAGGTCGGGGTGCCCATTACAGATCACGTACACACACACTAACACTGGGACACTAGAGAGACGGCAAGTGACTTAATGTATCTGTATTTAGGATCGTTATCTTGCTGCATGCTTGCTGCTCATGTTTTCGTGAAATTTAGTTCACAGATAGATGTCCTGACATTTTCCTTTAGAACTTGCTGGTATAAGTTAGAATTCATTGTTCCATCAATGATGTTAAGATGTTCTGGCCCAGATGCTGCAAAGCAGGACACAACCATGATTTACTACCACCACCATGTTTCACAGATGGGACTCTTATGCTGAACTACAGTGCTTTCTTTTCTCAGCAATAACTCTTCTCAATTAAACCAATTAAATACATAAGCCATGCTTCAACTTGTACTTTACTATTTTTCAACCCGATTTCTGATACTTTTACTTAAGTACTTGTGTACTTCTGCCACCTCTTATATGCAGACTGCTAGCATCATTAGCTGTGTGTGTTTGGGTAAAACTGCTAAAATTGTGTATTGAGGATGATGCTGGTGAGTAAGTTCTGTAATTAAAGGCTTTGGTTTCTATGTTATTATTATTTTTTTTTTTCCCATAAAGAAGAACTAATGTGAAACCCTGCTGTGTTTCTCTAGCTAATGGGTGCTAGTCGGCTGCGCGTTTGCCCTTCTATCTGTTTAAGTATTATGTCCCTGCTGCGTATCCGTACGCGTTGTGCCCAGCTCCCGAGTCCCTCTGCAGTGAATTGAAGATGGCGGAAGCGCCGTTACGGACCAGCCGGTTTTTCTGTCACCGTTGTTCCGAGGAGATCAGCCCGCGGCTCCCGGTGAGTCCAAGCTTTAAACGGGTCCGAAATAAATATTAAGATCGATGTGTTTGTTTAGAAAAAAGTTGCTGTGTTGGCAAGCGTTTTGCGTTTGGGTCCGATCATCCGCTAGCCTAGCAACCGGCTAAGGTAACTAGCTGGAGGCTGATAGCAAACAAGCTGTCCTTATATAGCACTAACATGTGTAACTTTAGATAACGACTCTTGTCTGGTTGGTTTATCTTAAAACATTTCTAATTTATTCACATTTTTAATAGTTGTTGTAACCCTGAATTTGATTTTAAGTTAACTACCAGCTGGATAACGTTCTTAACGTCTCATACGAAAAGGGCTGCGTTCCAAACCAAACAATACAGTACTAAATAGTCTATATAGGTATGAAGAGGGCTGGTGGTGATGTAGTGGGTAATTATAGTATTGAACGCAGTTTGAGACGAAGCCTTTAACTCCTTATTTGGCTAACTGGCGCTATCAAACTGTTGGCTTGCTAGATATGGCAAGTGTATCACAAAACTTGCGTATGTTTTACGCAATATTTACTTATTTAGGTAACAAATGTGTTTAATTCATATTACTAAAGTTAGTTGTTTTAGTCCATTAACGTAAATGTAAAATATTTAATAGGAAAAGGAATGGGAATGAACAGTCTGAGTATCTTATTGTATTGTAGTGTTTGTTGCATACAGGTTAATAAACTTTATAAATACTCTTACTATCATTCTCAGCACTGCAGTGACACTGATGGTGTTAGTGATTGTTGTGCTGGTTGGTATGAGTGGATCAGACACAGCAGTGCTGCTGGAGTATTTAAACACCTCAGTGTCACTTCTGGACTGAAAATAACCCACCAACCAAAAATGCACTGATGAAGGATTAGAGGATGACCAACACAAACTGTTCAACAACAGATGAGCTAGTCTCAGACTTTCCATCTGTAAGGTGGAGAAATATGGTAGATGTGTCTATTAGAGTGCACAGTGAAGTTTCAGTCTTGTAATATGGTGACTGTATCGCAATAAAAACAACGGGGAATCGTCATCCTTTTTCTCAGTATGATGTGATTTTAAAAATGAAAGAGCGTTTGTGCTGTACTCATAACAGGGGGTTGATACAGTGGAACGATTAATGTACAGGGAGACAGTATTTGCTTCTAATTTTAAAGAAAGGTTAAATGTTGAACTGTATAGTAACCTGTTTCTGTGAGTGTCTTTTGCGATATAGTGTTTAATATTCAGACTAAAGGGAAGCAGATGCTTTTGTACTGTTCAGTAATGATTCTTCGCAATTTGGTTAGTAAACCTTCTAGTCTTCTAATCATTTGGTTAACTGTAGCTGTCATGGTTTTTGGACTGGGTGATACGTCAGCTATGTTGCAACACTTGACATTTTCACATGTCAAAATATTTGGTTTTGCTCCAACATGTTCAGCTTGTAACGTGTGTGTGTTAGCTGACTGAAGTTTTTTTTATATTCCAGGTAATGATATTAAATTGGCTGGAGTTTTTTTTTCGTACAGTATTAAGTAGAAATATTTCTAGGTTAAGGGTCAAGCTGTTGTCAGAAACAGGTTTTCAGTTTCCTGGTAGCTGACGGCTCTCCTGGCTTTACTCTGAGCACTGTCAGAGTCATCTGTTGTGATTGACACTTCAGTTGGTTTTGTTATCTGTCACTGGCTTGATGTGCTGTTTAGCCTTTGGGTGTAACGTTGCACCTGATCAAAGCTGTATTCCAGGAAGTTCTTATGTGATTTATTTTTTTTTGTGTGTGTGGGGTTTGTTGTCATTTAATTTACCTGTGTGTGTGTGTGTGTGTGTGTGTGTGTGTGTGTGTGAAGGAAAGAACAAAATCACTCAGGATCCCAAGATCCCTCCCCAAAACTGCTAAAATTCGTAGAAGCGCTAGGACTTAAAGACTAAAAGAGTGTAAGATACTGAGTGTAACTATACTCTCTGCTCTCGATTCGCTTCACAATACTGAGTTCACGATTTGTTTAATTCCTGAATTGTATACTATGCAAAACAATGACATTTTCTTGAATATGTTTTTAAACAAAAAACTGTATTCCCCTGCAATTAAAATAAATGACTAGAAACAGGGGTTTAAATTGTAAATCAAATTCTCTCTTGTAGCTTCACCATATTTTAAATTATTGAGTGAAGTCATTCCTTTTTTGTTTCTGAAGAAGCATGAATTCTAACAATTTTTTAAAAAGGTGTGTTTTTCATGTATAAAAATGATTTATTTGTTTATTATTTATTGTGGCACCAATGGCTGTTCATGACAGGCACAAGATTCATTCATTCATTCAAGATTCATTCATGCATGTCTTTGGAATGTGGTAGGAAACCGGAGTACCCAGAGTAAACCCATGTCGACACGGGGAGGGCATGCAAACTCCACACAGGTGGAGTCCGAGGTCGGGATCGAACCGGGGACGCTTGAGCTTGTGAGACGACCACGCTTGTATAATACCACCATGCCATGCCATCCTTGTATAATACTTTAAACAAAAAAAACTTTTAGTCTTCTTCAGTTAAAAGAAATTAGGTTTTATGAATGTGCATGGAAGCATGATGCATGTACGCCCTCTGGTGTTCAAAAAAGAAATTGCATTCAATGGCATAATAAACAGACCGCATGTGACATCGTCAATCTCTATGATACGTATTGTTACATTTTTGCATCGATGGGTCATTACACCCCTAACTGAAAAACGACCCCCATCCTTAAACTATTATTCAGCTGGCATTAAGAAATGCCAATCAACCAACCCATGAGTTTTAGTAAGTATTTAATAATGCTATTATTATATTCCATTCATTGACACAGAGTCCATGAGACCTTTCAGTTCTTCTATGGAGGATAATGAATGGTGGCTTTTGTTGGTGCCCTTTTGACATCCTTTTTAGATGGTACACCTCTCATTGTACCAGCACTCTAGAATGACCCCTGACAATATGGAGCTCCTGTATTCCATGTAAGCCTCTTTTACACAAGAGTAACCTTTACTGGTAATATCTTGGCTTTGTATCTTTCACACCTGCAGCATTCAAATGGTAATATACCAGGATGTTCCTATTCACACACTGAACAGATTTCTGTTTCATAAAGGCTGGTTCATGCTTCTGTGTGTATGTACACGGATCACCCAAACATTAAAGCTACTCACAGACTGAATAACAAATAACGTTTATTGTCTCGTTGCAGCAGCTCATGTTAAGCTGTGAGATATAATGGACAGTAAGTGAAGAGTTGGTTCGCTTTTGGCTAAGATCAAGTGTAGAAGAGTTGGTTCTCATAGTTGATGTGTTGAATGTGGGAGAAATGTTAAGGAGTAAAGACCTAACGAATAGGGAGAACCTACTAATAGAGGCAACAGGTGGTGACAAAGTCAAAGTCAGATTTATTTCTGTAGCACTTTTTACAATGGAGCATTGTCTCAAAGCTTTACAATTTGATGTTATCATCTAATATCTAAGACCACTCCCAAATTGAGCAAGCCTAGGGTGAAAATGCAAATGCTATGAAGAAACCTTGGGAGGACCAGGGTTCAAAAAAGGACTCATCCTCCTTGGGTGCTGCATGAGAGTGCAACAAATCAGCTTTAAACACGGCTCAGCTGCTTGTAGGTTATGAGATCGGGCGCATGTTGATGAAGGGAAGCGTTTGATTTCGGTTATGTTTGGAGTGCTCCTTACGACATAGTCTCGCTAAATAGTGAAGCACTAAAGAGGGAGTAGGGATACTAAAGAGGGGGTAGGAATTTATTTCGGACACAGCCATGTCTTCAGTGTGGTGGAAGCTCTTCACGGCATGCTGTTTGGATTACATACATGGCGAAACTAAGCCGTGATAGAACAACTACACAAACGTTTGGAACAAATGATATAATAAGACATAAAATGGCATCACCCTGCAGAATTTGACAAGGGGAATAACTAAAGCTAGCGCAGAGCCAGGCACAAGCCAGCATCCCTTGTTGTTATCTTTATTTAGCAATGAAGAAGCTTCCATTAAAACAAAAATGTTTGGTTGTCATTTACAGTTCTTAGATGGAAAGAAAACCTGGATCGGCCGGTCACATGTTAAAAAAAGAAGTTGGAAATTGGAATTGGCTAAGATAAGTTCAGTCGGTGCATCTCTGTTAGGAACACTATACTAATACTGCCAGTCCTTGCTGCCACAGACTGGTCAGACTGCTCACCAAGCTAACCCCTGTCCATCACATTAAAAGCTAACAATGGGCACGCGAGTGTCAGAACTGGACCTTGGGGCGCTGGAAGAACGTCGTCTGGATCGATGGAACTCATTCTCTTCCATCACGTGGATGTAATAGCACTGCGGAAGGGAGACGAGCCATTGGAGGGATTGGAATGTTCTGGGTAATGCTCTGCTGGGAGACCCTGGGTCAGGACATTCATGTGGGTGTTAATTTGACTCATAACACCTATTATCTATAAATTGTTATGGCCCAGATGGTTTTAATGTTTTGGCTGATCAGTGTATAATCCATATTCTGTTTACCCTACTTACTCTCAGTGCTCAGCTGGAGCAGCATCTGCTTTCACTATGCTCATTATCACTCACACACGTCATTCCTTTAAGTAGGAGCTTAGATAGTGGTGGACCAGATAGAGAGACAGGATATTAAAAAGCCCTATAGGGTGTAAAGACATGCTTTGCTTAACCTTCCTGTGAAATAGGACACCACATGATTTCCACATTGCGCGAAGACCAGATTATATGCTGCCTACAAGTCAAGGCATGCACTGATATATGGTGACCTTTTTGCTTGTAAGTAGGGAAAGTGCAGATTAAAATTATGATAGAAGGTACAGTACAAATATAAGCCAGTAACACAGGCATTTATTATGACTATCAAGACGTGCACTAGTGTACAAATGTCTTAGGCCACCACTAGAGGAGTTGTTTTGGCAATGGTATAATGACCATATGTAACATATTGTCAATGATTGGGTTGGAACATTCAAACTTGGATCCGTTCTCCGTAATACTCTTTCCATTAATCTTCTTTCCAGTCTTGTGAGTTCTTGTGAGTGGTTTCTTGAATGCCACCCTTCCTGATCAAGCTGACTGTAGAAGGGTCAACTTGGCATCCAGATGAAGCTGCCAGATGCTGTTATTGCTCAGGTGTAAGGGGAGATCACACCAAGTACATGCCACTGTAGCCTAAAGAAGCTGTCTTTCTGTTTGTTTGTTTAAATTCTGCATACAAATGTGCTGCGTTTTCTGGTTGTATTCTAATACATATACTGAGAAATAATTATGTTGAGTCATTATACCATTGCTAAAACAATGGTATTTCTAATGTAATGGACTAAGACTTTTGCACAGTACTGTATGTACTGTAATTTTACTTTTTTACCCACTTGCTTTTTTGCATTGTCTATGTCCAGTTCGCTGCGTCATTCTCCGGTCAAGATTTCTAAATTCTGTTATAACCATGGACCTATATTGCATCTGTAAACAGCTGGTCAAATAAAAAAATTTGCTTTTAGGTAGCGCAGTGCCTTCTTCCCCTACATATGCCTAGAAGTACCGAGCACTGGTTATTTTGCCTGGATTTACCTACTTAAGGGTTTAAAGTGTTTAAAAGGTGATATTGCATTGCCTGTTCCGGAAGTTAGCACGTCTTCAAGTGGACTTATTCCTTCTTGGTTGTGTGCAGCCAGCAAGTGTGTTTGTCTCTGATTATATTCCGTAGTGCGTGTTTGTTTTGGTTCTGCAGTTGTGAATGTTAATGTGTTCGGTAGGTACATTTCCATATATTTGATGAATACGGAATTGATAATTATGAAGTGCAATAAACGCAAAAGAATAATAAATCAATCAGTAACTGTAACCATTTAGGCTTTGGATACTTTATAAATGGTTTTACGTGTGGTTTGCGCAGTTTTCTTGAGAAAAGACCCTATATTTTTACATTACACTAGCATAAAAGGGCTGTGACTACTGTAAAGTCAAGTCAACAACCATTTAGATTGACGTTCTGTTTCAGGGAATGTAATGCGGTCATTAAGCGGGGTATACCTCGACTTATGCAAGGTACTGTATATGGGAAAGCTTGTTTTAGGTCGTCTTGATGCATGCTCAATAATCCAGGTAGGAAAATCCCAGAAGTTGAATCATCGGGACAGAATGTTTTGTCGGAGAAACGTTTCATCACTCATCTAAGTGACTTCTTCAGTCTCAGCAGTTGGAAAACTTCCCCAATCTTATATACAGCACCATTACATAACAATGGGACTGGTGATCAGTTTAATATGCAGATAGACATATCCATTAATGACAATGGCCACGTGTGCCATTCACACAGGATTGGGGAAGGGCTGCGATGGCGGCGTTGTAAGATAGTGAGAGGTGTACTCTGAGGCCCCCTCCTCGGTTCAGGGATAGGCGTTCCCATTCTACAAAAATGGCTTCTTTTACTCCGCATTCAAACCATCGTTCCTCCCTATCAAGGATCTGCACGTCTTCATCCTTGAAAGAGTGGCCACTGGCTGTTTGGTTTCCCCGATGTACGATTTCTGGGTTCCTGGTCGGGAGGATTAAGTGCCGGGAGGATTGCCAGGAATTGTACATTGGGGAAACCAAACAGCCACTGGCGAAAGGGATGGCACAACATGGAATACCTACCTCATCAGGACTCTGCAGTTTACACCCACCTACAGGCCAGTGACCACTCTTTCAAGGATGAAGATGTGCAGATCCTTGATAGGCCATTGTCATTAATGTATATGGCAATCTGCATGTTAAACTGATCATTAGTCCCATTGTTATGTAATGATGCTGGTATCAGTCGTTCTGCAAAGGTGTATAAGATTGGGGAAGTTTTTCAACTAGCTGAGACTGAAGAAGTCACTTAGATGAGTGATGAAACGTTTCTCCCACAAAACCTTATGTCTAGATGACCAGATTTCACTTCTGGGACTTGTTTTAGGTCTTTAATTGTATGCTTTTGTCAAACTGGGAACTGTTTTGGCTGGATTGACAGTCACTTAATGCCTTGTGACATGTATATCTGCATTCAGCAATCTTCCTGAACTGTTTTTATAATGTTTTTAGGATTACATCTGTCCACGGTGTGAGTCTGGCTTCATAGAGGAATTACCAGAGGAGCGGAGGTATGTTTTGTTGTACACATCCCCCTAAAATGTTTGTAATTTTGAGATTTTGTCAAATGACATGGTAATATTATAGCAAAGCTGTTCTAAAATAATAGAAAAGATCTTGTAGGACCTTGTAAACTTTGTGTTTCTGATGATGTCATTATCTATGAAGTAAACTAGTAAGATAGATTTGACTCTGCTAGCGTACAGTATATTGGCCGTATGATGATGTCAAGGTTTCTAGCTTGCGAAGTCAGCTCACCACCAGCACTCTCTTCACCATTTCATACATTCAGTATAATTAACTGGCTTATTGTTCTGATTGACCTTCAGAGTGCTGCATGACTATTAAGGGCCATTACTCACTCAAAACATGGGGGAATTACCGCATTACCTTAACTGCTGATTTCTCAGTGAGAGTCATTCACATTTGCAGTGAGGGTGCTGGTACACACAGTGTAGCATATACCACACACGCTCAGCATTTAGATGAATTTACATTTCTAGTCACTGAGGTTCGTTTATCGCCTTCGTTCTATCTGTGTCACATTTGTCAGTTATTTTTCTGGTGATGATCTCATAGATTTGCACATTATGGAACTGTGCCAGTCAATTGATGAACAGTTCTGTTCTCTGCAACTGCTTGCACAGTCCAAGGACATGCATTAGGTTGATCGGTCACTCTAAATTGGCCAACGACTCGTGTTGATATGACCTTGTGGCTGTCGTGGGTATAGCCATTGATGCTGATGCGGCATTAAATAAACTACTAAACAACAAACAATCTTTTGTCGGTACCGTTACTTGTTTGTCCTTTTTTTTACCCGTTTATCCAGACAACCTTGTTTCCCAGGTAATGACACCCAGGCTGAGTGTATCAGGCGGTGATCCTTTCCAAATGAGAATGTAAAGATGTTATTGCTGGATCTGCATTTTGATCTGTGCAAAGGCTGTTCTAAGCTTTAGGCTGTGTGACATTACTTTAGCTGTAATTTTTGTTTCATCCCAAAACCTGCTTCAGGGCAGGACATGCATGATCCTGTTTATTAATTACCTGTTGAGCATTGAAACGATATTTTTTTTCCTGCAGTACAGAAATGGTTTCCAATCATCATCGTCTTCGTCAGCAGCCGATCAGAGCCTTCCACCCTTTGAGGTGAGCAACAGATGTCCTACATGAACTGGCTGATTTTTTCTTTTTTTGGCATATGATATAATTCTCAATAATACATTTCTAACTAGACTTTGTTCCTGGCTATAACAGTGTCAGAGATCTCCCTGATGATCCGTCTTTTATCAGGATTTTCCAGCCCCTTTCATTCCTCCCGGTTTTCATACCCATTAGTCCTCAAAGTGGGGATCGTTACTCCAATGGATGGGGTACACAATCATTACAGGGAATGCCTTGGGTTGCAGAGCAGAGGGGTGGATTACTGTTTGACTTTCCCTCCCTCAGACACAACCAGTCTTGTCATCGAGAATACCAACCTAGCCAGAAGGCACGCTGAGCCTCAAACTCGGTTCTCCCTGTGGTGGACTAGTATAGTGGCCTTTTCAAGCACCATACTGAGCATCTTTGATACTAATATGAATATACTTTTATTGTTAGCTGATACCAACGCTGCACAGCTCAGTCTTGGAACGCCCCACTTCCGTACGTTCAGGCTCATGGGTGCTGGGGCCTAACTGCAGCACCGGATACAAGTCGCGAATCACCTGAATAGGGCACCAGTCCATTGCAGGGCGCAATGCGCGCACACTCTCACTGGACACTGAGAATTCCCGCTTGACATTTGGAAGGTGAAGCAAACCCCATGCAGACCTGAGAAGAGTCCTGGCTTGGGCCAGACTTGAACCGGTCCTGGGCTGTGAAGGTGATGCGATAAGCAGTGTGCACGTGCCGCCCATCTTTAAGCACGTCCGAATGAATAAAACCAGCCTATATATGACTTCTGGCCCAACGGAATAACTAAGCGTAAAAAAAAACATGGAAAACAAATTGTAGGATGCAACGCTTAATGTCTGTGTTGTGTTCTGTGAAACTGTGTACCTGTATTGACTAAATAGACAAGATACTACAGTGTTTCTCATACATTAATTGATTTAATATTATAATAATATGATATAACACCTTGCTAAGGCATTCATTGGCAGACAAGCTTTTATTGGAGAGTTTTTTTTTTTTTAAATGTAAATAACACATTTCCTGTTGTATTTACGACGTAAGAAGGGACCTGAAAAAGCATTTATATGTGTAGCTAACCTGCAGTTTCTGTTTCTCTGCTCGTTTCTCAAGTGTGCTATATTGTAGTTTTTACTTCATTTCCTAACCCTTATTATTACTTTTCATAATAAGGATAATATTGGACTACAAACGTTGTCAGGACGGGTATTTTGCAGTGCATACCTTTTACTGTGTGTTACAGTGGTGCTTGAAAATTTGTGAACCCTTTAGAATTTTCTATATTTCCGCATAAATATGACCTAGAACAACATCAGATTTTCGCACAAGTCCTAAAAGTAGATAAAGAGAACCCAGTTAAACAAATGAGACAAAAATATTATACGTGTTCATTTATTTATTGAGGGAAATGATCCAATATTGCATACTAGTGAGTGGCAAAAGTATGTGAACCTTTGCTTTCAGTATCTGGTGTGACCCCCCTGTGCAGCAATAACTGCAACTGAACGTTTCCTGTAACTGTTGATCAGTCCTGCACACCGGCTTGGAGGAATTTTATCCCATTCCTCCGTACAGAACAGCTTCATCTCTGGGATGTTGGTGGGTTTCCTCACATTAGCTGCTCACTTCAGGTCCTTCCACAACATTTCAATTGGATTAAGGTCAGGACTTTGACTTGGCCATTCCAAAACATTAACTTCATTCTTCTTTAACCATTCTTTGGTAGAACGGCTTGTGTGCTTAGGATCGTTGTCTTGCTGCATGACCCACCTTTTCTTGAGACTCAGTTCATGGACAGATGTCCTGACATTTTAGAATTCTCTGATATAATTCAGAATTCATTGTTCCATCAATGATGGCAAGCCATCCTGGCCCAGATGCAGCAAAACAGGCCCAAACCATGATACTACCACCACCATGTTTCACAGAAACAGGGTGCCCACTCACATCTGATTGTCATCCCATTGATTGAAAACACCTGACTTTAATTTCACCTTCAAATTAACTGCTAATCCTAGAGGTTCATAAACGTTTGCCACTCACTAATATGTAATATTTGATCAGGTTCCTCAGTAAATAAATGACCAAGTATAATTTTTTGTCTCATTTGTTTAACTGTGCTCTCTCTATCTGCTTTTAGGACTTGTGTGAAACTCTGATGCTGGTTTAGGTCATATTTGTGCAGAAATATAGCAAATTCTAAAGGGTTCACAAACTTTCAAGCACCACTATGTTAAATGATTACTGTATTTTATGTGATTTTTACTGGAAGGTGTCTTTGAATGTCTTGAAAGGCGCCTATAAAGGCATCTGTCTCTTTTCATTCCAAAATAGTCTTGAGAAGTGAGTGAAAACATGACATGTTGTGGACTGACTTCAAAGAAGTCCTGCTTTCAGATTTACTGGGTACTTAATTGATAAAGTTACTGTGTGTTAGGACAGATGTTCTGCACAGAAGAGAAACAAAACAGATCTGTTAATCTTTCTTCCTGCTGTTTTCCCAGAATGTGGACCCAACTCTGTTCACCTTTCCACACCCTTACGGCCAGTTGGCTCTGGGCATCTTTGGTGAGGGCTTTGATCTCCGCTCGGGCATGCCTGGGGAAGACGGACGAGATGCTGAGAACCGGAGGGAGCGGGACTTGGCATCACGCCAACGCTACGGAGCCAGGCAGCCTCGGGGACGTCACATTCCCCGGAGCCAATGGACACGCACGAAAGGCGTGCCTACTTTAGAAGGGTGAGGATATGACACTGCCAAGCTTTTCATCATGCATGCCGCCTCGAGAGTGAAACAGTCCCAGTTTGTATTCAAGGAGAAGCTGAAATTATGAAGGGGGCGGCAATGGTAGTGATTCAATTCTGGCCTGACGTCTGGCCCCCCCTTTGTGATTTGTATGTTCTCCTCCCCACGTTCTGGACAGAGTATTCAAGTTTCTCCCATGTTCTAAAGACAGTTAGGGTCCCACCGGGCCCCAAAGCGCCCCAGTTGTGAGGGTTTTTTTGCTGTGTGTATGGGTACACGTATCTTGTGGATGAATGCACCCTTTGTAGATCAATTCCCTCCTTGCATCCTTTCTCCCTGTAGAATTCCTACGACCCTGAACTGAATTTTGATTAAGCGAAACGAATGAGGTGAATGAATGAAAGGAATATATGACTACTGAATTTGAAGGTTGAATTTTAAAAAAGCAAATTACTGAATGTAATACACATGCAGGCAGATTATCTTGTGTTAATGCCTGCCTGTTTTTTTACCTATTTTCCGGACGTAGGGACAGTAAGGCGCGATATCATTGATCTCTGCTAGCGGATCTATTTTCATACATAAAAGCGCACCGGGTTATAAACACATAAATGAAACAAAACTCTTAAGTTCCGTCGGAAGCTCAGTTTGGTCTTTACCTGGGAGGGCGTCTACATCTGCTTCCTCCTCTCTCCCTTCCGTACCATTGATTCGTTAATGTTGATTCTTCTCGCAGCGCTCCTATGACCCATGTTGTACTGCGTGACCGATAAGCGTTTGAGTTTTGAACATCCGCTTCGAAATGAATGCATGAATGCCGTACCTAATGCTTAGCACATACCCGAAAAAAAAAAAAAACGTATTACTCCGCTATGCTGCTCACTAACGGTGGCCCGTAAGCTCGTAACTTACCAAGGCCGTGCTAAAACATTTTGACAGATTTATGAGCGCCGTGTACCATCTACAATCGGTTCTAGGTCAGAAGGCTCAACCAGAATTAATTCATACATTAGACGCACCGCATTTAAAGGCGCACTGTCGATTTTTGAGAAAATTAAAGGATTTTAAGTGCGCCTTATGGTCCGAAAAATACGGTAATCTAAAATTGGGCAACATGAGTCACAGTCATATAAATTTAAAAGTAATTTTTTTTTTTTAATTGAAGTCTTCTTTTTTCTGTCAATAATTGAATGTATTTGAAATATTGGAAGAAGCAACCAGGAAAGAACAAGTTTTCAGGCACTTTGCATTTAGTTCGAAGGCATTTCTAGTTACACATGATGATATGACTCTGCCCTGGCTTGTGTTTAGTTCATTTTTGTTTGCATATTGTATGAAAATCAAGAAAATGAGGTCTAAATCAAGTTTAACTCCCTGTCTGAAGTAGAAGGAAACCTTGTAAATTATGCAAAGCATGGTGTTTTCCAGAAACTCCACGCATGTTACTATATGTTGATTTTCCCAGAGTGGATATAATGGGTTGTGTTTTGTGTTTTTTCAGAATAATTCAACAATTAGTAAATGGAATTATTGCACCAACCGCTATGCCAAACATGGGATTGGGACCATGGTATGTTAATACAGACTAAATATTTGTTGTAAATAAATCTTAAATCAACAAAACTTCACTGTTACTTGGACGTATCTTTTTCTAGGGGAATGCTGCATTCGAATCCAATGGACTATGCATGGGGTGCCAATGGATTAGATGCCATTATAACACAGGTAGGACACCTGCAAAGACTATTACCATTGTGTCCAGGTATGCGCTGTTTAATATCCGTATTAGGTTCTGTGAAACCGAAGTGGATGTTGACTAGACATTGGGATAGTCACAGTCTTTTTATGCGACTGTAACGTAAATACAAAGGATATTTTTGCAAGAATGCGTCAGAGACATTCAACGCATGTGTTCACAATGTTAGTGGCACTTACTTTATACACACCTTGTAATGATTGAAAATACAGTAATGTATTGGTATGACCATGTGTAGGGGAACTAACAGTTAAGAGGCTGGTTTGATGGATCTGATACTTTTTTGTGAGGGAAGCCAAAAAATTTATTGAGAGACATTTATTACGAACAACACTAAAGATCAGTCAGATGAAACAGAGACTCAACGGGTGAATGTGAACTAGCTTGTATACAGTGGGGCAAAAAAGTATTTAGTCAGCCACTTGTGCAAGTTTTCCTACTTAGAAAGATGAGAGAGGTCTGAAATTTTCATCATAGGTACACTTCAGCTATGAGAGACAAAATGAGAAAAAAAAATCCAGGAAATCACATTGTAGGATTTTTAAAGAATTTAAATGTAAATTATGGTGGAAAATAAGTATTTGGTCAATAACAAAAGTTCAACTCAATACTTTGTAACATAACCTTTGTTGGCAATGACAGAGGTCAAACGTTTCCTGTAAGTCTTCAGCAGGTTTGCACAAACTGTATCCTGGTATTTTTGGGCCCATTCCTCCATGTAGATCTCCTCTAAGCAGTGATGTTTTGGGCTGTTCGCTGGGGCAACCCACCCCAAGACTTTCTCCCTACAACCACTATTTTTCTAAATACTTCTCGGGCGAGGTCTGAGACTGGCTAGGCCACTCCGGACTTTGATATGCGTTTTACGGAGCCACCTCCTCGTTTCTTAGTGTTGTGTTTTTTGGGATCATTGTCATGCTGGAAGCCCCCGTCCATGGTTCCATCTATCAATGTTTTCAATGATGGAAGGAATTTTGGCTTAAATCTTCACGATACATGGCCCCCGTTCATTCTTCCCTTAACACAAATCAGTCCATATACACCTTTCCCCCCTTTGCAGAAAACCAGCCCCAAAGCATGAGTTTCCAACCCCATTCTTCACAGTAAGGTATGGTGTTCCCCCCCTTGGGAATGTGACTCCACATTCTTTTCCTCCAGTTGAGTTTTTACCAAAAAGTTTCTATTTTGGTTTTCATCTGACCACATGTTTCTCATTCTCCCAATCCTCGTCTGGATCATCCATATCCTCTGGGCCCCCCCCCCCCAAACTTCAGACGTTCCTGGACATGTACTGGCTTAAGCATGGGGCCCGCCTGGCACTGCAGGATCTGAGTGTCCTCTCGGCTATTTTGTTACTGATGGTAGCCTTGTTACTTGGTCCACAGCTCTCTGCAGGTCATTCACAGGTCCCTCTGGTGGTAGTTCTGCTGGGATTTTTGCTCACCGTATCATTTGACCCCAATGGGATGAGATCTTGCGTGGGGCCCCCCAGATTGAGGGAGATTATCAATATCTTGGTATCTTCCTTTTTTCCTACAATTGCTCCCACATTGATTTTTCACACCAACCTCGCCTATTGTAGATTCACGTCTTCCCAGCCTGCTGCAGGTCTACATTTTTTTTTTTTTTTTCCTGTGTCCTTCGACGCCATGGGAGGTGAGTTTGGAGTCTGACTGTTTGAGGCTGTGGACAGGTGGTCCTTTTAGTATCAGATAACGAGGGTCAAACATATGCCATTATAGTAACGAGTGGAGGACAGAAGAGCTTCTTTGGATGTAGCAGTTATACGGAGGTCTGTTCTGTGAGAGCTGGTTTGTTGGGTGACCCAAATACTTTATTTTCCAGTATTAGGTGTTTCCACCCTATTTCCAGTTTAAATTCTTTAAAAAAAATCCTTTTTTTTTTTTTAGTCGAAAATGCCTTTTTTTTGGTTTTTTTTTTTTTTTTTTTTTTGTTTTTGTTTTCTTTAAATTTTTTTTCTCATTTTGTCTCTTCATGTTGAATTGTACCTTATGAATGAAAATTACAGACACCCAACCTCTCCTCTTTCTAAGTAGAAACTTTCACAATTCAGTGGTTTACTAAATTACTTTTTTGGCCCCAACTGTCATTTATATCGGTGATAGAAATATACAGGTAAGTGGGAAGAATGAACAGGAGTACTACTTTTTACAAGAGGACAGGCAACGTACACTTACAACAACCATTTACACCACCGCTTGTTACAAATAGTCATACACAAAAACATGATAACTGCACAAAAAAGTCTCTAAACATATCAGCTGAGTTAAAACGGTTCTCTAGTCCAACATGAACAAGCGAGCAAACGACTTCTGAATGATGTACTTCTGCTTTTAAGCTCAAATACCCCATCTCTGCACGTGGATTCCGAGCTTTGAATTGGCTGTTGCGGTGACAACTTTTATGGACACAGTGTCGATTAAAAGACAGATTTTTTATATTTCCTATTAGAATTTTGAATGCCAGGGTACTGTTTGTGCTTCCTTTATGTCACAAATAATCTGTAACAACCGTTTGTGAGCCTAGCCGTAACTGTTATAACTTTAATTATGTCTTAAAAACTAAATAAAAATGCTAATTGAAAATACACACAAACCAAACCTTTGCGTTTTCGGTTCATTGTGGGCAAATGACTATGTATGATTGATTAAGAGTTGATTTTTCTAAACGAAATGCATATCTAAAAGTCTTAATTCTCTTGAATATTACAGCCGAGTGACAGCTGAAGTAAGAAATAGGAATGATTTTGAAACGGTTTTTATTCATGTGCGTTATTCCTCACGCTGTGGTGGAATGCCATTATTCATTTCACATGCACTATTAAACATTTATATGCCTAATGAGTTCTTCTGTGCTTCTTGTCTCTCCACAGTTATTAAATCAGTTTGAAAACACGGGGCCACCTCCTGCAGACAGAGAAAAGATCAAAAACCTCCCGACAGTTCAGATCACAAAGGAGCACGTGGGTGAGTCTGTGTAGTATCAGTGCAGTGTGGAAGGATGCAGGCAAACCCCAGGCTAACACTGGTTATCTAGTAGCGTACTGAAGATCTGGCACGTCTTAACACTATAAATAAACTGGTTTGGCTGATGATTACGGGACCCATTTCCATGACATTTGAAACATGCAATAATGTGTCCAAATGATTCACCGCCAGTAGGCGAATGCAGTCTGAAACGAATACTATTCCAAGCCAAACCTGTCACACACCAGCAGGCCAAAAATCTGAGAGCACTATTGTTGTTTGGATTTTTATGGAGAAGGATTCAACCAGGACGTTGACCGGACGTTACCATACAGGCACACAGTGGTGTAGATGCTTTACATGTAATGTTTATTTTATAAAAGAATGTTAAGTCATTTAGTGCTAGTACAATACGGTAATTCTTATCTTTGTGTCTTTTATAAAATTTGAAACACAGAAAATGAAAGGGCCATTATTGTTTCTGCCTTCAGGACTGTGATTCTCTTTTCTGTCAGAACTTGTCGCAAGGGTTTGCTTGTACTAGTTTTCTGTCATTCAGATGTGAATTAACTGTATATGAGACAGATTTATTTCCTGTTATTTCTTAAGACCTCCTACGTAAACGCGAACAGACAGTTGGGTGGATCAGGCTCTTAGGAACTGTTGTTTGCAGCAGCAGGCTATACATACAGTGGGGCAAAAAAAGTAAATACTTAGCCTGCTTAAATAGGAGAACTTGCACAATCAGTGGCTGCCTAAATAGGCAGCCACTGATTGTGCAAGTTCTCCTATTTAAGATGAGAGAGGTCTGTAATGTCCATCATAGGTACACTTCAACTATGAGAGACAAAATGAGGAAAAAAAATCCAGGAAATGACATTGTAGGATTTAAAAAAAAATGTAATTGTAAGTCATGGTGGAAAATAAGTATTTGGTCACCCACAAACAAGCAAGATTTCTGGCTCTCACAGACCTGTAACTTCTTTAAGAAGCAAAAATCCCAGAACTGCACAAAGGGACCTGATGAATGACCTGCAGAGAGCTGGGACCAAAGTAACAAAGGCTACCATCAGTAACACACTACGTCGAGAGGGACTCAGATCCTGCAGTACCAGGCTTGTCCTCCTACTTAAACCAGTACATGTCCAGGCCTGTCTGAAGTTTGGCAGAGAGCATATGGATGATCCAGAAGAGGATTGGGAGAATATCATATGACCAAAGGAAACCAAAATAGAAGTTTTTGTAAAAACTCAACTCGTTGTGTTTGGAGGAAGAAGAATGCGGAGTTGCATTCCAAGAACACCATACTAACTGTGAAGCATGGGGGGTGGCACCATCATGTTTGAGGCTGTTTTTCTGCAAGGGACAGGAGAACTGATCCGTTTAAGGGAAGATGAACGTGGCCATGTATCGTGCGATTTAAGCCCACACCTCCTTCCATCAGTAAGAAGCCATTGAAGATGGAAACTGCTGGGTCTTCCAGCATGACAATGACCCAAACACACCACTCAAGGCACGAAGTAGTGGCTTCGAAAAAAGCATTTCAAGGTCCTTGAGTGGCCTAGCCAGTCTCCAAGACCTCGTCCCCATAGAAAATTTGTGAGGGAGTTGAAAGTCTCATGTTGCCCCAAAACATCACTGCTCTAGAGGAGATCTGCAGGAGGAATGGGCCAAAAATACAAGCTTACAGTGTGTGCAAACCTGGTGAAAACTTACAGGAAACGTTTGACCCTGTCATTGCAACAAAAGTTTATGTTACAACACAGTAATTGTAGCTTGAACTTTTGTTATTGACCAAATACTTATTTTCCACCATAATTTACAATTAAATTCTTTAAAAATCCTACAATATGATTTCCTGGATAATAATTGAAGTGTACCTATAATGAAAATTACAGACCTCTCATTTTTCTAAGTAGGAGAACTTGTACAATCAGTGGCTGACTAAATATTTTTTGCCCCACTGTAAGTGGTATTGGGTTCCCATTAAATTTTGGTACATGACAGATGGAGGTTTGCTTTCACGCAGCCACAGGTGCATTATTGCAGTCTGTGTTTGTTTCGTGCACGCTGACACACAGCGCTAATACGCATTATAACCTAATATGTGCATTGATTATGGAGCTCAGTAGGTATTTAAGATTTGATGGTCTCATGACCTTGTGTGATCTGCCACTTTGTAACTGACCTTGGTAGTTGCTGCTAGATTTGTTTCACTTTCACATTGCTTATTATACTGAAGATCATAAACATACACCAAGAATAAGTATGTAAAACGCAAGGGTCAGTGCTGCGACCATATGCTTTATTTTTGCATTGGGATTACACTTGCAAAAAGTCCATCTTTGCCCTTTGTTGCATGATGTAGCTGCTTAACTTGTGATTGAACTTTGTGATTGTGACTGCAGCCAACTCTGAGTACAAATCTAAAACTCAGAGGTACTTTATCTGATTTTTATTCTTTCATGTTCCTCCCCAGGTTCTGGTTTAGAGTGTCCAGTATGTAAAGAAGACTACACTGAGGGGGAGAGTGTTAGACAACTTCCATGCAATCACTTATTTCACAACGACTGTATAGTGCCCTGGCTCGAACAGGTAACTCCTCATCTTCTGATTGCTAGATGCAGGTATGTCGCTGTCGTCATAGTTACAGAAAACCAGCATACCCTGTCAAAATCCTAATCTTTGATCACAACACATTCTAAAAATGAAATTGAGATTAATTTGAATTGAATCAAACTGTCTGTGCATGCGACATCAGTCTCAGAAGCTTTACACAAATCTGGCCTGTATGGCGTGGTGGCACGAAAGAGGTCTTTTAAGAAAGCGTTCTCAGTTTTGTTTCTAGCAAGCTGTACCCAGTGTGCCATTCGGCCATTGCATTCTGTAGTGCAAACAACATTACATAATTTGCTACCTATTGAAGCATTACAGCTGTTGTTTCTGCTATACTGTGGCATGGTGCTATATGAAAAATTCATACTGTACCGGCAATTAACATCAGTATACCGGATGTATTGATGTGCCGCCCAGTACTGGTGGTAGCATTTTGGTAGCCGCCTTTAGTGGGATCTGGTTTGGTTAGGATTGAAGGAAATGCATGCTGCTACATAAATCAATCCCCTGAGGGAAAGCTGTGGTGCGGCCCTCTGCTAGACAGCCAAAGAGCAAATAGAGCGCATCTCTCCTTCCTCATCGTCCTCCTCCTCCAGGTCCCCCAGCAATGAGAATGCTGCCAACAACTCTTAGTATCCCTCAGTCCACCCCCACACACATACACACACATCTCTCACAACCACTCAACATGTTATCACCTCGGAGAGTGCTAATGTGGCCAGCAGCTTATACAGACCCACTAAAATTCTTCACTCCATGAGAGCAATGCAGCAACTGATGTAGAGAACGGAGAGCTCTTTTAAAGCTCCAGTTCACTCCTAGTTCTGCTTCCAGCATAATAACGACTCTGAACACACTGCTAAAAGATAACGCAGTGGCTTGAGGAGAGGCAAGTGAAGGTCCTTGAGTGGCCAAGTCAGAACGCTGACCTAAATTTGCTTTGCGTGAGCCAGAATAATTTCTGGAATGAAAAATATCCACCAATCGAGGTGTGCAAAACTGGTAGTGTCCAAATAAACTGATTCCTGTAATTAAGACAAAAGGTCACCCTGTGAAATAGGAAATTCAGTATTCAAGTCATATCAGAACTGTTGCCTTGTTCTTGTTACTTGAGAGTTGTTCTAAGGTAAAATATATAAGTAAAACTGGAAAATATATGTTCACGTGATTTGATTTCAGACTGTAAGACAAAGTCTGTAGGGGTGTGACAGTTGTCTATAGGCACTAGAGCCTGACTGAAAATGGGTGTTGCCAGTATTATGGACCAATTCAAGCTAATTGCAGATAAATGGGTACCGCCATTTATAACGAGTAATAAATGATGCATACAAATAGGAGCGACAGCCCAGTGACTGCGTTTACATGCACTTAATAATCCGATAACTGCAGAATCAGATCCAATCAAGCAGTGTACATGCACTTGAGTAATCAGATAATAGGAAAGCTCCAGGTTTACATTCCTCAGATAATAATCAGATTTGTACTTTGCAAGCAACCAGTAATCTCACAGAAGGACATGAAATGAACTCAAATTTCCTGTCATGGCTGTTTGTGAACATGTACCCACTTTACTGCCAAATACAGATCTTAGTTTTTTACGGTTTTTAATAGTGCACAATGCTGCCCTTCTTACAGCTTTCTCTGTATTGCTGCAAAGACGGAGATAAGCGTTTCGTTTTTGAGGGTGCTGCATTTAATTTCTGAGTTGCCAGATTCCTTAAGAGAAACAAGCAACCAGGCCTATGGAAACGAGCCCAAAATAAGTGAATCGGCTGAAAAATAAATAAAATAAAATAACCCGAACGTACGACCTACTACAACATGAGAGATGTATGTTTTCCTTTTAACTTTAGAGGTTGACAAAAATCAACTTGCAGTTGTATTGGAGACTCAAGGTCAGGGAGCAAGCCCAAATAAGGAACTACACTTTAGAATCAAGCCCAGAGTTCTGCAAATGCCAATATTTGTAAGCGACGGGAAAAAGAAAATACAAACTTGCTTAGAAAAAGTGGACCTGGCAACTGTGATTCTGCTTGCTGCTTCTATCCGGTTACATTTGCATGCATGCGCAGACTGAGAAAACCGATACAAATCGGTGTTATCGGATCTTTTAATCTGATTTTAAGACCTCAATCCGACCTGTGAGGTCTGAGTGTGTTGTTTACATGAACACTTAAATAACTACAGAAATCTGATTATGATCCGATTATTAAGTGCATGTAAACACTTTTGTCATTGTGTAGTATGCCCACTAGAGGGCAGACTACAACGCCACTGTTCACAACACACACGTTTGGTGGTAGAGTAGCCTCTCCAATCCAGGGTTTGTGTATTCAGTGGAAGAAATAAAAATAAACCAATTCATAGGTTTTAATTGTACCTTGTTGTGTAGAAGAGTAGCAGTGTCATGAAAATAAATTGGGCCATCCTGGAGCGTGAATCATCTTTGTCCAGCATATCCATGGTGAACTTGTTTGTTTGTTTCAGGGGGTAGGGGTTAGGTTGATCTGTGAAATAACCACTAGCATAATGAAAGGGTAAGATTTGGATCAGATTCAAACTTGGACATCCCGCCAATATAATTCAGTTCACTTGTGGAATAGGTTTGGCAGCACTCACGTACTAATTCTGGCAGACTTAAAGCCAATTACTGCTTTGGATTTTTGCTTTTTAGAATGTAGCTTCCATGATGTCATCAAAATAATTTGGTTTACTACTGTATTTGTTAAACATTTTATATGTGGCACATTTATTTGTTTCACCCATATTTTTCTCAAGGGTAATGTATCTGATTTAGTTTTTTCAAAAACTTGTATTTTTATACCAAAAAACAAACAACAGAAAACAATTTGACCCTTATCAAAACTTTAATATTTGTACCTGCACCTACAGCCTGTTTAGGTAAGTCATAGAGAGAGAAACTAAATTAAATCAGTAATAGTATCTATACTTGTGTTTAAAATCCTTTCTTAACATACTTGTATTCTTTCCAGAGGAGTGGCATTGTTACATGCACATATACAATCCCATATCAGAAAAAGCAAATAAAAAAAAACCCTGCAATGTGCCTTCCATTTACTTTGATGTTTATTTAATTGCAGACAGTATGAACCCAAGATATTTAATTTGGAACAAACATTCCTGCGTTTCAGGCCTGCAACACAATTCCAAAAATGTAGGGATGGGGTCATTTAGCTACTAATAAGGTAAAAAAAAATAATAATAATGATTTAAAACGGGTGATTGCAGTCAAGATTTGGTTTGATTTTGAGTTTTTGAGGTGTAAAGATGGGCACAGGATCATGTTTATCAATGAATACATGAGAAAATGATTGAAATGTTTAAAAACAACATTCCTCAAAGCAAAATGGAAGACAATTACATGTTTCTCCCTCTACAATGTGTAATACCATTAACGATTTACGGAATCTGGAGGAATTTCAGTGCAAGGGCATGGCCTTACCTGATCTCCCATCCCTCAGACGGCGTCAAGAACCGTCATTCATCAATAGCTGATGGAACCACATGGACAAGTTAGGGTCTGTCATGGTATGTGGTTGTGTCACTGCCCTTGGCAAAGGTGATTCTGTGATGCAGCATTAAAGCAGAAAAGTACATTGAGATTTTAGAGCAACATAAGCTGCCTTCAGAAGTAATCTCTTCCAGAGATGTCCATGCAAAACCATATGCTGCATACATTACAAAGACATGGCTGTGGAAGAAGAGGGTACTGGACTAATCCTGCCTGCAGTCCTGACCTGTCCCCAATAGAGAATATGAGGAGAATTTTAAAGCGATAAATGCAGCAATCTAGTACTGTTGCACATCTTAAGACATTGCAGGAATAATGGAACAAAATAACACCTAAAACATTGCTTGGTATCCTCAGTGCCGAGATGTCTGTTTGTTGATCTCAGTGGCATGTGGGCACATTGTTAAGCGTGTGTGTGTGTGTTTGTGTGTTTATTTCAGCATGACACGTGTCCGGTGTGCAGGAAGAGCCTGAGTGGTCAGAACACAGCCACAGATCCTCCTGGCTTCTCAGGAATGAACTTCTCTCCTTCCTCATCGTCCTCATCCTCCTCTAATTCCCCCAGCAATGAGAATGCTGCCAACAACTCCTAAAAACCCTCAGTCTACCTACACACACACACACACACACACACACACACACACACATACATACAAAACCCATCGACGTGTTATCATCTCAGAGTGCTAGTGTGGCCAGCAGCTTATACAGACCCTCCAAAAACTCAGTGCTTCTTCAGTCCATGTGAGTAATGCAGCAACTGATGTAGAGAACTGAGAACGTTCTGGTGTTCTACAACACCAGTTCAATCCCAGTTCTGCTATTACTGAAACAGAAATGGGATGGGGGCGAACTGAACCCCGACTAGAGCTCACCCTTTAAGGCCAGCACCTCTCCCTCTTCACCAGACTCATTGGAGAATGTGGCGAAGGACTAAGTAGAGGAGAAAACCAGCACACGCAGCCTATAGTCCTTCATCTCTTCATCCATATTGCCTACATTATAGAACAGAAGCTAAATCACCGTGCGGGGAATTTCAAACAAAACACTGACTGACTGTTGGGGTTAAAAAGGGAAAAAGTAACGGGATACGTCGGGAGGTGGCTACAGAACTCTCACAGACGTAGAGTCTCACGTAAGACGCCCAGCCAGTAATGGCAACGAATGTCATTTTATCGGAAGAGACTGCTACTTCTCTGTCTGTAATAGGGGACCCATGCAACTAGATCCATTTTTCTTACTTTTTAAAGGTTAATTATTTTGATTTCTTTTTTTAAACAATTCATATACAGTATTGACAGCTCTGATATGTGCTTTGCGAATACTAATTTAGTGAATGGTATTTATTCAGAAGAAAAAAGCCGCCTGATATGACGTCTGAGGAAAAAAAAAAAAACATGCATTGATTTGTTTTTGTATAAATAATTTATTTGCACAATTTCTTTCCCTCACAGTTAGAACAATTGTGATTGCTGCAGGTAGAAAATGACAGTATATCCTATCAATAAATATGTTTTAATTTGATTTTTAACAAAACAGCGTTTTTTAGGATTGTCTGCCTGCATGTCCCTTCTTCCTCAACTAGACTGTGACGTGCAATGTTGCTTTTCCCTTTTTGTTTGACATTTTACCCCTTTCTCATCAACGTATGCAGCGACTCGCAGGTCAGTGCATCGTTTTTGTTTGTTTTTTTTAACTTATTCTCAGTTCAATTATTTGATTTTGTAAATCGTAATAAACAGAAAGAAGAGCGTGTTGCTTGTGAGTATGAAACGTTTTAGGAACCAGTAGTGTGCGTGAAGATTGCTTCTTCTCTTGTGGACGGACTGTGTTTGGTATCTTGCATAAAGGTACGTAATCCAGGTCTCGTTTGTTCGTGTTTTCTCGTTTACTTTCTTCTCCTTACCTGACTAGAGTCCAAACTCTGTGTCCTTGTTTCAATCTAAACCAATGGACTTGGTCCCTCTTTTCTGCTGTTACAACCCAGACTCTTCTTCTAAACGATTCGATTTGGGAATGTGACTGCAGGGATTCACTTCAGTCCAGCCACAGGTTCAGTAGTGAAATTAAACACAGCCCGAGTGTCCTTGCATTCTGCCTAGTGAGCTTAGGCTTGTGTATGGCTACTAGGTTTAAAGCTGTGGTCTTCAGTCTTATGGGATGCCATAATGGTCAGAAATAGGTTTCATAACTAAACGCATGCGTTTGTTAGATATAAATATATACTAATAATAGACTAAGTCTAATTGCACGTCATAACATCACAAGTGCTCCATTAAGTTTCCACTTCCCAATAAAATGGTGTAACAGGACCAGTCAGCTCTAATAATAGCTGCTAATTGTGGTAGCTCTCCTATCTCATTTCTTATGACCTTTTCAATCACCACACGCATTTGTGTTAAGATTTTTTTTCTTACGTTTGTTGTTATTTCCCCAAAGCAGCAACGACAGTAGCTTCCGATCAGCGTTAGTGCTTATGAGACTGTTCCAACGCTGTGTCTAGATTTCTGCTTCTTAATGTGAAGTATAGAGGGCAAATTTCAGTGGTCTGACCCAAACATCCCTGACCACACCTCTGAACAGTTCTTTATAGATGTAGATATTAGAATTTTTTTATCTGGGTAGTTCTAGCACTGGGTGCCCACTCAGTTCGAGTTGCAGCTGCACTAATGAGCCTCTAGAGTCCTTAAACCCCCTAGAGTACTTCGTGACTCATTCATCTTCTACAGCCTGGAAGACTCGGCAGTCAAATGTGGCCTACAGGAGATTATCCCACTCATTATCACATTACGTGTGTAATGTGAGATAACAGAGGCTCGGCGCTGATACTTTCAGGTCAGTGGCACGTTTACAGTGACTGCTCTGTGGGTAATGATTGCTGCTTTCCAGCTGATGAGAATTTGTCCCGTTATGTTACAGCAGTGCATTGAAAAATGTATATAAATGATAACAAAACCTTTTTCAGTTCCTTGTTTGTCTGGAGTTAAGATGGTTTATTCTTTTTTTTTTTCCTTCTCTAATGTTGCCCCTGCCATATGATTATAAGAGTATGTAAATGGCATGCTGGTGTCAGGTTTTTCTTTAATACCAGCATTTATTTATTGGGAGTTTTAGCAGGTATTCCCCTATTAACTGTAGCCCATGTGCTGCACATTCTCACACCCAACTCCATGTATAGGAGGACTTTCAATGACCCATGATGGTTCTAGACCATTTGAAGTGTGTATCAGTGGCTATGTTAGAGGGCCCAATTACTTTATACCTGAATGTGCGCCGTGTCTTTGCTTGAGTGAGATAACTTGCCCCTCATGTAAGGGGGCCACTGTCATTGACCTGATATTTTTGGGGTGGTGTTCCACTATCATCACCATAGTCACACTGACATAAAACTGAACTCTGGTGAGGTCCAGGTGACTTAGTTGGCCTAAGTGTTTGCTTAAACCACTCACAGCAACTACACTGGGGACTTAACCAAAGCAGTTTATTGTTTTGTGTCAAGTTTTTCTCCACAATGAAATTCTTGCAAAGCCGTTCACATTTTATCAATCAGCATTGAAACATGAAGTGAAAAATAGGGAATTGAGAAAAATAGTATGAATATTGGTAGATGAATGACAGTACTGTACTCTGCTGAGCTGTACTGGTGACTTCTCCATCTAATGGACTTTTAGATTAAACTCTTACACCAATTAGTTTTATTTGAAGAAAACTAAAAAGCCCCTTCATTTACTATTAACTACAGCTACATTATGGGAGACTTGGTGCTGTTATGTTCTCAAATGGGAGGCCGCAGAAACGTACTCTAACCCCAAATCAGAAAAAGCTGGGAAAGTATGGAACATGCAAATAAAAATTAAATGCACTGCTTCTGTATGAAGCCTAGATATTTCATCATTTCTGGTTGACTTCATTTCACTTGTTGTTAAACATCCATTCCTGCACTTCAGGCCTGCAACACATTCCAAAAAACTGGGACGGTAAAGCATTTCTCACTTTGTAATGTGACTGTTCCTTATCACAGCACCGAAGATTCAAAGTGATGAAGGTGGTTTGTCCTGTTCTTTCTGCAAGCACATCTTAAGGTTTGCAATAGTATATACGGGACAGGCCGTTCCAGTACCCATCTTCTATCACAGCCATGTCTTTGCATGTGATTTTGCATCGTCTTGTTGAAGACATGTCATGAAAGATGTTTGTTGCTCTAAAATCTGAATGTACTTGTCTGCAGTAATGCTGCCATCACAGAAGTGTAAGTTACCTTTGCCAAGTGCGTTGAAACAACCCCATACCATGACAGATGCAGGCTTTTTGAGTTGTTGCTGATAAAAGTCTGCATGGTTCTTTTTTCTTTGGTCTGGTGCACGTCAGCCATTTTTTTTCCACAGAAAGATCTGGAATACTGACTGGGCTGACCACAGTACACATTTCCACCATGTGATGGTCCTTCCCAGATGCCTCCAGACCCAGAGGAGTCTACACAGCTTCTGGACACGATTAACATAAAGCTTCTTTTTTGCACAGTAAAACTTGGTGGCATTTCTATCAGCTATTGATGAATGACAGTTCTTGATGCAGTGCTGTCTGAGGGATCGGCGATTCACTGAAATGTCACTGAAGTTCCTCCAGATTACTTGAATCGTTTAATGCACTGTAGCAGGAGAAATATGCAAATCCCTTCTAAGCTTTCTTTTAGGAACTTTGTTTTTAAATATTTCATTTGTTGACTAACTGGATTTTTTTCCTATACATTTTCTGTACTGTCCCAACTTCTCATGATTTGGGGGTTGTAAATGCAGGTGGTTGAAAATTGTGACCTTCATGGATTTTTTCTGATCATTGTCATGGGTCTATGGCGCCACTTCCCAGAGAACACCAGGTGTTAGTTGATTGTAAGGCCAGAAGGGGTTGCTGTTGTGGCACAAGAAGATGATCCATTGACCTGCCTCTTTTCACTCAAACACAAATATTATGTGATGATGATAATGTGATGCCTGACCCGACTGGAAGGCATTGCTGGGACCTGAACCCGATTCCCTTTGGTGGTGACCTAGCATCTTAGACCGCTGGCTTGTTTATGTTAAAAACAATATTGCTTGTAAAGTGTTTAACTGATGAAAGACTGATGTGTCACATGAAAGCTGGTTGTGTTACTGGAGTGTCAAAAGACCTGAGGGCAAACTGGGAACTTTAGGCTCTGTAGGCAAATGGTTTGTATATGGTTATGAACAACCATCTGGTGTATAGTTTGCTTGTTCGACTTCCGACGCATCTTTAGGGAAGTTTTTCTGTTACAGGGTTCTGTTCTGCATAGAACCTTAGTGTCTTTCTGGTTGCTGTACTGTCATTACCTAAACGTGTATAGATGTAAGATTTAATAAACAAACAAGGGAATCTAAAAATATTTGGTTCCCAAGACATCTTGAGGACCGGTTTCGCTCTGGGTCTCTGCTCAGGGCCTCGCTCTGCGTTGGCTCCTTGGGGTTTGTCGCCGCCGCCTTCTCACGGTGGAGTTGAGGTTCTTCTATAGATGGTTCCTTCTAGGAAACTGCATCAGCCATTAATAAACCGGCCTTGGAATAGCATGTCCTCTTTTGTCTCGTATCCCAGGATCTTTTCTCTCTGGCTCCTCGCCAAGATCAATTTCAATCTCTTCCCTTTCTCGGAACTCTGCCTTTTATGCAAATGAAGCCCAGAGCATCACACTCCTGTGTGTCCAACCAGGAAGTCCGTGACGCTGCAGACGGAGGCAAACTGTGATTCAGTGTTATGCAGCTTGTGCGTCTCATCAGTCAGCGGCGGTGCAGTGGCAGGTAAGCGGCACGGAGTAACGGGATGCCGTGACAGCACGTCGGCCCTTTAAGGCAGCGCATGATGAGCGTGCTCGGCACATGGACGCTGTGCTCTGGTCCACTGAGCTCAGACAACCTTTCAATGACATTGGCACACACAGCCTCTCTCAAGGTAAGTCTGACTGCCTGCTGGGGTTCAAAGAGCTTTAGTAACAGGATCTGTTGTAGCCTCACACTAAGAGCTGATGATAGAAAATGACTGTTTAGTTTTGAGGTATCAGTGTGTTCTGTTCAGACGTGCATGCCTTCCACTGAGAGTTAAATGGACAAAGACTGAGAGTTAAATGGACAGACTAGATGATGATATAGTAATGACCTTTCTTGAGCTTTGTTATAGCTAATTGTGGTCTTCTTGTTGCTTATAAGATTTGTTCTTCATTGTTGAAACTAAGACCCCTGTCTGACTGACCTAGTGTTCATTTGAAGTGTCAAAGATTCAACCTTCTTCACAACCTTTGTGCCATATCGTGGTCCAGATCCAGGACAGAACCTAGAACATAAATAAAACCCCACAAGGTCTTACTGACAAAGCCAGGGTTCTTATCCAAAATGGTTCAAGTCGAGCACTTGACTGTGTATCCTGTCTCAACATGACCCTCCACTCTTTAACGCGTGTTGCTGTTTAGTGAATGGCATTGTTTTGCGCTTTAGTTTCATTCTACCCTCTTCCAAGCTGTAATTCTCATTTCTGTCAGCAGGGGGAGGCAGGCAGTCGTCATTTAGAGACAATTGTCATTGAGAACACCCTCTACGACAATGACATCACAATGTCGTAGCAATTGGGTTTTGCTGATTAGTTCAGATTGTATGCTGCAATGCTCTTTCCTCCGCCTAATAAGCTTAAGGAAGGCTCAGATCAGTTTCTCTTGCAATTAAGAGGAAAAAGTGGAAGAACGTTTTAGACAAATGCTTTCAATTCAAATTTCGGATAATGCCTTTTATAATAATTCCTCACAAATCCCATTATGCACATACAAAGGGACAGAGCACCCAACATTCCTGCTGTAATAAAAAAATCAGATTTTCTAAGCAACAGAATAATAAAAAGCAAATTAGACACACTGCTTGGTCTTCATTTCCTTATTGGAATGTGATGGACTTATATTTTGTGATGCAATAATGCTTGTTTGATATTTACAGTTGATTTGACTGACACTGCAGTCTGTATACACATTCAAAAACAGATTGAATGAAAGCTACTACAATCAACATCTACTGCTACAATCATAAGCAAACTTTTGCACACCCCTAGTCAAATGCCGTGCTTTGCTGATTTTAATTATTAACTTTATTTCATGTTTTAGAATGCAAAGTGCAGGTGTAAGTGTGCCCTGGTTGGAATGCCAGTACATCACAGGACTGGGTAGTGGTCACTGTTGTAGTGGTGGAGGGATGATCCCCCATTCATCATTCTCTCCCTCAGAAACTGCCAATTGTCAGTTGTGTCAACCCATGTCCTTGTGTTGGTGGGCTAGTGTATTAGACCAGTGGACCTCTGCACCACTGCTTGTGCTGATTTGCTAAATGGAAAAAAACACCACCAGTGGAAGTAACAAACTTGAATGTAATCTGCAAATTATAATGCGTACATTTAAAAGATGTTGTGAATCAAGTAAACATAACATTTGGAGTGTGCATACATTTGGGAACCTTTATAGACAACTAGTGTTCCATGTTGAGGATTGTGGTCGAGCGGTTAAGTTACAGAACTATAGACCACATGATCGAGGGTTCAATCCCCACAGCTTCTAAGCTGCAACAGTTGGACCCTTATCCCACAGTTGCTTGGATTGTACGTTGTAAGATTTAATTACATGCAAGTCGCTCTGGAAAAGAACATCTGCTTCATGGCTGCATTGAAATATATTTTTGTAAGGTCCCAGAACCAGAGGTTTGCAGAGGTTTGATTCCTGGTCTAGACTTCACCTATGTGGATTTTGCATGTTCTCTCCATGACGGTTTCCTCCTGGTACTTGGGCGGCACAGTGGTGCAAGCTGTTAGCGCGGTCGCCTCACAGCTCCAGAAATCCACAGTTTGATTCTGACCTTTTGCTCCGGGTACTCCAGTTTCCTCCCATATTCCAAAGAAATCTTAGATGAATTGGTCCCTCTAAAATGGCCCAGTATGAATGTCACTGACTAGTACTGATGTAACCTGGTTCCTAAATAGCCATTGATACTTATGTGACGTAAAAAAAAACAATATACAAACACCTCCTGTTACTCTGATATCATCCCATATTAAAAAGACATGCATTGGGTCAAGTGCTGTCTCTAAAATGTCTGAGTGTGAGTGAGTGTGTGCCCTGTCTGGGGTTGGTTTTTGCCTTGTGTCCTGTGCTGCTGGTTAGGCTCTGGCTCCCACTGACCCTGAATTGGATTAAGCTTGTATAAATGAATGAATGATTCATTATTTTCTTTATTATTTTTTATAGTTTATTTATTATATTCTCTTATTTAATTATCTATAATATTGTATTCTCTAATTTATCATAGTCTATATTTTATTATATGTTCCTTTTTATTAAGTTCACTATTAATATTTCTATTTAGCATTTCTATTTAGTGTTTAAACAATTATTATTAATTAATGATTTAGGTAATTTAGTTTATTTCTTACATATAACTTCTAGACTGCCTGAGGAGGTTGGGTCCCTTTTTGAGTGTTTGTTCTCTCAAGGTTTCTTCCTCATCACATTTGAGTTTTTCCTTGCCACTGTCACCATAGGCTTGTTCAGTGTGGGGTGTAATTCCAGAAGTTTCTAAAGCCCCCTTGAGACAATGCTCCATTGTAAAATGAGCTATAGGAATAAATTTGACTTTGACATGGGCACTGGTGGTGTAGTGGTTAAAGTACTGGTTTAATGACCAGAAGGTTGAGACTTCAAGCCCCAGCACTACCAAGCTACCACTGTGGGGCCCTTGAACAAGGCTCTTGCCTTTTGCTTGGGTTGTAATTTGTAAGACTGTACCAGTTGTAAGTTACATTCTCTTTGTGCTGTTAACAATGTCTCTTAAAAAAAACTGGATTTGACACTGTTACTTGCAGTGTGCACATGTGGGACTGTGGTAGCCTAGTGGGTAAGGAACTGGACTATAGACCACAAGGTGCCACTGTTGGGTCCTTGAGCAAGGCTCTTAACCCACAATTGCCTGTGTTGTAAGACTGTATCAATTGTAAGTCGCTCTGTATAAGGGCGTCTGCTAAATGCTGTAAATGTAAACAAAGGCTACCATCAGTAACACACTACGCCGAGAGGTACTCAGATCCTGCAGTGCCAGGCGTGACCCCCTGCTTAAGCCAGTACATGTCCAGGCCCATCTGAAGAGCATATGGATGATCCAGAATAATATTGGGAAAATATCATGTGGTCTTTTGAAACCAAAATAGAACTTTGGACTGTGGCGCCCTAGCGGGTAAGGTACTGGACTATGGACCAGAGGGTACAGGGTTCAAATCCCACCTCTGCCAAGTTACCATTGTTGGGTCCTTGAGCAAGGACCTTAACCCACAATTGGATTGTAAGATTGTATCAATTGTAAGTCACTCTGGATAAGGGTGTCTGCTAAATGCTGTAAATGTAATGGCACTTCAGAACTAAGTTAGATTTATATATAGGCTTAACGATATGTTGCTCCAACTCCATGAGAAACATTTTCCTGTAAGCCATTCTTTTAAAGTAAGGTCTCTCAGGCATCTATGTCTTTGTCTCTGGCCTGGCTGATTGGTTTCTCCACTAGATTCCCAGAGGTCAGATCTGATCTAACAGTACCATGGACAGGAGTGATCTACCCCCCGGATCTGGGGTTGCTGTGCAGAAGCAGACGGTCGGAGGTGGTTGTGGGGGTTCAGTGTCTCATTGCCCGAGCCGCTGTGATACCAGACTGCCGAACCAGTGTGGCGCCACCAACCACGATGCCGTAGAGGAAGAGGAGGAGGGGGAGGAAGAGTCCAAGTTTCAGCACGCACGAATAAAGAGATCTGGATTGGGAGGAGGAGGAGGAGGAACGAACAATAATATAATGCAAAACTTCACGCCAGGAGGGGGTGCAGCGCGCAAGAGCTCTACCAACGATGATCAGGTCCCAGAGCCTTCAGATCGCGGGGAGGTGGTGGATGTAGCTTCCACAGACGGGGCGTTGAGGACATTGGCTCCTGCGCGCCTGAGTGATGCAGCCGGTCGCGACGAAACCGACTCCGGGAAGGCTTCCCCTGTCACCGTAGAGGGTTGTAATGTGCTTGGAGAAGGTCCGGTTTCCGCAATGAAGTGCAACAAAAACGGAGAGTGCAGGAGAGACTCGGGGGCGAGCAGCCTGCGCTCCATCATGTCCAAGCCGGACAAGCAGGACGCCAACAAGCGCGCCACGGACGCGTCCGGCGTTCCTACAGCGCAAAGCCAGAGTGGAGATCCCTCCAGCCCTGCAGCCGTCCCGGACAAGAAGGACTCTAGGGTGTCCTTTTCGAACGCACCGAGCCGAAAAGCGTCCGCCTCGGTGCAGAGTCAGCAGCCGCGGAGCTCCGTCACTTTCCTCAAGTCCGAGGATGGAGCGCAGATCGCGCCCGAAGACGCGGAAGCGCGCGGCAGCCAGGCCAGCTTCATGCAGAGACAGTTCGGCAGCATGCTGCAGCCCGGGGTTAACAAATTCTCCTTACGGATGTACGGCAGTCAGAAAGCTGTGGAAAGAGAGCAGGAGCGGGTCAAGTCTGCGGGGAAGTGGATCATCCATCCGTACAGTGATTTCAGGTAAGCGAGAGTGCTTGAGTCCTGTTATGGCATGCAACGCTGGAACACGCAGAAGCAAAAGCTCCCTCTGTACCTATGAGGCTCTGTACAGTAGATCATGTAGGCAGAAGCACAAGCTTATAAACCAATAAATACAACTGCTTTTAAGCAAATATATAAGCAAGACCCCTTAGCGTACACCCCTTTGTTTGACATTAAAATTCTTAATTTACAACTGATGTTTGTTTTAACCAACATAAAAAGTAAGAAATAGAACTCCTTAATGGTACACCTTGTTCCCAAAATATTCCAGTTAAAAAAAACATCAAGAAGCACAACCACTTAGTTACACATTAAAAACACTTTAGCCAAAATAACACATCAGTAGATCTCCACATTAGTATATTAAAGAAGCATAAACCTTTAATGTTACATCTTAAAATCCTGAAATACAACAGATTTTTAAATGAAAATAAGAAGCAGAACCACTTAAAGTTACACATTAAAAATACTTAATACACAACTGTTTTATTTAAACCAAATAAGAGGCCACAAAGTAGAACCCCTTAGTGGTATACCTCAAAACATTACAGTACTAAAATACCACTGTTTTTTTTAACAAAATAAGAAATCAAGAAAGAGAGCTCTGTTGTTACACTTTAAACAGAATCCCTTATTTTTACACCTTAAGAATATTAAAATACAATTGATATTTCAACAAACATAGTGCTTAATATACAGCGTTGATTTGAACCAAAATAAGACTTCACAAAGCAGGGCCCCTTAATGTTAAACATGAATAAATACATATTATATAACTGATGTTTTTTTTAACCAAAACAAGAAATCAAGGAGCAGGATCCCTTTGTTACACCTTAAAACTTTCTCAAACCACTGATTACCACTGATTAGTTTCAAACAAAGTAAGAAATGAAGAAGCAGAATCCCTTACTGTTATACCTTAAAATCATAAACTATAACTGATTGTTAAACACAAAAAAGACATCAATAAGCACAGCAACTTAATGTTGCACTTATAAGATTTGCTGAAGTGGTAACTTTTTGTACATAAAACCCCATAATCGCTGCCTAATAAATATTTTACATAGATTACTTATGGGAAGGTAGGGATAATTAAGGGAACAATGCCAGGAGTTGAGTTGATTTCTAAATGGAGAGCCTACAATTTATATTAGCCCTAAAGAAGCAAGCTTTGGAAACTGCTTTGTCTGCAGTAACATGGTAGCCCTTAATACAGGGTTGAGAAACGTGTTACCACTCTTGCTATTATAACCTAAAACAGTCTTCGACCAGCCACAATCACTTGTGCTGTGCCACTACAGTCCACATTATAACATGATACAGCTAATTCAGTTCAGTACACACAAACATACTGACAGATGTTTTGGAAATCACTCTCATAATGCAAGACAACCCCATCTAGACCAGGTCCAGCTTAAAATGATTCCTGATGGTCTCCCGACAGCTGCTCATTTCATTATATCAGGGTGGAGAAAATCCTCAAAGTCCTGTTGTGGTTGCAGTTATTTGTCTCAGCTAAGCTGAAACTACACCTGATACTACTTGTTTGATCAAGCAGACATCAAACAGTTGATTAAATGTATCAGGTGTAGCTCTTCTTAGCTGGAATTGACCATGTAGGTATTTTTGAAAGAGGTCAATATCCTGCGTTTTGTAGACATTTGTAGACATTATTAGAATTTAGGCTCTTTGATTTCAGGGTTAGAGTGGTTGGATATGTTAAGGAGATTTGAATCTGTCTTTTGAGTGTCTTGAATTCAGCACCACAGAAAGTGGACAGCTAACCTTGCCTCTATGTTAACTTACTATTCTGATATTAAAAGTTAAACTCACTACACTCAAGCTGCAAAAAAGTATTTAGTCAGCCACTGATTGTGCAAGTTCTCCTACTTAGAAAGATGAGAGGTCTGTACTTTTCATCATAGGTTCACTTCAAGTAAGAAAGGCAAATGAGACAAAAAATCCAGGAAATCACATTGTAGGATTTTTAAAGAATTTAATTGTAATAAATCATGGTGGAAAATAAGTATTTGGTCACCCACAAGATTTTTCTGGCTCTCACAGAACCTGTAACTTCTTCTTTAAGAAGCTCTTCTTTTCGCTCCACTTGTTACCTGTATTAATGCGCACCTGTTTGACCTCGTTATCTGTATAAAAGACACCTGTCCCACAGCCTCAAAAACAAGGTCAGACTCCAAACTCATGGCCAAGAAACCAAAGAGCTGTCGAAGGACACCAGGAAGAAAACTGTAGACCTTCAGCAGGGCTGGGGAAGAGGTGAATCTACAATAGGTAAAACAGGTTGGTGTGAATAAATCAAAACTGTGGGGAAGCCATTGTAAGAAAATGGAAAGACATACCAGACCACTGATAATCTCCTTGATCTGGGGCTCCACACAAGATCTTCATCTGTGGGGTGTCAAATGATCATGAAGAACGGTGAGCAAAAATCCCAGAACTACATGGAGGAAACCTGATGAATGACCTGCAGAGAGCTGGGACCAAAAGTAACAAAGGCTACCATCAGTAACACACTACGCCAAGAGGGACTCAGATCCTGCAGTGCCAGGGTGTGTCCCCCTGCTTAAGCCAGTACATGTCCAGGCTCGTCTGAAGTTTGCCAGAGAGCATATGGATGATCCAGAAGAGGATTGGGAGAATATCATGTGGTCAGATGAAATCAAAATAGAACTTTTTGGTAAAAACTCAACTCGTCGTGTTTTAAGGAAGAAGAATGCTGGTTGCATACCAAGAACACCATACCTACTGTGAAGCATGGGGTTGGAAACCTCATGGTTTGGGGCAGGGGACAGGACGACTGATCCGTGTTAAGGGAAGCATGAACGGGGCCATGTATCGTGAGATTTTAAGCCAAATTAAATCGATTATCGTCAGTGCTTAAAGAACACTGATGCGTGTTTCATTATAAAGAGTGTAATTAGTTTTGTTTAATTGGATGAAGTGCAGCACGTTTTGAATATACAGTGATCCCTCACCTATCGCGGGTTAAGTTTGAGAGACCCTGTTATAAAGGCTTTATGAACACAACACCACAGAGCAACACCAGTGATTAGATGTCGATGTGAAGTGGTCAGGGAGAGATGCTGAACATATGGGCACAGCGCGGGAGAGCAAACAGTACTGCGTTTCCATTGTGTACATGTATATCTACAGAGAGATGTATTTAAAAAAAACCCCGCGATATAGTGAGGGGCGACTGTAAATCACTTAACTTACTTTGGGATAATATTTGAATTGTAGCTTTTAAGAATCTGTGAAACTGGTGCGTTTTGTCTGTGATCAGATGTATTGTGATAAATATCATGAATTGTGAAGATGTCTTTATTGTGATCTAATATATTTTACCATATCGCCCACCCCTAAATGATAGTAGCTAGCTTTCTAGCTTGTATAATACACTTCACTTTATTTCCTTCTCAGTTTCTGAATTAGATTGTGTCACCTGCATATGGATACATATGAATACTACTAATGTCAGCCGGTTCCTAACTGTAGCCTGAAGTTACAGTTTAGCTGACTAACGTTAGCTGATAGTCTGACCTTTCACTTCCAGTGTTGGCTTGGAATTTCGTTAGCAACATAAAATGTCGTATTTTATCTAATGTTAGCTAAAACTGGTGCTCAGTCATGAGCAGTGAGGCAATGCTGGAGTTGTAGAGAGAAGTTTTTGACAGCAATATAGAATTAATTGTTTCATTTAGTCATTGGTAGTCTAGCTATGTTGGTGTAGTTAGTCTTTTGCCTTTTTGATATTAGCGTTTATAACATGCAGCTCCTTTGTTTTCACTCAGGAATTCAGGGCAGTAATTTAGTAATTGTATTAGTTCAACAGTATGACTACTTCTTGAACTTAGATCAGATTTAATTCACAGAGTTAACAGGAAAGTTAGGAGGATGATGAGGTTTTTTTTTGGTGTGAAAAAAAATCTATGAATTTTATGTTATTCAGTCACGGGGCTGAATGCTGTATTGTTTACATACTGCAGACATTACGTTAGACAAACAAGATACTGTATATATTTTAAGACTTAAGTTCACTGAAGCATGTGCCTGCACTGTACTGGATTCCCTTTACATCCTGGAAAAAAGTTGACCCCCCCAGCCCCCCATTTTCACTGTATAATTCATACTCTGTTCACAAATACTAAAGAAGTCGCATAAGCCTTTATGAACTGCCCAGCATCTGCCCCTGGACTCACCTCATTAGTGCTTTACAAGGGATCGAGTTTGGCAGAATTGTGTTAAAATCATTGTCTGTGGGAACTGCATTAACACTACAGGTTTGTGAGACAGAGATCTAGTTAATAAGACGGAGTATTTCTTTAATCCCAAGTCAGATACAGGCCAAACATTTATAGACAATAAATCTATAAGACACTCAATAAAATTGGGATTCTAATAGAACCAAGGTTAATTATGGAATGAACAGCCTCCAAGGTCGTATGATCAATATTTATGATGTACCACACTGAGAGGACAGTGCCGAGGCGTGCAGACACATGGGTGGATGTGCTAAGCCTTTTCATCTGAGCTCTAGTGCACAGTCTTTGTTCCATATGGACCATTCGGGCGTCTTGTCTCCTTGTGGAATCATTCACACTCCCCCTGCCTTCCCAGCAGCTCTAGCCTTTCAGATTTCACATGGATCAGTGTCTGTATGTACCAACAGCTGAAGTGTTCAGGTTCAGCTATGCTGTGTGTGAGGGCAGAAGGCTGGTGTTTGCAACGCAAGCACATGATTACTCATTACCTCATCAAACTGCAGTCAAGGAGGTGTAAAGATCTCCTAAACAAGCGTCATTAAGAGCCTGCGATGATGATATACCTCAGCTTGTGAGAGTTATGAGTCAGCAGCATGCCTGAGGAGTGAGGCTATGACCTTGAGAGGCTGTTCCTGCTCCCACTGCACCGAAACACGTCACTTCCGCGTCTCGGCACACAATCACAATCGCTGTAGTGCCCCCTGGTACAAAGGTCACTACAGGTTACGCATCCTCCTGGATTGATGGCATTGTGTATGTGGGTTAAAAAAGCTTCTTTTAAAAATTCTTCTTGATTTAACATTTATAATAGAAGAAAAATCTTGCCTTTAAATAGAATGACGCGTCATTATTATTGGCACCACTGAACTCCTTCCTGTTCATAACATAATAGCACTAATAGCAAAGCACAGAAACTGAAATCAAGCATCAATACATCATTTCTCCAATCTTTCAGAGACATACAGTGGTGCTTGAAAGTTTGAAAGGTTTTCAATAGGGTTTAAGCCCAAGGCTAGGATGACTGTAGTACTGTGGACATTGAGTTATATTTGCTTGGGTTTGGATTAGGGGTGGGTATTGGAAAGGACTTCACGATACGATACGCATCACGATACATGGGTCACGATACAATTATGCATATTGCCATATTCCACATAGTTCACTGAAAATATAAAAACAGCTGAAATGCAAGTTAGAGTGTACAATCGGAGTTGTCTTAATACATGACATCACATTGATAAAATCTACAGGAGATCGTCCACTATACTGAACAATTCCATTCTGTGTAGCCATTCTTCTTCTTTTTTTACTGCCTACACACTTTGTTTGTTTCCAGAAAACTCTGTTTTGGGTTATAAACGTTTCCAGTACCATCTAATAAACTCCACCTACTTCCTTCCAACTTTCTACTTTAAATTCCTGCAAAATAGTCATAAAGACGTTTCATTCACTGACAGCATGTGAGGCATACAGAATGTTATTATGAACCATACAAGAGTACAGAAAATATTTAGAGTCATGTGTGGCTGATATAAGAGTAGGGAACTGCAATTAAATATCTGACCATCTGTTCCTCCGAAAATATGAACCAAAGTCAAATTACATGCAGTAGCATATAATTTTCAACTTTCCTGGCTGGTGGCTTGGTGGTAATAGCCAGCTGCTGGACACAGCAGTTCATGAGGGCCTGGGTTCAAATCCCAGATGGAGCTGCAATGTGATGGTTGGATGGTGTGTTTAGGTTACCTCTGCTTGTACCCAGTGAATTCCCAGTTAGCCTTCAGACCCTTGTCCATGACCATGACCAGGATAAGCAGGAGGTGGGGGGTGTTGAATAAAGCAAGCATGTTCAGACATAGCATCATTTAGACTTCTGACTTCTTATGCACTTGTAATTTAATTTAATTGATCCTCTATAGATTTAACTCATGTACAGGTCATTTTGTCTAAGATGTGGCACTAACTGGGCCAAGACCAGACATATTGGGCCAATTTCCAGTCCAAAGTATTTCCGAGAGCTGATTTGACCCATTGCAGGAAGTGATGGATGAATTTAAGACATTTGTGTTGACATTTTCAGTCTTAACCTTTAGAAATGTCTTTTTTTCTGTTCTCTTATTTCTCTAGTGAGAACCCAAAAGAATCAATTTCACCAAACAAACAGCCCTATAGATGAAAAAGGCTCTTAGATGCTGTGGAGATCACTGTCCAGTAGACGAAGTTAGACACGATCCATACCTTCACTTTTTCTCACAAACTCTCATCATCAGTCTTTTCTTTCCTCCTTACTCTTCCCAACAGGTTCTATTGGGATTTCACAATGTTACTTTTCATGGTTGGCAACCTTATCATCATTCCGGTAGGCATCACCTTCTTCAAGGACGAGACCACCACACCTTGGATCATCTTCAACGTGGTCTCAGACACTTTCTTCCTCATGGACCTGGTGCTCAATTTCCGCACGGGCATCATCATCGAGGACAACTCGGACATCATCCTGGACCCCAAGACTATCAAGAAGAAGTACCTGAGGACGTGGTTCGTGGTGGACTTCGTCTCCTCCATCCCGGTGGATTACATCTTTCTGATTGTGGAGAAGGGAATAGACTCGGAGGTGTACAAGACAGCCCGGGCTCTACGCATCGTGCGCTTCACCAAGATCCTCAGCTTGCTTAGGCTGCTCAGACTCTCACGGCTAATCCGCTACATTCACCAGTGGGAGGAGGTAGGATGTGCTTTTCTCACTCTGTCTCTCGTGTGATTCAAGTATTTCGAGGAACAGATGCATTTCATCCACAGACCCACATGTAATCCAGTCCTGATTCAACAAGATAAATTCGCACACATGGATTTCGGAATGGGTTACTCTAGTGTATGATTTGGCGCATAAGAAGCAGGGGGAGGTAGACTAAGATGGCTCCGTTTCCCAGAGGTGATCAGGAGGTACCTCCTGAACCTCTCTGACTGTTTCAGCGCACTGTACATTTCAGTGGAGTATTTTCCAATGTCCCATAGCACACCACTAATACTAACTACTACAAACTTAAACATGGTCCTATATTTCCAATATTTCACATGGTTGCCACTGTTTTGTGTGCTTATGCGAGAACTGTGAAAACTGTGCCCACCGTAAACCAAATTTCTGGCTACGCAACTGGTCCTAATGTAAGTAGTACTCCTGTGTTTGTTCCTCCACTACCTGTATATTCTCTCTAATCTATAACTATATAAACACTCAGTCGTTGAGTCTCTTTTTAGTTTGAGTTTTGCAGTGAATCAAAATTTTAAATGACACGAGGGGTCCTGGGGAGCCAGGGATTAACTGGCAACACAGGGTGTAAGTAGGGAATGAACCTCAGACAGGGCTCCAGACAATCAAAAATCCATGCAGATATGCGGAAAACATGTAAACTCTACAAAGACAGAGTCTGTAATGGGAATTGAACCAGGGATCTCTGGAGCTGTGAGGCAACAGCACTAACCAACAGCGTGCAACTCAGTGGAGTATCAGTGAGCGAATCTCGGGTAAAAGTTGTGATGTTCTTCTTGAGTGGTGTATCAGACAAGAGTCCTCGACGTACATGTAGATCAGATCGGTTTTCTTTTAGCACTTCTTAGATTAGAGTTCTTAGATTAAGCTGATCACTGCATTCAGCCGCCTTGAGCAGGTCTTTTATGTTTTATCTTTGCTTTTTCATTCCAGCTCCCCTGAATGTGTAGTACAATTTCTAATATTTTACACTGTGTTTGTCGGAACAAAATATTGCTCTGTCTTAGCACAGTCTTCCACAGCAGTGTGCGTTAGTCTGCCAGCATGGCTTTGATTATTTCTCAAACACATGCACTGTCTGTAGTGAGGTTTAGATGAGGTTTAGAGGCATTTTTGTTGGCAGTAAAGAGTAAGTGTTCATTAGGAGACTGTTATTCCACATGAGTAACTGTGTTTTAGCCACAAGCGAGAGCATGTTCAAGCAACCATAAATCAGGACATCTGTAGAAATTATTTTACTTCTCTTGCTGCTGTGAATTCAACAATGGTGCTTAATGGTAGATGATTTGTATTGGTTTTCCGCACTCCACTCATGCATTTTTTTAAAGACTAGAAGACTGATAATAACAAAACATGCACAATATGAGCATTAAGTACCGTATTTTTCGGACCATAAGGCGCACTTAAAATCCTTTAATTTTCTCAAAAATCGACAGTGCGCCTTTAAATGCGGTGCGTCTAATGTATGAATTAATTCTGGTTCAGCCTTCTGACCTAGAACCGATTGTAGATGGTACACGGCGCTCATAAATCTGTCAAAATGTTTTAGCACGGTCTTGGTAGGTTACGAAGCTTACGGCCACCGTAGTGCGCAGCATAGCGGAGTAATACGGTATGTGCTTCAGCATTAGGGTACGTGCATTCATTCATTTATTTTCGAAGCGGATTTCAAACTCAATGCTATCAGTCACGCAGTACAACATGGACATAGAGCAGCTGCGAGAGAATTCAACATTAACGAATCAATGGTACAGAAGTGGAGGAAGCAAGAAGACGCCCTGCGCCAGGTAAAGACCAAACTGAGCTTCCGACGGAACTTAAGAGTTTTGTTTCATTTCATGCGTCTTATAACCCGGTGCACTTTATGTATGAAAATATACCCGTTAGCAGTCGATCATTGTTATTGCGCCTTATAATCCGGTGCGCTTTATGTCACGGCTGAAAATACGGTAATAGGGTTTGCATTCAGTGTTTGTGTATAATAGCCATTGTTGTTATATTACATTATGTTAATTATGCGTAATTAATCAAGACTCACTATGAATATATGTAATCTATTCAATTAGTGTTAGTGTGCACTGATCCCGCCAATTAGTGATGCACTGATCTGAAGCATTGTATGGGATCAGCTCGGATACTGGCCTTATTAAACAGGTCAGAGATGATTTTTCTTCATTGAGGAGTGGTTTACAGCACCATACATACTGTCATACTTCAATATAATATTATATGACCTTCAAAAGGAAGGGTAAATAAAACTGCTCCTTAAGAACTTGCTACATTAATACCTCCAAGTTAGATGGGGGTAGAATAAAATGAGATACTAAAACCCATACCACACTCACACTTCCACAACCCTTCTTGGTCACCCGCAAAAGATGAACAAAGAAGAGAGAGGGATAGCAGGAAAAAAGTCAAACATACATACAATCATATTTATACTAGAGTTGCACCGATTGCAATTATCTTGGCCGATTCCAATTTTTTAAAATTTATGTCCAGCCAATTTCATTTTTCTTTCTATCCAAGAGTTATAAATGGCAGCATACAGAAACATTTTGTTAAAGAAAGATAGCAGTTGGCTTGTACCTGGCTCTATTCTCTCTCTAACTTAAGCTTTATGACACTGGCCACACAAATATCAGTCACTGCAAACTTGCGTACACCAACCAAGACGGCAAGTCATACATAATGTAAGACACTGAATGCTGTGAAAACACACTCTTGCGCTAAATCCCATGCACAAGTGGTACAACACTAATAAAAACACGCACTGTAAGCTTTTATTAACTAATTTAAAGACATACACACATAAAATAAGCAGACCAGGAAATAAACTCTTGAGAGGTTAAGCATTAATTGTTTAAGTTTAAAGCTTCTTATATACATGAACTAAATTCTGAATTACCATTAGTCAAAGTACGGTGCTGTTCATGTTTGGCTGTTTGTACCGCAGCCAGAATCGGTTATATGATACTGAAAACCGTCTGATACTGTCACTGGCCGATCTCCAATTTATACAATCTATATCTGTGTACACTAGTAGTCAATCAATATGGGTTTTTTAATGACCAATGACCGATATATATTGCCGATATCACACTTTATTTTTCCGCAACTGACAAAACTAATCAGAATAAATGAGACACACAATTTCTGAACTTACAAATGCATGATCTCTGTTGCAATCTCTGTTTTCTTATTAATAAAAAAAAGTTTTATTGCATTTATCAACACCATTTATTACTAGATAACAGTATCGTCTTGTTTCTGGGGGGGAAAAAACAAAAATGTGTAAATACTTAAAAAAATAAACAATGATAGAGTAGTGCACATGGTAGCAGCATCTTTTTTTTTCGCCCAAGGAGGTTGGGTCCCTTTTTGAGTCTTGGTCCTCCCAAGGTTTCTTCCTATAACACTCAGGGAGTTTTTCCTTGCCACTGTCGCCCTAGGCTTGCTCAATTTGGTATCGGATGTAGTTATTAGGAGATAATCTAAACTTGTAAAGTTGCTTTGAGACAATGCTCCGTTGTAAAAAGCGCTATATAAATAGATCTGACTTGACTTGACTTTTTTTCCCCTCCAGTTAAGAACAGCAAGTTGCAATGCTGGAAACAAAGTTATCATCTTCTCATTAATGTTCCCACTCTCACTGAATGTTTTCTCAGCATCTCTTTGTTTTTAGTCAGTCAGTTGTCCCAGTTTGAGCTGTAATTTGAGTTGTAATGCAGGCAACAAAGGTTCTCTGCATGTTCTGCAGTATTTCTGAATATGGGCCTTGTGAGCGCAGGCACAAGGTTATCTCAGAATGGAATTAATCATCCGTCTGATTAATCGGTCCATCTCTAACGTACACAGAGATTCATGTCACACATACACAGGTCAGATGTTTCTGATACACATCTAATGCTGTCTCTTAGCTGCCGTTGTGCTTCAGTTGAGGTGTTATTCCAAAATGTGATAAACAGAACAGAAAGTTCAGAGTTGTAATCATTCTAAATGATCTCATTACAGACAAACGTCTTTTTTAAAGGAAATTAAAAAAGAAGTTAGAAAAAGGAAATTGGCTACAAGGAAATTTAAAAAATATGTCGGGCAAAAGGAAATGCCACTACTGAACATCAAAATGAAAGTTCTGTGCAGAGCTTTCTAAAGTTGCATCAGCTTCATGAGTGAAAAATTATTTCATACTGTTGCATTATTAACAATTTCATATAGGTAAAATGATCTCTAGTTAACATGCTAAATGAGGGAAATGATTTGTTGTGGGTCAGGTCCAAACAGGACTGTGACAAGGCTGTAATGAGATCAAAATGACTATATGAAGGTCTTGCAGCATTGCAATGGGCTGAAGAAGGATCTGTAAGGACACAACTGGGCAGATCATTTTGCTGAGTACTGAAATAGAGAATGGAGAGTTTAATTGCGATGTTAAGTTTACAGCACATTTCTAAATCACTTTGTTTTCTGTGAATTTCCACTACATTATATGAGATGAGAAAATGAACAAAGCAAAATTGTCCTTTCTTGCAGCTCAGTGGTTGTTTGGTCTGAATGTGAAACTAGGCTGTCTGCCCAGTACAGTTTATTAATTCTTTGTAGTCCCACAGTCAGATCCTTGTTTTGTCAATCGAATTTTGGCAAACGAGACTCTGCATAGCTGCTGTTTTTTCTGTTTTTGTCTCTTCAGCTTTTTTGTAATCCCTAGGCACACTTGAGCACTACTCCTAGGCAGCATGATCCATAAGACAGCATGTTTAGATCAACTAAAGGGATCAGTTAATCCAATCATGAAAGCTGCCTAAGATAATAGGTGCAATAACTGGTCATTTGGTAACAATTAACCGTTAGCGCATTACAGAAAGGACAAGCAAACACAATTAAAAATTTTGGTTTTGCACCCTGAAACAATATCTGAAAGTACGCTGTGTACAGTAATAGTCTGATATGTACAAGTTTTTTCTTTGTGTGTTATGTATCGTATTTTTCGGACCATAAGGCACACTTAAAATCCTTTAACTTTCTCAAAAATCGACAGTGCGCCTTAAAATGCGGTGCACCTAATGTATGAATTAATTCTGGTTATGCTTCCTGACCTAGAACCGATTGTAGATGGTACACAGCGCTCATAAATCTGTCCAAATGTTTTAGCACGGCCTTGGTAAGTTACGAAGCTTATGGCAACCGTAGTGCGCAGCATCGCGGAGTAATACGGTATGTGCTTCAGCATTAGGGTACGTGCATTCATTCATTTATTTTCGAAGCGGATTTCAAACTCAGCGCTATCAGTCACGCAGTACCAACATGGACATAGAGCAGCTGCGGGAGAATTCAACATTAACGAATCAATGGTACGGAAGTGGAGGAAGCAAGAAGACGCCCTGCGTCAGGTAAAGACCAAACTGAGCTTCAGACGGAACTTAAGAGTTTTGTTTCATTTACTGCGTCTTTCAGCCTGAAGCATTCCTTACACAGCATGTACCTATAATTTTATATCTTCACTATGGCCAGACATTGTTGTAGACTTTCCTTCTAGGCCACACTCACTGCTAATAGGTTAATGATGTGTAGAATACAGGCATGGAATCTCCACAATCTCCAGAGATTATTGTATTTCTTTTGCTATTGTGAATCCAAGAAAAAACTTTTTTTTTTTCCTTAACCATGGTGCATTTCTGATCTCAGAATCTCAGATGCCCCCGATAAACTAATCCAGTCCGAATGAGACTTTTGATTTTGAACCTGGCTGGCTTGAACAAAACACTGACTGTAATTCCTTCACATATCTTTAAGAAGAATTTGAATGTCAGCAGTGAGCTGGGGCTTATTGTCCAGTATCAGTACCTGAGCCCACAATCATGCTCCATAATCTTCTGGAAAAGCCTTCTCAGAAGAGTTAAGCAGTTGTAGTAGCGTACTAGTATACATAAGGTCCACAACCGTTTAGCTATAGAGTGTATTTTCTTTCTACATGGAGGTGATCTAACCATGCATTTCATCTTTGTCACTGTTTGAAGCTGTTGAGTTTTGCCCAGGCATCGCAAGAAAATGCTTACTTTGCTTCTGCTGTAATTTTCCACTTCAGGCATTATAGTATATATAAACCAAATTTGCATTATTACAATTACAAGTCCACACTCAACATGTTAACATCACATATATTATATAACATATAATTAAGGCTGAACAGCTCTGTAGAACCAAATAATTTAGATGTATGTATTTAGAACTATTTATTTACACACACATGCATGTTAAAACTTAACTGTAGCTTATGTCTCGTTCCAACTTTGCGGTTCTCCCAGAGTAATACCACAATATCTATACCGGCTATAATGTATTCAGCCTGAGCTGAGTGTGAGTCAGCCCCCAACCACCACCATATCATTATCCAGCTCAATATTCAGCTGGGGTGAGGTCACAGGTATTACAGTTTACCAGAGGCAAATTCATTTATAGCTCAAGCTACAGGCTGGGGTCAAATGCAAGAAAGATATTACAATAAAGAAGAGGGTTTCAGTGAATATGAACAATGAGGTTAAGGTATTGAAATGTCATTCTGAATTTCAAGGGTAAAATCCTACCACTGCAAAGCTGCCACTTTTGAGTCCTTGAGAAAGGCCCTTAATCCACAATTGCTTGGATTGTAGGACTGTATCTGTTATACTGTAAGTTGCTCTGGACGATGTAAACAAAGGTCTCTGAAATGGCATACTGCTCACACTAACAGTACTAAACGACGTCCGAAAGCAGAATGTAGCTCTAAATATAGGCCTACAGTAGAAAAACATACTTTACATACAAATGAATTTCCATGTAAGCAGCCAGAGATGTTTGTCGCAGTGTTCATCTCATTGTGGTAGTTTAGCAGTTAAGGTACTGGACTATGGACCAAAAGGTCCTGGGTTCAAATCCCACCTCTACCAAGCTTCCACTGTTGGGTCCTTGAGCAAGGCCCTTAACTCACAATTGCTTGTATCAATTGTAAGTCGCTCTGGATAAGGGCGTCTGCTAAATGCTGTAAATGTAATTGTCAGAATAATGCTGCAACAGCAAAGATACTTTCTTCTTGACAAATGTAATTTTTTTTTCCCAGTGTGAAGTAAAGTACTGTAGATTAAGTATTGTCCATGTAAGAAACATTTTATTGTGTCAGATTATTGTAAGGTAGGATTTACTGGGAAGGCATTTTCAGCACCACACAATTTTATTAGCATTACCAGCAGTCTATATAAACAACCACGCAGTGAATATTGGTTTATTTTAAATTTTCTGAACAAACAATGGCTTGAAATACAGCCTACGTGTTAATATGCTTGTTTTTAATATCTTGTCCAGGCGGTGCTAGATATTAAGAAATTAATACATGTAACATTATAGTTTTTCTCAACAGCCATTGTCTGTGAAGTATATGCTATTTAAGTCAAGTCAAATTTATTTATATAGCGCTTTTTACAACACAGCATTATCTCAAAGCAGCTGTACAAATATATTGGCTCAAAGCCCTAGTTGAGCAAGCCTGAGGCGACAGTGGCAAGGAAAAATTTCCCAAATGTAACAAGGAAGAAACCTTGAGGGGACCAAGACTCAAATAGGCACCCAGCCTCCTTGGATAGCCTGGATGTTAAATGTAAGACTTAAAATAAAACATGTAAATAACATACACTATGTAAAATTAGAATAGAATGATATATAGGCTAAAATGAAATAAAGTAAAATAAATTTAGGCTTGTTGTTTTTGTGTTGACATCTTTTTGAAAATGAAAGCTAAGTCATTGTCATACCCGCTCTCATTTTTGCCTTTAAAGAGCAAAACTGAACACATTTTAGTTTGCAGCTAAAAATTAAATGAATCACAAAGTAATTCTGAAGTAGCTGCAAGTACAAGGGATGTTTCCATTCCATCATCATAGCGCCTCCATCTGAGGATGTGAATAAGTGAAACAAGGGTGACTTACAAGGACATCGGAATTGATGCCAAACATATTTTCAAAACAACATGTCCTTGCTCACGGAAGCGTCCCTGTAAAGCAACGTCAACACAGCTGTATCATCTGTCACTGATCTTAACAACAAATCATGTACACAACAAAGGTGCAATTAGATCCTAATTAACCCTGGTCAAAACATACAATGGTGCTTGTAAGCTGGTGAACCCTTGAGAATCTTCCATATTTGTGCATAAATTTGACTTAAAATATCATCAGATTTGTCTTATAAGTAGATCAAAATAAACCAGTTACAAAAATGAGACAAAACTATATTCTTGGTCATTTATTATTGATGAAAATGATCCAATATACTATCCAATAAAAAAGTATTTAGTCAGTCACTGATTGTGCAAGTTCTCCGACTTAGATAGATGAGAGAAGTCTGTAATTTTTATCATAGGTACACTTCAACTATGAGACACAAAATGAGAAAAAAAAATCCAGGAAATCACATTGTAGGATTTTTAAAGAATTTAATTGTAAATTATGGTGGAAAATAAGTATTTGGTCAATAAATTTGGTTCAACTCAATACTTTGTAACATAACCTTTGTTGGCAATGACAGAGGTCAAACGTTTCCTGTAAGTCTTCACCAGGTTTGCACAAACTGTAGCTGGTATTCTGGCCCATTCCTCCATGCAGATCTCCTCTAGAGCAGTGATGTTTTCTGGGATTTTTGCTCACCATTCTCATGATCATTTTGACCCCACGGGATGAGATCTTGCATGGAGCCCCAGATCGAGGGAGATAAACAATGGTCTTGTATGTCTTCCAATTGCTCCCACAGTTGATTTATTCACACCAACCGGCTTGCCTATTGTAGATTCACTTTTCCCAGCCTGCTGCAGGTCTACAATTTTCTTCCTGGTGTCCTTCGACAGCTCTTTGGTCTTGGTTGAGTTTGGAGTCTGACTGTTTTGAGGCTGTGGACAGGTGTCTCTTTTATACAGATAACGAGGTCAAACAGGTGCCATTAATACAGGTAACGAGTGGAGGACAGAAGAGCTTCTTAAAGAAGAAGTTACAGGTCTGTGAGAGGCCAGAAATCTTGTGGGTGACCAAATACTTATTTTCCACCATGATTTACAATTAAAATTCTTTAAAAATCCTACAATGTGATTTCTTGGATTTTTTTTTCTCATTTTGTCTCTCATAGTTGAAGTGTAGCTATGATGACAAAATTACAGACCTCTCTCATCTGTCTAAGTCGGAGAACTTGCACAATCAGTGGCTGACTAAATACTTTTTTTTTTGCCCTACTGTATTTTAAAACAGTGAAACAAACCTTTTCTGTTTATTGTCCTTTATTGTTCTTATCATTTCATTCAGTTTTTTTGGTGGAAGTGGAGAATTTGTAGCATATGCTGCACAGAGCTATACAATTAAAACTACGTCTGAATATTAGGTACATGTATATCCTAGCAATTGTGAGACATCCTCTCTTATGTTCTCTCAGCACATTAAGAAATCAATACATCCTTAATGATGGAAGACTTTGATTTCAGGGTCATGAGCTGAAGGACAAGTATATTGAGAAGCACCACAGGAGTGCCGAAAATGATATAGCATGAAGCAGGGAGGATCTATAACACTACACTCAGTAGTGTAATGCAGCTGTGTTATTGAATAGAGTGTACCTGCTTTTTAACAAGTCTGGGATGATTGTAGTCTTGCAGTAATTTAGGTGCTTTATGAACGTAGAATGCGTTCTTTTTGTCTGTGCGGCCCTCCAGTAAATTTGTTAATTGCTAGCTGGGCACATTTGGGTGCATCGGAGAGTACCCATTCAGTGCAGAGCTGTGCTGATGTAATTACTGTAAGCATCCATTCTTGTGTCCCGGCATCCATAGGTTTCCACACCTTGTTTTCCGCTTAGACAGTGGGTACTCCTTTGAGAGGTTCTGATTGATTGGTTACTGAAGCAGAGGACATTGCAGGATCAAACTGGGTGGGGACTGGCAGTCACAGCAAGAACAGATGGAAGAAATTGAGGAGCTAATAACAGTGACAAGAAAGCAAAGAAATAGGGAACAGCTAATAAAATCGTTTGTCTAAGCTGAAGCAATGATGCAGAAAATGTTCCTATTAAATGAATATGACGTCATACTATCCTGACATATGGGTGATTGCCATTGATAATTGTTTCACTAAAATCCTGAATCCACCAAGCTGCCACTACTGGGCAGCTGAACAAGGTTTTTTAGCCCTCAACTGCTCGGCTGAGTTGTTAGTCACTCTGGATAAGGGCGTCTGCTAAATGCTGTAAATTGAAATGTTTGTGGTTGATTCTGTGGTGGACTTAATGGTAGGGGCTGACTCACAACCTAGCTTAGATCCCTTTTGACTTGAGGAGAGCCATAGTTAATATATTAATGAGAAAATTTGAATACTCATCTTGTTACCAGTAAAAAAGTCAGACCTGAGGTCGTCTTACAGTGCAGATTTACTGCCGTCGGTGCAGCATTCAGACTGGTTTCTGAATAGCATCAGTCATAACAAAGTCCTTGTTCCTGAAAATTTAATAGAAACCAAGCACAGATTTTGAGCTCTCAGAACGATGGTACAGTATGAACTACTCCATGTGTAATTATCATGAAGCTAGACGTGATTTAAGTGCCGGGATGAATCACCTTTTGTGCATGGAAACAAATGCATGTTCTCACAAGTTATTTGGCATTTAATTTGATACTGACATGTACCCCTTCATCCATATGCATGTCATTTACCATGTCCCATTTCTTTTGTAGCAATTTTATGGAAAGTATTTAGCAGGTTGTAATCACCGAAGACAAATAACATGCAAGTAAAGAATGCAGGAATACATGAATGAAATTCAGCTAAGCAGGTTTGTAGGTGTTTTTGTGTGAGATTGCCAGAAATAGAAAGGTCCTTATAGCCTCATAACTGAGAAGTACGCTATATAAAAACCTGGAATAAAGAGTTTTGACAGGGAAAAGGATAACCTGGGAAGTTTGTAGTACTTGTATTACTGAAGTTAAGAGTCATGTAGTCCCATTGGGATCATAAAGCTCAGTGAAAATCTTTGCAGTTATATAATACTTGGTCACAAGCAAGCACACCCTATGGGGCTGCTTAAATCTACTATGAATGTGTGCCTGGTTTTCAAACATCTGTCTTTGGATTCCTTTTTAAAAAATGCACTTTTAAATATTCAAATTGAATTACTGACCCTTTAAAGATGACAATTTTAGTGTGTGTAATTGTTATTTAGTCATCATGCATGTTGACTTGAGTGTTTGAGTTCAAGGCAACTGAACTACTTCTTGGTTCTTGAAGACGTTTCTTCTTCAGTTCAAGAAGCTGATGGGGAAGCTTCTAGAATATGATTCTGAACTAGGACTGGGCAATTAATCGAAAACAAGTTTGTTATTTGGCTACTTAAAAATACCTCTTAATATATTCCCCACTGTGTATTCAGTTTCTGTCCCCTTAAAAACTGTGTGTAATTACGTGACTCTGCCCCATCCAGTCAGCAACATGGAAGCAACATAGAGGAGAACTCAAACACTGAGCAGCTTGTACCAAAGAAAATTGGTACAAGCATCATTTGGACACATTTTGGCTTTTGAGAAGATGACACTGAACAAAGGACACAGGATGATTTCAGTTGGTTTGAAATATTCAACAAATACCTGTAAATAGTTTATCTGTGTGTTTCCTTCAGATATTGTAAAATCGCAACAATATGTACTTTGTCATTAGAAAAAATATCCCGGTTTTAATAGTTGAGCATATTTACAGTACAAACCTTGTCAGTGAACTATAAGTGCAGGAAAAAAATTATTCATTAATTGTAATCGAGGTAAAATGTTCAATTAATCATGATATTGATTTTAGGTCATATCACCCAGCAGCACTATCCTGAGCTATCCATTTGGTTTTCAGTTCTGGTGGTTTGGACTCTCCTAGGCTTCATCATTTGAAATGTATTGATTCCAATACTGGTTCAGATTCTGCTGAGCAATCCCAGTTCTAATCAATTCCAAGTTTTGATTCCATGGTGAAAAATGTGTTCGAAATGTGTTGATATAAAGGATAAATATTTTATGTTTCAGCAGTGTGGTTCATGACTCGTAGCCTCATCATTGCCATAACTATAGTGGTAAAAAAATCTCTTTGCCTGTGTGTTAAAAACAGACCTATTAAATGACAGTGACTCAACAACTGAGAAGGATGTAGCCCTTTTACTGCAAATATCACCACCAGTGTCTGTGGCACTCCTTGATTTTCTCCCTGGTTGTCTTTCCCTTCATTGCTAGAAAGTGTACAGGATGTGCCAGCACTGTCTGTGGGGCTGGATAATGCAAAGCTCTGGCTTAGACACCGCATTAGGTTGAACATTGTGCACTGCTGTAGCTCAGTGTTGTGTAAGTGCCTCAGTTCCCTGATCTTAGCTGACAGGAGTGCCACCTGGGGTGGTCTTCTGCTGCTGTAGCCCATCTGCTTAAAGGCTTGATGTTTTGTGCATTCAGAGATGCTCTTCTGCATACCTAAAGCGTAGCGACTGGTTGTCTTAGTTACTGTTGCTTTTCTCAACTGAGCACAAACCAATCTGTCAATTTTTCTCTGGCTTCTGGCATCAACAAGACATTTTTACCCAGAGAACTGCCATTCACTGGATATTTTCTCCTTTCGGACCATTCTAGGTAAATCCTAGAGATGGCTGTGTGAAAATCCCAGACCAGCCTGTCTAGTATCAACAACAATCCCCATTCTGATGCTCAGTTTGAACTTCAGCAGGTCGTCTTGAGCATGTCTACATACCTAAATGCATTGAGTTGCTGCCACTGGTTAATTAAATATTTGCATTAAGGAACAGCTGATCAGGTGTACCTAGTTTGGGGTCATTGGAATACAGGAGAATACATTTGAGGTCAATCAGAAGCCATTCTGATGGACCTACAATGGTCTACAAGAATCTGCCAATACTTTTCAGCAGCTAGTGGCATTAACTTTGCTCTTTTGCTGAGTAATCAACTTGTATCTTGTTGCTGTATTCTCCCTTGCCATGATGTAATATTTTAAGGTTTACGCTGAAGCAGACTCTTATCACCAGTATCATTTATTTAGTTGCGTTATTTGCAATACATAACCGTACAAGAAAGACATATTTGCTGACTCAGTCACACTTGAAAAGATGCCAGGACTGTTATTTGTCTTCAATAGGAAGGGCCCAAAGTACAGCCTGTGCTCTTTCATACGCCTATCTCTTAAAGTACGTTCTGTACCATGTACTAGACTGCCAAAATGGAGCTGACGCCAGTTAAGTGTAGCTTCCATTCCTTTTGATAGGCTCTTTAGTTGGACATTTTGACCAGCTATAATTAAAAACAAGTCAAGTCATTGTAGATTATTTAAATAGCCCAGTGGTCAAGCCGAAATGACTTCCTGTTTGATAATGCCACTGCTTTAAGGTCCATAGTGTACACTACATAGGGAGTAGAGTTGTTGTAGATTCAGCCCTATTCTACTTTATCTTTTAGCTATGAGGAGCTGTCAGAGTTTACAATGTAGAGTTGTAATTGCTTTCCACTAGTAAGTAAAGGGGAACTGATGTTGGTTGTCTGAATATGGGTCCAGTGCTCACTGTTCTGAATCTACAGCTGATTATAACAGTTACTTTTGTGAGAGTGGGCTTAAGTATACCCATTTGTTTCAGTGACGGAACTGAGGTTGATCATATCTTTGAATTGTTTCATCAGCTCCCTCTTGATATGCTTCCAATCTTCTCAGTTATAACAAGAGACTCTTGGACACAGTTTGCAAACACAGCAATGGTTTGGATAGTCGGATATGTATGGAAGTTTATGGGGGTGCTTATGACATAAGTAAAGGTTGTACAAAAGACATGATGAGCCATGCAGGCTCTAATGTCACTCAAAGTCTTGGTTAGGAATGAGTGGATGTGATTGATAAGTGATATCGGAAAGTAACAAATGTGCTATGCCTGATGAGCACTTGATATGGTGATTAATCAACGTGTTGTCCTGAGCTTCAGTCGATACGCATGAGCGTAGCGAAGCACTGCAAGAGATTCTACAATGATTATATTGGTTCTCACATTACTCTGAATGAATGTAATTTCTATGCAATACATTAATGAAGATCACGAGTTTAACCTTGGTTTATATATTTACTTGTCCTGTTGTGTTCTCTTTAATTAGCAATGGATGTACTGTACCACAGGCATTACAGTGGTATCTTGGTTCTCGTTGTTAATTAATTCCAGAAGGCTTGTTGAGAACTGAAAACAATGAGTACCGAGCAGATTTTCCGATGAGGAATAATGTACAGTGGTGCTTGAAAGTTTGTGAACCCTTTAGAATTTTCTATATTTCCGCATAAATATGACCTAAAACATAATCAGATTTTAACACAAGTGCTAAAAGTAGATAAAGAGAACCCAGTTAAACAAATGAGACAAAAACAAAAATATTATACTTGGTCCATTTATTTATTGAGGGAAGTGATCCAATATTACATATTAGTGAGTGGGCAAAAAAGTATGTGAACCTTTGCTCTCAGTATGTGCAGCAATAACTGCAACTAAACGTTTCCTGTAGCTGTTGATCAGTCCTGCAACACCGGCTTGGAGGAAAATTTTAGCCCATTCCTCCGTACAGAAACAGCTTCAGGGTCTGGGATGTTGGTGGGTTTTCCTCACATTAGCTTGCTTCGCTTCAGGTCCTTCCACAACATTTCGATTGGATTAAGGTCAGGACTTTGACTTGGCCATTCCAAAACATTAACTTTATTCTTCTTTAACCATTCTTTGGTGGAACGACTTGTGTGCTTAGGGTCGTTGTTTGCTGCATGACCCACCCTTCTCTTGAGATTCAGTTCATGGACAGATGTCCTGACATTTTCCTTTAGAATTTTTTTTTAAAAATATAATTCAGAATTCATTGTTACAACACCAATGATGGCAAGCCAGTCCCTGGCCCAGATGCAGCAAAACAAACAGGCCCAAACATGATACTAATGGATTGACTACCCCACAACCATGTTTCACAGATGGGATAAGGTTCTTATGCTGCAATGCAGTGTTTTTTCCTTTCTCCAAACATAACGCTTTTTTTTAAACCAAAAAGTTCTATTTTGGTCTCATTCGTCCACAAAACATTCTACCATTCTTCCTTCTGGCTTGTTCCACGTGATCTTTAGCAAAAACTGCAGACGAGCAGGCAATGTTCTTTTTTGGAGAGCAGTGGCTTTCTCCTTGCAACCCTGCCATGCACACCATTGTTGTTCAGTGTTCATCTGATGGGGTTGACTCATGAACAATAGCCAATGTGAGAGAGGCCTTCAGTTGCTTAGAAGTTTACCCTGGGGTCCTTTGTGACATCGCCAACTATTACACGCCTTGCTCTTGGAGTGATCTTTGTTGGGTGACCACTCCTGGGGAGGGTAACAATGGTCTTGAATTTCCTCCATTTGTACACAATCTGTCTGACTGTGGATTGGTGGAGTCCAAACTCTTTAGAGATGGTTTTGTAACCTTTTCCAGCCTGCTGAGCATCAACAACTCTTTTTATGACGTCCTCAGAAATCTCCTTTGCTCGTGCCATGATACACTTCCACTAACATGTGTTGTGAAGAGCAGACTTTGATAGATCCCTGTTCTTTAAATAAAACACGGTGCCGACTCACAGCTGATTGTCATCTCATTGATTGATGAACTCGAGGCACTAGCTAAGAAAAATACATCTTCTCTGAACCTGAATCGCTGTGTACTGAATCATGAATCGTGAATCGAGTTTTAGCTGAAACAAATCACATGGCTCGACACGTACAAGTATACATGCACATGTAAGCAAGTGCGCCTCGTACTGAGCAAATGACGAAAACCAAGATAAATGTTTCTAGTCAAAATGGGTCAAGAACCGAATTCGACAACTTCCGAGGTTTATCTGTAGAAACAGTAACGCAGTCATATGGCCTTTCTTCCTCTAACTCTAATTTCTTCATGTGCACTGAAATGCACAGAAGAGGAACATCTTTTGTCATAGAAAGCACAGCCACGATGGGGAACAGATCACAGTAAAGCTTCATTAGACTTGCCTGAGGTTTGATTAAATCCAGCTGCCTGGCTCGGAACAAGCTTTTGCTTTCCGTAATCAAATGAGAGGTTTGTACATTCAATCAGGTTTATGTAGTAATGGAAGCAGTACTGGTAGATTTGCAATTTGTGTACTGGCACCCAGGTGGGGGAATGAACTTCTCCTGGTGGTCCAAATGATTCCTGCTGTCTTAGCAGCAAGGACTAACTGCACTTACATATTTTAGAGTTCCTCTTCATTGTTCCTTTCTCACTGATACTGTGTCTCTTTTTGTTTTACTTAAACCATCTGTAGGCTTAAGTATTCATCAGTCTATCTGTTTCAATTCATTTTGCATCTTATTGTCAATAAACAGAAAAATTACATATGTGCATGCAGTGTATTCTTCGGTTAGAATATGCATGCTGGAGCTAGGGCGGCACAGTGGTTAGTGCTGTCGCCATCCAGCTAGAAAGATCTGGCTTTGATTTCCATCCCGGCTGCCACTTATTTGAAATTTGCATATTGTCCCTGTGTCAGTGCCGGTTTCCTCTTGGTACTCCGGTGTCCTCCTGCATTGTGAAGACTTGCATTAGGCCGATTGGTTTCTCTAAAATGTCCCTGTGTGTGTGTGTGTGTTCCCTGTGATGGATTGGTGCCCTGTTTAGGTTTTCAAATGAATGAATAAATGAGTGAAGTTTTGGAGCAGCTGGTGGAGTGAATAATGGGACCATTTCTGGTACGATCAGAGCTTGTGATTGGAGGTGAGCAGTAAGTCTCACAGCGTGGCCTGTTTCCATACAGCACTCCACACAGTGCTGCTATTTAAGACATTGGCAAATAATGTCATACACTGTGATTACTTAATTTGCCTTGGGGCTAAATTATTTGACACAGACCTTTTAAATCCTTGCCTCCAAAGATCAGTGGCCTTTTCCATAACAAGATCGCTGCTCCACTGTGAAATGTCTTGCTCTCTCTTCTGCTCCTCTGATCTATGCTTGCCAACAAGACCAGAATACAGCTTGACTTCTGAGTTTTACGTGGCTTTTTCTTACTGTAGTCTACATGTATTTTAAACTCCCAGACTTCTATTGAGCCTAATCTAAATTTAAATATCCTTGGTGACTCACATTTGAAAGTCCATTTGTGTTTAAAACTGTTCATAGTGTGGAAAAACCAGAAGACTGAGTTATGGTGTCTCATAAGGTTCTGTCCTAGACTTGTTCACAATTTTATGCCAATCATGCAAAGTTATCCTTATCAGTTCACCCAGATTTAGCAGCACAGTTCCTCAAAATGTGAGACTGCATTAAAGCCCTTTGGGCTGGTTTCTGGGTTGAATTATTTGACACAGACCTTTAAGTTCTTGCCTCCAAAGATCGGTGGCCTTTCCCATCACAAGTGCTCTGCTCCTCTGTCTGCGGAATGTCTTGATGTGTTATTATATCACCGAATTCATTCGCCCTGAGTTCTAGTGTGAACCAACACAACAACGCTGAGGAACAGACTTATTCCTCAATAGAATTGTTCCCAGTTTTATGCTAATTACACAAAGTTTGACTAGATTCAGAAGTACACAAAATGAGAGACTGTGGTAGAGTAATTAAGGCTGGGATTAATGGAAACCTGGCTCTTGGGTGGCACAGTAGTAGCCCGGGTTCAAGTTACAGCAGAGGGAATCGTCCACCAGAGCTTCAGCAGCGACCCCTACCCTGCTCTATAATGGCGTGGCACCACATTAAAGGTACATGCTTGCCTGCTCCCTGTGAATTCTGGGATAAGCTCAGGATCCCCCCACAACCCTGACTAGGCAGAGTTGTAACGTGAAAAAACAAAGTTTTTCATAGGGAGTAAAGGACCAACTTGATGTAGACTTCTTAAATATTCTTTGTTGAATTTTTTAAAATATTTTGAGTTTGAGATTTCGGATTTAAGATAAAACCTGGTGCATAAGTAAAGAGTATTATTTAATGAATTAAAGTACAGATAATGTACAGTATAACCCAGTCTTTATTAGGGCTGTGCAAAAAAATCGATACAGCAAAATATTGCGATATATATTTTTGCAATATACTACATTGGTTTTCAGCTGAAATTGTTTTTTTTGAAGAAAGAATAAACACATCTTTGGTGTACTTTTGGTCCACTCTTGCAGATGTTGCAGTACAATTTTTTTCTGCTGATTTATCAATGTGATGTGTTAAGATGACTTAGATTTTACACTGTAACTTGTATTACAGCTGTTTTTATATTTTTAGTGAACTATCGAATATAGCAATATCTTGCAATATGCATCGTATCTCAGTGTAACGCGATATAATCGTATCAACCCACGTATCGCGATGCATATCGTATCGCAAAGTCCTTTCCAATAGACACCCCTAGTCTTTACCATTGTCAGCTAATGACAGATACCCTATAGATGCAGTATGTTAAAATACGCTAAAGCATTCCTTGTCTTTCTCTCTCTCTGGAAGAACTAATGTAGTGCTATGCTGTGTTTCTATTGTAGATTTTCCACATGACTTATGACCTGGCAAGTGCCGTGATGCGCATCTTCAACCTGATCGCCATGATGTTGCTGCTGTGCCACTGGGACGGCTGTCTGCAGTTCCTTGTACCAATGTTGCAGGACTTTCCCTCTGACTGCTGGGTCTCCCTCAACAAGATGGTGGTAGGTCACACTATTCACACCTGATGAAAAAAAAAATTATGATACATAAACACACACACACCAAGGTGAGAAACCATACAGCAGTGCTAAGGAAAACCAAGTATGCCATAACATTTTAAGTTCTAAACTGTAAACCCACCAGTAAAACCTGGAAACTCATTTTATGTAACTGTTACTGACAGAAAGAATGTATTTTAAACACAATTTTAAAATCCTTTATTTTATACTTTTTCTCTTTAATTCATTACTACAGGTAAGCAAAAACTCTGACATAGCAACTCTCATTGTTTGCTATTATTTTTAAAAACAAACAGAAAAATCAGGCCAGGTGCTCTGTAGTTTTTGTAGTATGTTAATTTTCAGTGACTCATTCAGACGCACAGCATGAGGGTGCATCAGTAAGCATTGGTCAGGGAACACTGGGACATGGGGCCCATTGCCAATCCTGCCCAGCATGCATTCATACAAAACAATGAAACTAAAAAAAATCAAATCGGCTCACCAGCAGAGACCCGGTGCAGGGGTGGCATAATTTAATTGAATTAAGTTAGATTTATTCAGCCGTCTTGGCATGGGTATACAACTAAATACTTTCTGAAGCAAGGGACGACAGCTTGTTGAGGGTAATTACCAGACTTAAATGTCTTATATCATTTACATAATGCAATTTGCTTATGTGTTGTGACTTGCAATTAGCAATAAGCCACAACATCTATGTGGAGAGTCAGCTAACTGGGTCTTGAGTGGAGTGTTAGAAGAGCAGTTGGTGTTATTGTCACTTCAGTGGGTGTTGCCTCTTAATGCAATAAGTAAGGTTCCATTAGCACCATCTTTGGTTCATGGGACTAAGTTCTATGGAAATGTAAATATGATTTACTATAGTAGAACCACTGACTGAAGGTGGACCCACCAGAAAGATGTTTCTTCAGAAAGTCCTACATGGAAAAAGGTTTTCACCAGTATAGTTAATTATCTACCTTTTGATATCTCCAGCTGCTTACACCCAACTAACCAAACTCAGCCACACATTTATGGATTAGGCACAATACGTTCTTCCTACAACAGTTTTTGAAAGCCAGAGAACCTATTTTTCCCAGATTTCAGCACCACAATATTCAGATAGATGAGAAGCAAAAACAGGTGACACACCTTGGCTGTTTTGAGTGGGGGCGAATAGAGGCAGGCTGTTGACAGGAGAGATAAAAAGGATGTGTGTGTGTGTGTGTGTGTCTTTCTGTTTGTGTGTGCGTCTGCCAGGAATGTACCAGAGCAGCTGCTCTTTTTGTTCACCATTCTAACACACATGAAAGACCTGCTTATTGGGCCAGAGCAGTAGACACAAAAACACTCATCCCTCTCATTTACACTGATTTGAAATGTCCCAGTGATCAGAATGGCTCTATATGTTTTCCACACTCACTGCATTGATCTTTGTTTGTGTTTATCTTCAGTAATTCATCAAATAGATTCGATGCGATCGCACTATAGTTACTTCTCTTTGAAGGTGTCAGTTTTGCCTTATTAAAAATGTATCATAGTCAGGAATGGAAAAAAGCATCAATTTGAACTGTCAGTTCTGAGTACAGAAATGAGTCACTGGGTGACACGTGCTGTTAGCACACAAGAATTTGGGTTTAGTCAAATTCTTAAAGGAAGATTGTTGTTTATACACCTGAGTATTTGTGTTAAAACCTCCTCAAGATATTTCTGCTTTAATAGTGCAAATTATGTGCAGCATTACCTCGGTTCTCGTCGTTAATTTGTTCCAGAAGGCTTGAGAACATTTTCCCCATAAGAAATAATGTAGATTGAACGAATCCATACCAGAACCCCAGAGAATACAAACTGTATAAAGTACTATATGCATTAATGGACTTGTATTGTACAGGTGCTGCCTGATTTATGATGGGGATATGTTCTGACAAATCCATCATAAATTAAATGTATCATGAATTGAGGAGTTTATCAAGTGTTTGGTAGAGCGGTCTGTACTGTATCATAGCCTATGAGTATTATTATAAGTAATGGTAACTAAGTTAATGTTTAGTCAAGTCAAGTCAGATCTATTTATATAGCGCTTTTTACAATGGAGCATTGTCTCAAAGCAACTTTACAATTTGTGATTATCTCCTAATATCTACGTCCAATCCCAAATTGAGCAAGCCTAGGGCGACAGTGGCAAGGAAGTGTTATGAGGAAGAAACCTTGGGAGGACCAAGACTCAAAAAGGGACCCAACCTCCTTGGGCGGCGTAGATGGTAAATGTAAGAATGAAACTAATTTATCTAAACTAATAAGTCATGGAGTAATAGTTCAAAAAAATGTATAATATGCACATTGGCATTAAGTAGTCCGATACACAGAGTCACTCTAGGATCTTGAGTCTAGGCAGGAAAGTCCTTGGCGGCACTTCGTCCCCAGCCAACCGGAGGAGGGAGAGGGTTACTGTCCTCTGGTGTGGTCCGGGTATGGTGGGGCTGGGGCTGATGACGGAAACAGCTCGAGTGGAGCTGCAGCAGATGAACATCATGTGTGGGGCAGGAACTGGTACCGGAACACAGCTTGCAGAGAAAACAGAAAATGTAATTAGTCATTGATTAAGAGCACAGTGTCTATTAACAATCACTGATGCCATGTGTAGCATGAGAACCCGGCAGCATTAGCCAGACCAGCAAAGCTAGAAAGAGGAGAACCGGAAGGTAACACAGCCACGAGGGATCATGAGACATTGGCAACCCCACTTACAATACACTTACAATAACCTACAGTTGGCCATAATCATTAACACAAAGCTTATTTTATAATAGTGTTAAACTGTCATGTAATTTAAGGAGTAATGGATTGAAAGCGAAAAGTAAAAGCAAAACACTTACTCTATTCATGAACTCAGGTCTCTAGCATAGCTGCTAATGCTAACTGCAGCCTGTGTTCTGGAGCATTAAATTCCTGTTTCCCTATCGGTTGGCAGTCAATACAACCATTTTTAGGACCCATAGAGACTTATTTGCATGAATGATACAGTACTGTAGATGTGAAAATAAAGAAAACATGATGAACATAGTTGATCACTGAGCTATTGTCATGGTGGCTATTGTGAAGCTGAATCACCAAATAACAGTGTACTGAATCGTGAAACATGAGTCGAGTTTCGGCTGAAACGAGTCGCGCTGCTTGGCTCGTACAAGTTCGATGAGTACTGAGAAAATGGCGAGAACCAAGACAAATTTTTCTGGTCAAAACGCGACGAGTTCCAAGGTGGCCGAGAACCGAGATACTACTGTATTTCAGTGAAGGATCAAATCAGTTCAATAAGTTTTTTTTCAGCATTTTGGATTCAGAATTTCTGCCATCTAAGTTACAGCATTAATGTACAGGGAATTTTAACGTGCCATACATGATGATGGAATAGCCAGGAAGTAGATGTTCTGAATCACTTCTTACCTGTACTTATACCTTTCTAGTCAACCCTAACCCGCCTTTGTTTTATTTTAGTGGTAAATTATTGTAGCATGAAGTGCTAGAAGAAATTTTCTGTGAGATAGCAGAGAACATATACTTGGTTCAAGTCGTAACCCATAAAAGGCGAAGACCAGAACAGCCTGTCAGCCTAGCCCCACACACCTGACCCAACAATAATCTTGTTACCGGGCCAAAGGACACAACAGGGCAGGCCAGAGGCAACCCCGCAGCGCAGGTCATAACTGAGATGGATGAACAACAGTGGGATCTCACCAAGCTCTAAAATAAGCTACACAGTGGGGCTTGAAGTGTTGTGAACTCTTTAGAATTGTGTATCATTGTCATATTGTCATCAGATTTTCATACAAGTTCTAAAAGGAGACATAGAGAACCAAATTAAACAAATCAGGCAAAAATGTTACTGTATATCTGATCATTTATTTAAAGATGAAAATCATTCAATATTAAATATCTGTAATATAGCAGGCTCTACTCAGCTTATACAGTTCAGATAATGTGGGGCAGAAGTTCAGAAGTTCAAATTAGTCCTCGAGCTGCCTCTTTCTGAACTAACTGGAGAACATTTATGGGTTTACTAGACCATCCAGTTAGTAGAGCATTATAGTAATCCAACCTTGATGTTATAAAGGCTTGAACCAATTTTCTCTGCATTCAAACAGAGAGAGTGTTTCTCTTATAGTAGGTTTTAGCAATATTATATAGCAGGAAAAACGCAATTCTAACAAGGTAGCTAAAGTGTGCATCAATGAAGGGCTCTGAATCAAATGTGACACCTTTTTTACAGATGGACTAGGTGTTAATGAGTCATCGTGGTTTAATATAGATTTAGATAACTCATCTTTCACGGCTTTTGTCCAATAATACCTCAGTTTTTATCGGTGTTAAGTAATGGAAGTGTACCACATACAAGCTTTTATTTTCTTTACACAATCCTCAATATTACTGATTGTACTGGGCATTGTAGAGATGTTGTTTGGTTTGGCTGCAATAACAGTGGGTACTAATTCCATGTTTACCAATAATTGAGCCTTGCAGGAGCATGTACAGTGAAAACAATACTGAGCCCTACCGTGACTCCTGTGGGACACCTTACTTTACCCTTGTGAGCTCAGAGAATAAATAATGTTTGTAAACAAATTCATAATGGTAGGTTAAGTAGAATCTAAATCAGGAAACCACCAATCCTTTAACCTGTATGGTGTTTTCTAAGCTATTCAGTGAAATATAATGATCTGAAGTGTCATTTGTAGTGTCAATGCTACACTTAAATCTAATAGAAGAAGAAAAGAGATGCATCCATTGTCTGAAGACATTAATAAGCAATGAAGTATCCTAATTAATAGATGTATAGATTCAACTTTTATGTGACTGCACAGTACAAGTACAGGGCAATGAAATGCAGTTAGCACCTACCAGCATGGTGCAAATACAGAACAGGGCGCCAGAATGAAAATTTAATAAATACTGGGAATACAGTGGTTCTCGACCACCTTGGAAACTTAGTGCATAGAAGTCTCCATGGGTCCTAAAAAGGTTTGTTTATAAGAGCCAAGCAAAACAGGAACTGAATGCTCCAGAACACAGGCTGTAGTTAGCTTAGCAGCTATACTAGTGCCCCGAGTTGACCAATAGAGTAAGTGTTTTGCTTTTACTTTTCACTTTCAATCCATTATTGATCAACACTTTATATAAAATAAGCTTTGTGCTAAGGATTTTTGGTCAGCTGTAGGTTAATGTAAGTGTTTTCAACTTTTACTTACTTATCATAGGCTCCGCTGTGAAACAGTATAGACCGATTTACCAAACACTCTTCACTCCTCAGTTCATGTAACGATGAGGATTAATTCAATTTACATTATTCCTTATGTGAATAATTTGCTTGGTCCTCGTTGTTTTCAGTTCTCGACAAGCTATCTGTGTCGAATAAATGACTGTACCACTGTATAAGCATGGGTCTATGTACAGAATATATGAGGAATATAAGAGTATATGGGGATATAACTATGGTCAGAATATATACAGAATAAATATGTACAGCGATGTATTGCTCCTCAGAAGTGGCATTTTAGGTTGATTACCTTTCATGTGTCACAAAGAAAGAATGACCTGAAAGCCATCATGATGTGTTTAGTCAAACTCCTGACGGAGTCTTTGTGACTGGATGATAAGGCTGTCATTTGCATATATTAGCTCTCATTTGCATATTTCTCACACACACAAGCTCTTATCATGACTTAATAATGGTTATGGTTAAGGCTATTAGTGGGATTAGCCTTGATATGCTTGCTTCATTCCGATGAATTTCAACTGTATCACTGTCACATTATAATTCCAATGAGCTGTTCATGGTATCAGGTTGGGCGTCATGCTGCAGCCTCTCATAATGTCATGAACCAGAGATCAGACAGACTGAGAGATGGAGGGTTTGAGGAGAACATCAGAAGAAAAGAGAGTTCAGAGAGAGGGGGAGAAAAACAGAAATAGAGTAGGAAACAAAGTGTGAATGTTCCTCTGTAGTTTCTCATATGTTGAGCTGATTCTTGACATCACTATGTACTTGCAGGAGCAGGACATCTGTCTTTAGTGCTGTATCTCATTAGGATGCCAGAGCCTGTTTGCCATCCTAACAGCTTCTCACAGAGGGAGGCTGATCTGTCCCACACACATATAATTACAGAATCCATGTGTGTTGTTTCCACCATGTTCAACTGTTTGCTGTAAGTGAATATTTACAGTTCAGTGGTAAACAGTCTTCGCCGAACACAACATGCGCACGGTTACAGAAAAAAGTTTGTGACCCAGATTTTTTGCATTAATTACTGATGAAGTGTTGTCAGATCTTTATACAGGCTGTCTATAAAGTCAATAAAATCCCACCGTTAATACATTTATTATTCACTAACCAGCGTACGTGAGAGGCTGTTTTCAAATTTATATGAAGCAAAGGGGCATAGGTTTTATCCATATTACATCGGTTCAGTGTGAGCCCAGTGGGTAATGCAACAAACATCAACACACATATTAACGATGTTAAAGTAGGAATTGCTTTATATACAATACATCCCATATAAGCCTTGATATGAGACACACGAGCACATTCTGAATACACTAATAACAATTAAACTTGTACTTAATCTTTAATGATCACAGGGATTAATCGCTTACAATCAATAATGGAATAAGTTTCCAACACTTTAGTTGAGAGGGTGGGTTATAGAGGTGTCCTGTCCTTGTCCTATAAAACTTAGTTGTTGTTTTAGCTTGATTATTGCAACTAAGTTGCAGGAAAGACTACAAAAGCATTTCATCAATAACACATGATGTCTACAAATGGAGGAAATTAATTCTGTTGCTGCTAAGAGTGGATGTCCTGCAAAGGTCACACGAAGCACAACGTGTCCCATACTGAAGGGGGGGGGGCATTGCCACACACCACTGATGCCAACTGTGAAGCATGGTGGAGGAAGCATTCTAGGGGGTTGCATAAGACTGTGACCAAACCTTGAGGGAACAATAATTTCAAAATTTATTAAGAACCTAAAAAGGTCACTACCTGAAATTGAAATTATTGTTCCCTCAAGGTTTGGTCACAGTCTTATGCAACCCCCTAGAATGCTTCCTCCACCATGCTTCACAGTTGGCATCAGTGGTGTGTGGCAATGCCCCCCCCCCCCCCCCCCCTTCTTCAGTATGGGACACGTTGTGCTTCGTGTGACCTTTGCAGGACATCCACTCTTAGCAGCAACAGAATAATTTCCTCCATTTGTAGACATCATGTGTTATTGATGAAATGCTTTTGTAATCTTTTCTAGTCTGGTCTATCATACTGATCTTGGTCAAAGCATCAGGAAAAATGGGGGATGTACACGACAAGCTTAGTCTATTCCTTTGTGCTGATTTACTCTTGGCATAAAAGTCCGCCACCTGGTCAGTGGCCATGATTAGTGTGGTTGGGCTTGCTGGCTGGGGAATTGGATATTCCAAATTGGGAGATAAATGGAAAAAGTTGTCTAGCTCTAAGAGTTCTGCCAATGAAGCTGTTCCTTCAAGTTGTTTATTTGGCAAGAATAATGAAAAAATGTGACTTTTGCAAGGTGATCGCAAATTTAATCCACAAACAGATATTTAAGATCCAAGAGAAGGTACATATTTAAAACTCATGCTTTTTATTTCAAGTTAGAAAATGATGTTTAAAATAATTACTTAAAATGTAAATAGTACTTTTATTGCGTATAAAAGTGTGTGGATACTTCACACAGCAAACCCTTCCCATCCTATGAACTGATGTCCTGACCAGGAAAATGAATGGATGAAAGCAGGAGGGAAAATTAAATCTAGGATACAGTGGTACTTCGGTTCTCGACCACCTTGGAACTTGTGGAATTCATTTCTCAATGCATTTTGAGTAGAAAACTAGATGATTGCTCGGTGCTCGATACACTTTCTTAAACTTGTGAGTCGAGCAGCACAATTCGTTACAGCTGAAACTCGATTCACGATTTATGATACACAAGTCAGTACACAAGGATTCAGTGATTCTTTCTCACAGTAGCTCTTTCCCAGTGAAGATCTGTGCTGTGTTTGTGTTTTATTTTTTTATTTTTTTCTTCATCTACAGTACTGTATTCATAGTGCAAATACAGTGGGGCAAAAAAGTATTTAGTCAGCCACTGATTGTGCAAATTCTTCTACTTAGAAAGTTGAGAGAGATCTGTAATTTTCATCAGAGGTACACTTCAACTATGAGAGACAAAATGAGAAAAAATTTTGATTTTTGAATTTAATTGTAAATCGTGGTGGAAAATAAGTATTCAATAAATCAGTAAATTTGGTTCAACTCAATACTCTGTAACATAACCTTTGTTGGCAATGACAGAGGTCAAACGTTTTCTGTAAGTCTTCACCAGGTTGGCACACTGTAGCTGGTATTTTGGCTCATTCCTCCATGCAGATCTCCTCTAGAGCAGTGATGGTTTGGGGCAACACGGACTTTCAACTCCCTCCACAAATTTTCTATGGGGTTGAGGTCTGGAGACTGGCTAGGCCACTTCAGGACCTTGAAATGCTTTTTACAGAGCCACTCCTTCGTTGCCCGAGCGGAGTGTTTGGGATCATTGTCATGCTGGAAGACCCAGCCACATTCCATCTTTAATGCTCTCACTGATGGAAGGAGATTTTTGCTTAAAATCTCACAATACATGGCCCTGTTCATTCTTCCCTTAACACGGATCAGTCGTCCTGTCCACTTTGCAGAAAAACCCTTTTTTCACCCCCATGCTTCACAGTAGGTATGGCACAACTCAGAATTCTTCTTCCTCCAAAAATGGCGAGTTGAGTTTTTACCAAAAAGTTTCTATTTTGGTTTCATCTGACCACATGATATTCTCCCAATCTCTTCTGGATCATCCATATGCTCTCTGGCAAACTTCAGACGGGCCTGGAACATGTACTGGCTTAAGCAGGGGGACACGCCTGGCACTGCAGGATCTGAGTCTCTCTTGGCGTAGTGTGTTACTATGGGTAGCCTTTGTTACTTTGGTCCCAGCTCTCTGAAGGTCATTCATCAGGTCCCTCCATGTAGGTCTGGGATTTTTGCTCACCGTTCTTCATGATCATTTTGAACCCCAGGGATGAGATCTTGCGTGAGGCCCCAGATCGAGGGAGATTATCAATGGTCTTGCATGTCTTACAATTGCTCCCACAGTTTGATTTATTCACACCAACCTGCTAGCCTATTGTAGATTCACTCTTCCCAGCCTGGTGCAGGTCTACAGGTTTTCTTCCTGGTGTCCTTTGACAGCTCTTTGGTCTTGACCATGGTTGAGTTTGGAGTCTGACTGTTTTGAGGCTGTGGACAGGTGTCTTTTATACAGATAATGAGGTCAAACAGGTGCGATTAATACAGGTAACGAGGGGAGGACAGAAGAGCTTCTTAAAGAAGAAGTTACAGGTCTGTGAGAGCCAGAAATCTTGCTTGTTTCTGGATGACCAAATTCTTATTTTCCACCATGATTTACAATTAAATTCTTTAAAAATCCTACAATTTGATTTCCTGGATTTTTTTTCTCATTTTGTCTCTCATAGTTGAAGTGTAGCTATGATGACAATTACAGACCTCTCTCATCTTTCTAAGTTGGAGAACTTATACAATCAGTGACTGACTAAATACTTTTTTGCCCCACTGTAAGTCCCCAAAGGTCCTACAATGGTTGATGATTACAGCCAACTGAAAGGAGTCCTTCGGATCACTTTCAGACTAAGTAGTTAGCATTAGCAGCTAGCGCCATGAATTCACCAATAGAGTAAGTGTTTTGCTTTTACTTTTCACTTTCAATCTTTTACTCACTAAATAATATGATTTTTTCCACACTTTATCATAAAATAAGCTTTGTGTTAATGATTTTGGCCAACTGTAAGTTAATGTAAGTGTTTTAAACAATAAGGTTGGCTTCACTATTATACAGTATATACTATATTAACTTCTCAGTTCATAATACATTGAACTTATGATGGTTTTGTCGGAATATATCCCCATCGTAAATCAGGGAGCACCTGTACAATACAACTCCATTAATGCTTTGTACAGTGTGGATTTTCTGGGGTGCTGGAACGAATTATTTAAATGTACATCATTCCTTATGGGAAAAATTTGATCGGTAGTTTTTGTTTTTCGGCTCTTGACAAGCCTTCTGGAATGAATTAATGACGAGAATCGAGGTACCACTGTATATCGGTTGGATTCTCAGTGCAAACATTTATCATTGTTTGTATTTTTCCTGCAATTAAATAATTAAATATGCCACAAAAAATGAAAGCTAATGATATGAGTTTTTATGTGACAGCAGAAATTCCTATGACACAGCTGAAAACAACTACAACCAAACTGAATGAAAGATGGTGTAATTCAGGATTAAGACCTACCACTATATACTGTATATCGCATGGGTAAGCAACACTTGCACTAACCCTAAACCTAACCACAGTAACTCCTGTGGGTCCAGAGCCTTTCCCAGAACTGCAGGTGGAATTACCCCTGGTGCAGTACATGGCAGAGGTCACTGTTGAAGCACCAGAATGTTGATGCCTCGCCTTGGCTCTCCTCCCTCATGTGCCACCCGAGTTCCACTAGGGCAGTTATGGATACTGTACAGACTTCACAATTCAGTTATTGTATTGTGTACTTTAATCTACAATTTCTAAACTACATTTTTTCTAAATCAGCAATATCATAGATGAACGTCTGATATTTGCTTCATTGGGCCCGTTATTGCTTTTTTAATTACTGCAGTTTATTAAAGTGCTGAGTCGAGGTTTTTGAAACATTGGCTTACAGCTGTGAAACCTGAGACTGCCTGAGACTTGGGGGGCTTTTACTGACTTGAGTTTATCATTTTGCATTCATTATTTATTTCAATATGATTTTTATTAATGCTCTGTTTTCCCTCTATGTTTTAACCAAATTATGCATTATTGCTATTGTTCTTTAATTATAATTTACATACATTTAAATTATAATTTAGAAATGATAATATATACTTTGTAGCTCTGCTTATCCTGGTCAGTATCATTTGGAACTCCAGAGCTGATCCTTGGAATCCATAGGGCATAGACGAGCATGTACCCTGAACTGGACACCAGTCAGCAGGACTGGGTACGGCTGTTGTAGCGGCAGGGTAGGAATCGTCCTGTCTATCATCCTCTCCCTGTGGCACGAGATGTGAGATGCCTGTGTGATGGCCAGTGACCAGGCCATCTCACTGACTGCATTCGGACTCGGCCCACGGTTGTGGGTTAATGGCTTGGATTCTGTTTCACCAGAGCACCTCATTATGTTTATTTGTTTTTAAGAGTAAAACACCTAGAGATATCAGCTGAGTCACTGAGAGTCAGCAACAAGTAAGCAGAAATGTGTCATGTGTTTGTGGGTGTTTTGAGTTTCCGTTATTTAGGTCATCATGATTAACAGAATGTTGTGACGCAATGTGACATCTGTGACATAAATCCACAAAGGGTGAAAGAACATAACTGATATATGCATACAGAACCCAGGCGATTTAAGCACTGATATATACGTCGATCAGCTATAACATTAAAACCACTGACAGGCAAAATGAATAACATTTTGACAGTAAGATGCTCTGCTGGGAAACCCTGGGTCCTGGCATTCATGTGTATGTTATTTTGTCACATACCAATTACCTAAACATTGTTGCAGACCAAGTACACCCCTTCATGGAAACAGCATTCATTAATGTTGATGGTCTTTTTCGGCAGCATAAAGTGACTAGTTACACAGCTAAGAACTTAACATTCTCAGAACTGCAGTGACACTGACATGGTGGTGGTGTGTTAGAGCTGGTATGATTGGGTCAGGCACAGCAGTGCTGCTGGAGTTTTTATACACTGTGTTCACTCACTGTGCACTTTCTTAGACATGTCTACAATGTCTACTACCTTGTAGATGTAAAGCAGAGACAGTAGCTCGTTGACTAGTGTTAGTCATCCTCTATTCCTTCATCAGCACTCACAGGATGCTGGTGGCTGGACACTTTTGGTTGGCGGACTATTTGCAGTCCACCAGCGACACCGAGGTGTTTGAACACTCCAGCAGCACTGCTGTGTCTGATTCATTTGTACCAGCACAACACACATTAACACAACACCAGCAGATCAGTGTCACTGCGGTGCTGAGAATGATCCATCACCCAAATAGTACCTGATCTGTGGTGGTCCTGTGGGGGTCCTGACCATTAGAGAGTAAAGTAAAGGGGATTAACAATATGTAGAGAAAAAGATGGACTACAGTCTGTACTTGTAGAACTATGAAGAGAATCTGTATGGAAAAAAAAATGAGTGTATGTGTGCTTGCTAAGTCTAATAGCACTTAACGTAAGAAACTCTTCACTTTTTTTGAGCGTTAAGCCTGTTTTGAAGTATCTGTTAGTCACTGTTACAGATCCGATTCAGTTCATAACACTTATGTATGATTAATAATGTAGGACAAGTAAATGTCCTACACATCTGTCCAACAGTTCCTCTCTGTTTGAACCCACTCCATTAGCAGAATCTCAGAGGATCTAAAGCTGAGTGGAAACAAAGACTAAAGGGGATTTAGCATATGTGATGTGCATGCTTGCTAAGGGGAAAAACTAGAACTATAATCTAAATAGATAAATATGTTGGTCCCTGTGCCAAAAATGACACAGCTTAGCTACAATAAGCTACAATAAATCACGTTCATCCTATATTTTGACAAACTGGAAATGTAAGTGTATATTTAATGATTGATAAAGCAAAGGTAAGGGATGTGTTATGTTACTTATGTAATGAGGTATGGTGGCTGTGTGCAGTGAAAACAGCAGGGATGGATTATGGGAAGTATGAGAAGGAGTTTTAGTAAACACAAGCTGCCATATTTTGGGTTTAAACCAAAAGTCAAAACAGCACAAGAATTCTAGAAGTGTTCATTCAGCCTAACAAGAATGAAAAACACAATTGACAGGTCGCATAAATAACAGGGAAAGGTGATGCCTGTTATAGTACCATGCCCTTACTTATACCAGCTAATACATACAAGCTGGTAATTAGGCATGATTATGCAAGCACTACGAGTTAACATGCAACACTCGTCCCAAAAACACACACACATGCACAGGCGTACCTGTGAAAACTACTACATAAAGCTTGGAGAGCATTACGTAGCCCCTCCAATTCTAGACCTCAGACGAGAATGAAAACTGCTTGGCGACCTCAAAGTCAGCCTCCATGTGACTTCAAAAGGGCTTCCTGCCCCTGGCATTACTGTCCTTAGGAGCTGTGGGTTTGGTGAGGGAGGCTACCAGAGCTGATGCTGTGGCTATGGCTGCGGGTGCGGGAAGCTCAGCAGTGGTGCCGTCTTCCGGCTGCTTAGCAGTGTTACCGGCTGTAGAAAGCTCAGTGATAGCATTGGTTTTCCTCCTCTTGCTCTTCCTGCCATTTGATTGGTGCTGCCCAGGCTAACTGCCCAATATCACCTCCAGGGAATCCCAACTGCTGAGGGTGGGTTCAAGGGTGGGACATACTGCTGCCCAATCGACTGGGTCGCTGAACAAATATTTGTGCTCCCCTTCCATGCTCTTGGAGGGTGCTTGCCTGGAGTGGCAAGCATGCCAGCCCCATGGAGGACTCCTTGGGAGACCATGGAGGGCACCACATTGGTGGCAATATGCATTGTTGGAGGAAGAAAGCACATTGTTTGCAGGACCCACCGTTCACCTGCCCTGTCTATGATGCGGGACCCAAGGTTTTTGTACTGTTTGTTAATTGTGCTGTTTGTTCTTATTCGGATTTAACTTTTTTGTGTGCTGTTTTGTTTTTTGTGTACACGGCAGCTTTTTGCGTTCATTAAATGATTTCCTTTGCATACTTGTGCATCCTCCGTTCTGCATCCATCCTGCTGTTTTTCCACCACACCTCATTATGACTTACTCTCACTGTTTATTTTATTAGGTCACACTCCATTTTATCAGTTCCACTAATCTTGTAGATGCACTTTGTAGTTACACAATTACAGAGTGTTGAAACTGATGTGGTGGTGTGTTAGTGAGTGTTTTGCTGGTATAAGTGCATCAGACACAGCAGTGCTGCTGGAGTTTTTAAACACCTCAGTGTCACTCCTGGACTGAAAATAGTCCACTAACCAAAACTGTCCAGCCACCAGCATCCTGTAGGCAGCATCCTGTGAGTGCTAATGAAGGATTAGAAGATGACTAACACAAACTGTGTGACAACAGATGAGCTACTGTCTCAGATTTTACATGACATTACATCTGGCTCAGGTATAACAGGCCCTGGATGAGTCCATTTAAATTGAGGTGGGGATATGGTGGGGACAGAATCCAGCTTTTAAAAATTTGTCATATATGTGCGATCTCTCTGTGCATCCTTGCATCTGGCTATTTATTGTGCTCTGATCAGCACTATTAATCAGCCTACCAAAGAAAAAAGGTTACAACATTTTGTATTGGCTCCTTCAGTTTTATATTCCGTATATATTCCGTATTTTGGGTCAATCAGCAGCCTGCAGTACAGCACATGCTGTTTCAGTCATTCATTAATATCTGTACCCACTTAGTAAAGTTCAGGGTTGCAGGGAGCCTGGGGTTAACTGGAAGCATAGGATGCAAGGCGGGAATTTACCTAAGACAGGATGCCAGTCTTTCAGAGGGCACATATGCACTTATACCACATGCAGCACTGTGCTGCATGTGGTAATTAATTATGGTTTTATCATAATTATTTCAGTAGTCTGTACATATTTCTGAAATGTATTGCAGTTGTGTATTTGGACAGCTAGATAAAACATATTGATATATTTATTAAATATAGTATGGGAGTGACACAGCAAGTACAGTATCATTGCCACACAGCTTCAAGGTTCCAGGCTCGATTCATACCATTTACATTTACAGCATTTAGCAGACGCCCTTATCCAGAGCGACTTACAATTGGTACAGTCTTACAATCCAAGCAATTGTGGTTAAGGGTCTTGCTCAAGGACCCAACAGTGGCAGCTTGGCGGAGGTGGGATTTGAACCCTGGAACTTCTGAACTTCTGGTCCAGAGACAAGTACCTTAACCACTAGGCTATCACAGTACCACAGTCCACAAATTTATAAAATTTGTGTGGAGCTTGGAATATCCTGGGTCTACATGTGTTCCCCCTGAGTTCACCAGTTTCCTTCCATCTGCCAAAAGCATGCTGTTCATAGGTTACTGATTGATAATACAATGCCCTTTATTTGTAGAATGGGGTGGCATGATGGTGCAAGTGGTGGCCTCTCAGCTCCAGAGATCCCCGCTTCAATCCTGGCCTTGGACTCCCCTTGTGTCAAAGACAAAGTCAGAATTATTTGTAAAGCACTTTTGACAATGGAGCATTGTCTCAAAGCAGCTTTACAATTTTATATTATCTTCTACTATTTAAGGCCAATCCTAAATTTATGAAGCATAGGCCAACAGCGGCAAGGAAAAACTCCCTAAATGTTAAAAATAATAAACCTTGGTAGGACAAAGACACAAAAGGAACCCATCCTCCTTGGGCAGCTTAGATGACATACAGTGGTATCTCAGTTCTCGTCATTAATTCATTCCAGAAGGCTTTGTTGAGAACCGAAACAGCGAGTACCAAACAAATTGTTCCCATAAGGAATAATGTAAATTGAATGAATCTTCAAATGAACCTTGGCCAAAATCATTAACACAAAGCTTATTTTATAAAAGTGTTGAAAATCTCATGTAATTTAGTGATTAATAGACTCAAAGTAAAAAGTAAAACAAAACACTAACTTTATTCGTGAACTGCATGTGTTCTGGAGCATTCAGTTCCTTTCGGTTGTCAATACTAACCTTTTTAGGATTCATGGAGACTTATTTGCACTAAGAACACAGTACTGTAGATGTAAAAATAAAGAAAAACATGATAAACACAGTGGTGATCTTCACTGAGCAAGGACTGTTGTGAATCTGAATTGCTGTGTGCTTAATCGTGCTTAATCGCAACACGACCCATACAATTTAAGCAAGTGCGCTGAGTACCAAGCAAACGATGAGCGCCAAGACAAGTTTTTCTAGCCAAAATGCGCCAAGAACCGAATTCCATGAGTTCCGAGGTGGTCCGAGGTACTACTGTATAAGAATTAATCTAAGTTATACAATTAATACGATTATAGTAATCATTTAAATAAACAGAAGCTAAATAAATGTTAACAGTACCGTATATAAAATTCTTATATGTAAAAATTTAATAATTAATAAAATATATGTAGACTAATATTTTAGAGAGAATTTTATATTATGAGGAGTATAGTAAAATAGAGAACTTAAAACTATGGCATATAAGACGATAGTGAAAATAAATACAAATACTGAATAACATAATATTTATTAAAATATTTATTATTATTTGTTCCGGTACACAGAGTAACTGTAGGATCTTGTGTCCTTGGAGGGAAGGTTTTGGCGTGTATGAGTGTGTATATGACGTTAGTCAGGGCTGGAGGGATATGGACTCCTCCAGGCAACTCCTGCTTCAAAGACATCACCACGACCAACTCAGGTCATGGGACGAGTGAGTGAGTGAAAGTTGTAAGATAAGGTCAGGACTCACTGTGACCCTGACGAGGCTGGTGTAGAGCCGTTATGTCAGGCTTTATTTAATATTTATTTACTTTCTTATTTATTCATCTTTAGTAGCCACTTTTTCCTGGTGTTGGTCTGGGCCTGGTGCATGTCCAGAGGGTATCCTAGAAGCACTGGCAGCATGTGGATATGTTTGTAAGAAACAGAAACCAGTCCATATTTCTACACATTTTACACATACATTTTAAAACATATTGGATAGAAGAAAATGCCAAATTTGCTATTTGCAGAAGTTTGGGTACTTCTTCAGATGATCTACAGAAGATCCACACAGTTTTGTAAGGCTTCTCTGACTTGTATGAAATGTATCATATCTCAGTTTATTTCCTGCACATAAAATCAACAAAAGTTAATTTGACCAGAAGTGCCCAGACTATTGTATATGTCCCGAGAATATTTATTCCAATTCACGTTTGACCGGAGCTAAAATGAAGCTGTTTAGGAGAGGCTGTCTAGTCCTTGCTGAGATTATATCCATATATTCCGGCTCACCTGGTGCATTAAAGCAACTGTAGCAGTGACAGGATTTAATGGCTGACCGAGCACAGCGTATCCAGATATTCCAGGTGAGCAGAGGGTTATAGAGGGGGTTTTCAAAGTCTGAGCTGTTGGATGTTTGTGGAGCTTATCATTGTCTGCACACATGTTTGTGTTTGTCTGGAGTTGTTGTACGTGTGTGTAGTTGTGTGTTCAGACTATCTACTGTGCTGACTCCTTGCTTTTTCTATTTTTGATTTTTTGAGTGCTCAGTTCCCATCTATTATTCAGTCATATTCAAGCCAGTGATTTCTTACCTGCAATCTCTCTCTTGTTCTCAGTTATAGTCATACAGTTAGCTTTAACTTATCTAAACAACTTCAAATACCCATTTAAGTGCACATTCCAATTCTAGATCCCTACTAAAACTGCATTAAATGCCTGAAACCAAGATTTACTGAATGCTCAATTTCCAGCAAGGATGCTAGCAGCTAAGAAAGGACAGCCTGGTTTCCTTTGACTTGTGATAAGTTTAAGCAGCCTGGGATGAGTCAGTCATTTATCCTGATTTGTGAATAAAGCAGGCATCAATGTGTGCTAGCCAGAGAATCATTGCAAAAGATGAAGCTAACCATTAAATTTTTGGCAGTGTAAAGACATTTTCATAGAAAAAAATGTATATATACAAATGGGAGTCAAAACACTGAGACCATAAGTGAAACTGCTTCGATTTAGACTCAAATTTGATAAATGTTTTTCATTAACAATCATATCATCCATAACAATTTGAGTGGAAAGGATTAGGTCAGACCATGGAGAAAAATTCATGATAGTCAGCAGTCCTTGATCATCGTTGGTTCTCATGTATCGTGGCAAAGCTTTGAGATGTGTGTGTGTGTGGGTGTCAATCCATCATTCGCACACTAAGAGCACTTTAGAAACACCAGTTAACCTAACACATGTCTTTGGAATGTGGGAGGAAACTGGGGCACCTGGAGTAAACCCATGCGGACACGGGGAGTACATGCAAACTCCACATAGGTGGAGTCCCAGGTCAGGACTGAACTTGGGATGCTGCATTTACAATACATGAAAGCTCCTGTAGTTGTATTGTGTAGGTGTTCCAATACTTTCGACTATATAGTGATCAACCAAGAGGAAAGAAGCAATTTATTCTTCAGGGTGTAGAACAAGATCACCAGGACTTTCTGAACACCAATAAAGCTACTGCATAAAAAAAAAAAAAGAAATTATAGGTAGTTTTTGTTACTTTCATTGTTGCAGGAACATACAAACATTTAAATTTTATTCAATTGTGGCCAGCAGTACAGAGTATTAACTCTCTCTGTAGATTAGAGATGCAGACCATTGTTGTTCAGTGTTCTTCTGATGGTGGACTCATGAACATTAACATTAGCCAATGTGAGAGAGGCCTTCAGTTGCTTAGAAGTTACCCTGGGGTCCTTTGTGACCTCTCCAACTATTACACGCAATTTATTTTTATTTTTAAACTTAGAATAGAGCAGAACAGAATATAAAATTCACTTTACTATTCCATGAGGGTTCTGCTTTTAGTTGTTTTGTGTTAACCCTGTTGACTGGATTGTCAATGTATGCTACTAAGTTCTGTCTCTCTGTTTCTTTCTCTCTCTCTCTCTCACTCTCCTCTTGCAGAATGACACTTGGAGTGAGCTGTACTCTTTTGCTGTGTTTAAGGCGATGAGTCACATGTTGTGTATAGGTTATGGGCGTCAGGCTCCGGAGAGCTTGTCTGATATATGGCTGACGATGCTAAGCATGATTGTAGGAGCCACCTGCTATGCCGTATTCATTGGCCACGCCACTGCTCTCATCCAATCTCTGGACTCCTCTCGCCGGCAGTACCAGGAGAAGGTAAGAACCATTTGAGATATTGAAGTTAGTATAGTTAAGATAAAAAAAAATACTTTTAGTCATTTTAAATCTAGGATTTTAATGAAAGCACATTGTGAGAGGCATAGCTGCCAGACAGTTAAAGCAGACAACTGAAATGTAACATGTGAGAAAGAACAGTCATCAGCCACTTTATTTGGTACACCTTGCTAGTTCCAGGTTGGACCCATTTTGCCTTCAGAACGTCTGTAATTTTTGGTAGCATAGATTCAAGTGCTGGAAACATATTGTCATGATGGCATCATACAGTTACTGAAACATCCATGATGTGAATCTCCTGTCCCACCACATCTCAAAGGTGCTCTATTGGATTGAGAATTTCACAGCAGAAATTGAGACTCATCAGGCCAGGCAACAGTTTTCCAATCTTCCGTTGTCCAAATGTGGTGAACCTGTGCAAATTGAATCCTCAGTGTCCTGTTCTTAGCTGACAGGAGTGGCACCTGGTGTGATCTCCTGTGTGTGGGACTGTGGTGGCCTAGTGGTTAAGATGCTGGACTATGGACCAGAAGGTCCTGGTTTCAAATCTCACATCTGCCAAGACACTACTGTTGGGCCCTTGAGCAAGGCCCTTAACCCATAATTGCTTGGATTGTAACTGTAAGTCGCTCTGGATAAGGGCGTCTGCTAAATGCCATAAATGTAAATTTCCTGCTGCTGTAGCCCATCTGCTTCAAGGTTCGATATGTTGTGCATTCAGAGATGCTCTTCTGCGTACCTCAGTTGTCACGAGTGGATATTTCAGTTACTGTTGCTTTTCTATCAGCTCAAACCAGTCTGGCCATTCTCCGAGGAGGCATTTTCCCCCGAGAACTGCTGCTCACTGGGTATTATCTTTTTTTTTTTCTACCATTCTCTGTAAACCCTAGAGATGGCTGTGTGTGAAAATCCCAGTAGATCAGCAGTTTCTGAAATACTCAGACCAGCCCATCTAGCACCGACAACCATACCACGTTCAAAGTCTGTCAAATCAGTGATGTAATATAGTGGCACAGGGGCGCATTCTGATTGGGCCTTCTCCAACTGACCCTTGTAAGTCTATTACCATCTACAAGGCTGATACTGCTATTTAAGCAAAAGGTAGAGAGGTCTCCAGAACCATATTTGAGACCATATTTTGTAATCAGTGCTGCATGAGAAGGTTGGATTGACTGATAGCAATAGCAGGAAGCTACAGAAATATGTGATCATGCCAGGGAAAGATAGATTGTGTGTTTGAGCTGAGTGGAACTGCAACAGTGTCAGGAAGAGCTTGCTTTTTGTTTGGAAGAAAGATTGACTGTCCCTGAGAGCCCATTTCAAGCCGCAAATGGCTTTCAACAGAGACCTTGAAAGGGATTTATTTGCAGCTTGGAGTTAAAACTTTTTTAAAACAATCATTATACAAACAGGGTACACTGGCTGTTAGTTGACTCAGTGGCAGGTGATTTTGTAGATAGAACATTTATTGTAACCGGTGAAGTTTTCTATACATTGTTGCTGGTAAATAAGTTCGTGCCAGAGCAAACTCCAGTCTCTGTAGCTGCTCCAAATTCTCAGTAGAGTACAAGCAATAGAGTAATCCAAAGTGGACAACCCAGATCCAACCAATCATGCCTAACAGATCAAATGAGGCAGTTACTGTACATTTGTATTATCAACAACACCCTTCTTAGTACAATATTGGACCATGACGGTATCTGGTCACGCTAAATGCCAGCCTCTGATCTTTCCCAATGTCAAAAGATAGTGTATCTCAACTCTCAGCAAAAATACACAATAGCAATTCAAAATGCCCCAGAGTTCAATCATGGTTTCAACTAATATGGGACTTTCATCATCTTGCTATCAGTGTGTCTGGATTTTACTTTCATTCATAAAGCTTTATGAAATGTACTCCTCATATCAGTAGAGCTTCATTTTCAGACAATTAATGCAACGTCAGTCTTCTCGTCTCATACCGCACTGTAGATTGTGGTTCGTTTGAGGACATGGCGTTTATATCAGAGTTTATTGCTGTGTGTAATATCGCTCTCTGCTCTCTGTGTACAAACCCTTTCTCTTTCTTTAGCTCGTTGCATGAGCAAGAAAGAGAGACTTTATATCTAATCAGTTTATCATATACTGACCATGTGACATTTCAATGACTCTTACTTCATCTATGCTACTCCACTCTAATAGTGGAAAATGGAAGGTGGTGAAAATGTACATGATTGGGCCGCAAATTAAAGCCTACCTACTTTTAAACTGTGTAATTTGCTATATTTACACTTTATACACCAACATATTTGGACAAAATGAGAACTTTTAGATTGCTGCATTAAGAGTACATGTTCAAGAAGATTGTTAATTTACCAGCTCTATTGTTTTAAGTAGGATACTGCATCTTGCACGTTTCTCACCACACCATTACTTTGCATTGTATAGAGTAAATAGCCATGTAGTATCCAAGATAATACGTGATTGGCATGGACTTCCTTCCAGTAAATTGTGATTGGGTTTCAGTGATATCATCTCTCTTGCTGTTCAACATTATTTGAGCTGCTATGGGCATAATTGGCCAGACAGGGGATCATCTGTCAACAATGGCCCTTGCTGGCCCTGCAATGGACTGGCATCCCACTGGAGAAAGCAGGGTTAATGACTCTCTCTATCTTGCTCTCTCCTTTTCTTTCTCTCTGGTCCATCTAAGGTAACTTTGATAAATTAACCAGGCTTTAGCCAGTGCTGGTATCGCAGTCACACAGATTAGACGAAGTACAATATTAAGACATCACCAGTCTCAATTACCTGGGACTGTGGTAGCCTAGCGGTTAAGGTACTGGACTCTGGACCAGAAGGTCCAGGGTTCAAATCCCACATCTGCCAAGCTGCCACTGTTGGGTCCTTGAGCAAGACCCTTAACCCACAATTGCTTGGATTGTAAGACTGTATCAGTTGTAAGTCACTCTGGATAAGGGTGTCTGCTAAATGCTGTAAATGTAAATACCACAATACGTACATGGTACAGTGTGCTTGCAAATACAAATACAAATTATGCACTATACACTCAAAACTTTGTATACACTTCATACGTCATAATTCAGTTAGGCATATAATGACGTAGCCGTATAGCAATGATTGAAAGATAACTAACATAAATATTGCTTTTATTTGTTGGCTAATGGTTCATTCAGCCTACATTACACTGAGTATGTTTAGGCTAATGGCCCAGCTGCTATTTTTCTTTTCTGCCTCCAGCGGCTTTTATCCCATCCGGCGTTTCAGCTGTCACAGTGATCAATGTCACAGTGCCGACACAGATATTGCTGCTCCTAATACTGACTGAGTGACTCGCTGGAGCAGCACTGTTGTCATATAAAAGTTTGTTTTCCAATAGGAAGGTTCCACGATACACACACTCATCATCCAATCAAATTCAACTGCTGTTACTGGGTAGAAGTGACCACTCTGAAGGCTCATTGCACCTATCAGGACAGATGGTTCGTGTTTGAATTTAGATATGAAATGTAGCTGTGTTTCAATAGTCTTTTCAACGTGCCCTCGGCCACTTTCCCTGACAACTCGGAAGTGCGTAGCACCTGCGTCAGACAAGTAGACACTTTCAGCACACGGGGAGGATAGGAGAATGAGGAGCAGGTTTTTCAACTGGAGCACACTCGCCCTCAGCAGTAAATATTTGCATTTTGTAAACATGAGACATTTGCAAATAAAATTTGGTGTCTGTGGGCAAACTACAACACTACTAAACATGCTAATCAAGTTAACCAACAGGCGAAGGTAACAAACATCAATTTAACTCAACAGAATGTACGTGAAACTTTGATTGTACGCGAGTCATTCTATCGAATGGGAGCCATTTGCTTGTTGTAACTCTTAAAAATTAAACTTCATTATCTATAGCTTTTCAACACTGAATCTAATAACTCTCATATTTAACTATTCATAATGAGCATTGGTCAATCTCGGGCAACTTTATTTTATTTTATTGTTTCTCCCATTACTGTTACTTATATAAAGAGTAACAGAAATGAGTAACAGGACTAGGTTTTCATCACAGAATTAACAAGTACATAAACTGCAGCCACATGGCAGTAATACTAGTAGCATGAGGGCACTGAGCACATTCTAATGATTTACCAAAAAATTGTATTTAATTTTTTTTTACAAATAAACAAATGACATCTAAAAAGAATTTCTGTATCATGATAGTAGGTTTAGTTTGACCTTCTCAGCCGTAGTTACAATATAATGAAATGCACAAAACAAAATAAGAGAGAACTTATTTTTTGTCTTGCCACAATCTTCAGAAGATCCAGACGATACAACTTCCTATTGCACTTGTGGTATGAGCTATAAGTTTCGGAAGTGGAACGTTTGTAACAGGACTGAGTGAAAACCTGGGGACGTTACTAAAATATGTCTTTTAAAGTAAATTGTTATAGATTTCTTATTAAAAAATATTTAAGGAATAAATGGTATATGCAGTTACACTGTACTGCAATGCAAAAAACAAATATTTCTGAAGGATTTTAGTCATTACTAGAGACCAGACACTGCTAACAAATGCTATTTTTCAGTGTTCTGTGTAGTTTTTATTAATGTTTTAAATGATATACAGTGGTGCGTGGAAGTTTGTGAACCCTTTAGACCTAAGATATCATCAGATTTACACAAGTCCTCACAGTAAAGAGAACCCAGTTAAACAAAATGAGACAAAAATATTCATACTTGGTAATTTATGTAAAGAGGAAAATGATCCAATATTACATATTAGTGAAGGGCAAAAGTATGTGAATCTTTGCTTTCAGTATCTGGTGTGACCCTCGTGAGCAGCAATAACTGCCAGCTAAACGTTTCCCTGTAACTGTTGATCAGGTTTTTTTCCCCCTGCACACCGGCTTGGAGGAATTTTAGCCCATTCCTCCGTACAGAACAGCTTCAAGCTTGGATGTTGATGGGTTTCCTCACATTAACTGCTCACTTCAGGTCCTTTCTCCCAAAAATTTCGATTGGATTAAGGTTAGGACTTTGACTTGGCCATTTTTCCTTTAGAATTCTCTGATATAATTCAGAATTCATTGTTCTATCAATGATGGCAAGCCGTCCTGGCCCAGATGCAGCAAAACAGGCCCAAACCATGATACTACCACCACCATGTTTTCACAGATGGGAGAAGGTTTCTTTATGCTGGAATGCAGTTTTCCTTTCCCCAAACATAATGCTTTTCTTTTAAACCAAAAAGTTCTATTTTGGTCTCATCCGTCCACAAAACATTCTTCCAATAGCCTTCTGGCTTGTCCACGTGATCTTTAGCAAACTGCAGATGAGCAGCAATGTTCTTTTTGGAGAGCAGTGGCTTTCTCCTTGCAACCCTGCCATGCACACCATTGTTGTTCAGTGTTCTTCTGATGGTGGACTCATGAACATTAACATCAGCCAGTGTGAGAGAGGCCTTCAGTTGCTTAGAAGTTACCTGGGGTAATTTGTGATCTCTCCAACCATTACACGCCTTGCTCTTGGACTGATCTTTATTGGTCGACCACTCCTGGGGAGGGTAACAATGGACTTGAATTTTCTCCATTTGTACACAAACTGTCTGACTGTGGATTGGTGGAGTCCAAACACTTTAGAGATGGTTTTGTAATATTTTTCAGCCTGATGAGCATCAACAACTTTTTTTCTGAGGTCCTCAGAAATCTCCTTTGTTTGTGCCAGGATACACTTCCACAAGCGTGTTGTGAAGAGCAGATTTTAATAGACCCCAGTTCATTAAATAAAACAGGGTGCCCACTCACACCTGATTGTCATCCCATTTATTGAAAACACCCAACTCTAATTTCACCTTCAAATGAACTGCTAATCCTAGAGGTTCACATACTTTTGCCACTCACTAATATGTAATATTGGATCATATTCCTAAATAAATAAAGGACCAAGTATAATATTTTTGTCTCATTTGTTTAGCTGGGTTCTCTATCTACTTTTAGGAAAATCTGATGATGTTTTAGGGTCATATTTATGCAGAAATATAGAAACTTCTACAGGGTTCACAAACTTTCAGGCACCAGTATATATATTTTTTTATATATATGTGTGTGTGTGTGTGTGTGTGTGTGTGTGTGTGTGTGTGTGTGCGCGCAATGTCGTGGGGACAGAAATGCCACCCAATAGGTGGAATGGCTCACACATACTGTATATTGTAAAAAATGTGTATGTCATATGACAATGTTTTTTGGGCAAGTACTGCTACTGAATTGGACGTTTATGTTCAGTTTAAGTTTATGTTCCCTCGCCCCTCTGAGGGCTCATCTAACCCACTTAACTTCAGATAATAAAATAAAGGATTGGCCATTAAGATCGCATCAGGGATTCCACCAAGTGTAAACGACAGTGGGAGAGTGGTATGTTAAAAAAGACTACTGAAACACAAAGCATGAGTAGATGATTGAGTCCGTATGTGAAAAATGAGGTGGTGTGGGCATGAGTGTATGTCTTTGAAATTTTTTCGTGCACACTACAGTAACCCTGAACCTGATCCTATGGTGTCAGTAACTCTGAATCCAACTTCGAACACAACACCATAACCAACAGACCTCATCTTGCCAGAGGTGGGATAAGAACCAGAGTGCTCAATAGAGGACTGGTTCCCAATCGGTTCAGGGTTAATGATCCAATACGGTCAGGTTACACTTCAAAATCTATCTTGTGTTCCACGTGACCAGAAGTTTCAATCTTCAGACTAGCTAAGTCCTGTAGAGTTATACCTAAACATGTTCAGTGGTGGCTAAGTGGTTAAGGTCTACTAACAGAAAGGAGGAGAGTTGTTGGGCTCTTGAGCAAGGCACTTAATCTTCACCTGCTTAATCATTAGCCACTGTACATAGTGTCATCTGCTAAATGCTGCAAACGCACATGTTAATTTATTACATACATTTACAAATGTCAAAGCTGATTTGAATTTAAGGTTAGGTACGACCCTATTATTTATTTATTCTTGCAGTCTGCACATTCCCTCATCAAGCCAAGCAGGTTATTTAAGTGTATCTTCTTCCAGATACAGTGTTTATATGTTTTAGGTGAAGGCTGTAACACGTCTAAAAACTGTTATTCTATTGTTGTCTTTCACTGGGTTCTCAGCACACAGTGTCATCTTAACAGGTGTAGCGTGTAGTCATTGGACAGGCTGATCTCAACAGCAGATCTGTATATTGCAGTGAAAAGCAGAGAGTTGGTATTCTGTTATTGTCTGGTTCCTGCCTCAACACTGCCTGATTTTACTCTCTCAGAATTCATTTGTTATACACATGTATGGATCAGTCTGATCATGTCACATAGGATTCGGCAGTGAAGACAAGAACAGGGAATTGTGAACTAAGAACAGAAATGCATTTAAAGCAGCAGGTATTCAGAAGAAGAATAAAACAAGAAAAAAGCAGACAGTGTGTGTGTGTGTGTGTGTGTGTGTGTGTGTACAGAAAAGTATAGTGTCTCTCTGGACAGTCTAAAATTGTTGATGCAGCAAAATAGTGTTCTGCCAGTGTCCTCATGAAGGTGATGGTGTGTGTGTGTGTGTGTGTCCTTGAGTGCCATAGAGTGTCATAATTATTTGTGGACAGTAATGGTTATAGGAGGCTGCCTGCATTAAATGCTGTATTTCTGGTCTTGGTTTGGAGTATTCTGTGACTAGGGACATTGCTTTACTCTGAAGGTGACTGATTTAAACCCCCCACCCTTCACAGAGCCACTAAACAATTGGTTTCTTTACTTCAAGCTGCAACTCAATATCTTTCGTGCTGCTGTGATACAAAACTAGGGAATATATTTATTACCACTTGCACCCAAAATGCTTTGTATAGTATTATGTTATCTCTTCTCTTTTCATTTATGCACCATATTAGTGCCGTTTTTATATCTAAAAATCTATTTAAATCAAATGTCTGGTCAGTCATACTGATATACTCTGACAACTGTTTCCAGCGTATGCAAAAAATGGTGGTGGGTTTTAGTACGGGAAGAAAGTGGACATGTTTGTGTTCTCACTGTCCACTTTAGATTGTTATTAAAACACAGTAGTTTTTTAATCTGTAAAAGTAGATGTACGTGTCTCTACCTTTCAGATGATACAATAAGTTAAGCTAGTAATGATTCGATACACTTTAATTACTGAGCCCAGTGTCCCAGTTTCAATTCCATAAGGAACAACGATTTCAAAACATTTCTTTACTGACTTTATTTAGTCTATCAGCTGGTACATTGGTGCGGTGGATCGGTGGTTAGCATTGTCGCCATACAGTGAGATGGTACTGGGTTCAATCCCCAGGTGGAGCAGTCTGAGTCCTTTCTGTGTAGAGTCTGCATGTCCTTCCTGTGTCCTTGTGGGTTTACACTGGGTTTACAATCCAAAGACATGCGTGTTAGGTTAGGTTAATTGGTGTACTTAAAGTGCCCAGAAAATATGCCAGTCCATTCCGATACAGTACTGGTACACAGTATTAGACTGCTGGAAGCCTAGTTATTTACAAGTAGTCCCCGATTTATGAAGGGTTCCGACAAATCCTTTGTAAGTTGGATTTATTGTAAACCAAGGAGTTTAATATGTACTGTATATATCATAGTGTAGCCTAACTTAAACATGCTTAAAACACAACCAACTCTCATGGCTTTTCCTCACTCCATTTCCCAGCACTCATCACTCCTGCCACATGACTTCTTCTTGCCCACAGTAAAAAAGATTATTGAGCGACCGCAGCTTTTCCGTGACTCCCTACGTCACAGACTGCCAACTTCCTAGAGACAGTATCATACTCTAGCCCAGGGAAAAATTCAAAATTCAGAATATGGTTTCTGCTGGATGTGTATTTATGGGTATTATCAGATTCCCATCATAGCTAGAATATTGTAAGGTCAGGCCATCGTAATATGAGGAGCACTATTTGTTTCTTTAAGTAGAGAAATTAGAAGCACATTCACAAACCCTCCAGTCACATCCCAGTGACATGATCTTCCATACAGCGCCCTCATCTCATCACATCCAAGGTTACAGTGTTGTATGAGAATTGAAACCTTTTCTGAGTGTCCCCAAGCTGCCTTAGACTGAGCAAGTCGTTCTACACTGCAGTGCGTTTGCGTGTTTGTCAGGGTACGTGCCTTGCTGTTTATATGAGATTCAATCTCAGCTTTACAGTTTCCTCAAGGCGAGGTTGAGAATATACGCACACAAAAAAACAACACTGCGAGTGTGACACACACACACAAAATCCGTTCCTCCACATATGCTATGCTAAATGATTCTGTTGACTGTGTGTGATTCCTTCAGGCATCTGCAGTTACAGCTCTGTTAGACTCTGTATGTCTGTAGGTGCACAGATGTGCCTTCATTATGTAGATATCAGAATATAGATGCATAATTGTTTGTTAGTGTGTGTATAGGATTTTTTGGGGTTATATAGGATGCTGGTGCTGTAGTCATAATAAATAGTATGTGGCCTTTTCACACTGAGGTAAGTAACTTCTGTGTTACCATTGTAAGATAGCTGAGTGTGTACGGGTTCTAATAATACCTATGCCTGTGTGTATGTTAGTGGTGGGTGATTTTTATAGCATATATAAAGCTGTGTTGGATGCCCACAGTAAATCTGAAAGATGGAAAAACAGATTGGATAGTGAAATAAAAAAGTGGGACTGAGCTGAGCTCATTAGGGAAACTTCATCTGTCTTCTTACACACACACACATACCATCTTCAGACCCTTCAACCTCCTAGCCTCCAGCTTTCTGCAGGATGCCAGGAGGATTTGGCATAGCACACACTGCCACTGACATTTTTTCAACAGCAGAGGAACCTGATAACATCCCACACACCTTCCGTTTTCTGAGATTTGAGTCCTTAATGTGTATCATAAGCAGGTTACTCATTTTCATTCATCCATTTGCTTAGAAATATTCAAAAAAAAAATTCCAAGTATGCTAATGTGTAGCTTACTTTTCAATTCAATTCAGTTCAGTCCTCTTTTACCTTTTCTTTTGTGTTCCATTTTTATACACTCGTTGACAAAAAAACTAACGCACCCAGATAGAAATGTCGGATTGCTGCCTTTGTTTGCTGTGGTGTCATGAACGAGAAACCTGGACTGCTGTAATCGTATTGTCTTTAGTGATGATGGTTGGGTTTGAGTATGGAGGTCTCGTGGTGAGCGCTTCAGTCCTTCCATTGCTGTGGAGTGACACACTGCCCCAACTGCTGGTGTGATGATCTGGGGAGCCATCACAAAATGCAGTCGGTCACCCCCAGTAGTGATATGAGGGACACTAACTACTCAGCAGTATGTGCAGGAGATCCTGCAGCTACATGTTGCCTCTCATGGCAGGGCTTCCAACTGGGATTTTTCAGCAGGGTAATGTTCACCCACACACAGCAAGGGTTTCCAAGGAATGTCTCTGCCAGCTTGTAACACTTCCTTGGCCTGCTCGGTCGATATATTTATCACCAATCGAGCATGTATGGGACCGGCTGGGTGCCAGCTTTGGCAACTTATGAGTGTGCAGGATCTGCAGGCTCAGCTCCAACATCTACCATAAAGAACCTGTTTGCCTCCATGCTCAACTGTCAGTCTAATCTTGCATCCAGGCTAGAGGCGGTCTAACAGGGTAACTAGTGCCTTCAATTGTACAGTTAGAGCAAAACTTATCCTTTTGCTCTAATATTATCATATATCATAATTACATTAATACATATAAAGTTTCAACTTCTAGGTGAGGTTTTTTTTTGTCAGTGAGTGTATCTGGGTGTGTTATATTTTGTCAATGAGTATATATTTTCATACTGTTTCATTTTTATATATAATGTTCTATAGTATTCTACTGTCCTTGGTTCCATTTTATTCTACCCTATTTTATTTAAACCTAATCTGTTCTGTTCTGTTTTATTTCATTTTATTCTGGTCTGTTTTGTTGTGGTGTATTTCATTCTATTCTTCTGTGTTTCGTTCTCTTCTGTTGCATTATTTCTCTGTCCCGTTTTGTTCTAGTCTATTCCAGTCTGTTTGCTTTGTTCAGTTCTATTTACTCTATTCTCTTCTATTCCTAAACAAACTGTTATTCTTAGTAGATTGTTATATCCTAGTCTAGGGTTGGGAAGTCAGAGTAGGTAAAGGGTGAAGGGAAGGGACAACTCTGAAGAATACACAAAAATAATATATAACCAGCAGCCGAAATCATCAGTGAAAGCAAATCAGAACGGGCAGATATTGGCACCAGAATCACAAGTACACACAATAGTACAGGTGAGCCAAAGCAAAAATGAATGACATGTGCAAGCATCCAAAGCAATGTTTAAAACGAGTGCCCATCGTTTCAAATCGAGTCTCAAAAGATGTGTTTTTCACACAATGATCAAGGTGTGTACTGAAGCAAGTTTACAAACGAATATGAATCGTGGACATGAAGCATCACTCCCACATGAAGACCCCAAAACACATATGGAAGATGCACATTTATTGTCACTGACGTCCGACAAAGAGACAAAAACACAGTGATTCAAACAATCCAAGCATGGGTCGTAACAACATCCATAACCTATTAGTGAGCTACAAATGAACAGTCCACTACTCATTTCCTATAAGTATACAGGAAACCTTTCAGTTCTATTACTTATGGCCTTACGAGTACAATTTACTTTATTTGTTCAGCATGTATAAAATAAAGCTCAAATTTATTATGACTTTAATTAATAAAGACAATTTAATTATATGCCCGTTGTATCAATAGAAGCTAAATGAGCCACATCTGGCTAGACCACATTAAAATCTCCATCTGGGACTCCACTTTGTCACATGCACCTGTAGTTTCATTACAGCCAGAGAAGCAATGCTTGAAGGATGATTCTCTCTCCTTCTCTATCTCTGAAAACCAGCAGTCGTTGATCTTCTTTGTGCTTGCTCTTTATCGCTTATTAGCTCTATTTTTTTCCATCTCCGGCCATTTATCTACAGCAGCCCCTTGCCATTACTCTTAGCATCACTCAGATAAAAACATGCAGCTACCTTATGGTAATCCGGGCCTCATCGTATAGAGCTGGTTGTTGCCTCTATAAAGGCTATCAGACTTTATTGCTTGACTGCAGTGCAGGATTATCATCAATCATGTCACTATTTGATTGGTACTGCTTGTAGCTGAGTGGCTGGTTTGGATGAAAAACTCTGACACAATATAGTATAAAGTCAAAATATAAGGTGTCAGCTCTAATTGCCATTAGTTGTGTTATTAACCAAATGTTGTTTAAAAAACATCGTATTTGTATCACCCATGTGCCATCTGATGTTTTGTAGAACATCATTACAGAAATATAGATGGGAATTGAATGCAGCAAGAAGGCACTCTAAAAAGGTGTGACCACAGAGATTTTTCTTTGTTGTACATATAGTAAGTTGTGTACTACAGTTTATAGTTACATTTAGCCATTTATCCAAGTCGACTGATACAGTCTTACAATCCAAGCAATGGTTGGTGAAAGACCTTGCTCAAGGACCCCAGGACTGTGGTAGCCTAGTTCTTAAGATGCTGGACTATGGAACAGCACATACAGGGTTCAAATCCCACCTCTTCGAAGCTGCCACTGTTGGGTCCTTGAGCAAGGCCCTTAACCCACAGTTGCTTAAATTGTGAGGCTGTGTCAGTTGTAAGTCGCTCTGGATAAGGGCGTCTGCTAAATGACATGCTTGTAAATATAAGGACTCAACAGTGGTAGATGGTAGAGGTGGGATCAGAACCCTCGGCTTTAAGGAGTTTTCCTTATCTAGTTTTCCACTACCATTCTGCACTCAGTACCCCATAATGATAAAAAACAGAATTTTAGAAATTTATTAAAAATAATAAACTAAATCTCTGCATGGACATAAGTATTCAGACCCTTTGCTATGAGACTTGAAATTGAGCTCTGGTGGCCTCCCATTTCTTTGATCATCTTTGAGATGTTTCTATACCTTGATTGGAGTCCACCTGTGCTAAATTCAGTAGATTGGACTTGAAGTTTAAAGACTTCATGGCTTGGTTTTTGCTCTGATATGCATTGTTAGCTGTGAGACCTTATAATGTGCAATTAATGAAGACTGGCCACCAGACTGGTCCAATTTAGCCATGAAACCTCCCACACTAAAATGACAGGTGTTTCAGTTTCATTGTCTAACCCCTGTAGTTTTGGTACTGTTTTATGTTTTGGCTCCTAGCAAACTACTTTGTGCCCCCCTTAGGAGAAATTAGTTGTACCACCTTTGTTTCACTGTCTAATTCAGTCTCATAAACCATGATTTTTATGGATTATTATGTCTCTCAGAAAGCATTACAAAGTCTCATGTGGACACGCTCCTATAGTTAGCCCTGCTTTCATTTTTCTGTTTCTCTCCTGCAGCAAAAGCCATATTAGTGGACCATGTGAATTCACAGAACAAAGTTCACCGACATTTGGTGGATATTTTTACATCATCAGTGTGCCTGTAGTGAGCGTGTTGACACAGCACTGCTCCATCCTTGTAGAGAGCAAAGCATAAAACACATAATGTGACTGAGCCTCTGGAATAATTTGGACCAAAATAGAGCTGAACAAATGCTAGTTCACTAAATACCTTGCCTCCGAAGGACAGATATTTTACTTGCTTTACTGAAGAAAAATAGACTTCAGATGTGCTAACACAATTCAAAGAATTTGCTAATAATGCAAACTCTATAAAGGCAGCGTCCAGGCTGGTACCCCTATTTAGAGATGTGAAGCAATAGTACTAACCACTGCTCCACCGTGCCTCATCCAGTAATTTAACTAGAGATATGCATTACTTAATGTCCATGATGCATTCTGTGAAACTGTATATTATATGATCTGGATATTGTCTGAATACCTTATAATATACCATACTTAGTAATGCTATATGGGACACAGCCTTCAGAATGCTCACGCTTTACCTCCATGCAGTTAGTTAAACTTTATGCTTAATAAAACTTGCTGTGCCATTTCTTGTGATTTCTATACTTTTGCATACAGATCATGCGTACATTTCTTACTGGTAAAGAATTCTGTCTGCATACAGCAGCATAGTAGCTACTTTTACCCAAAGCAGATCTATAATTTCATCAGCATTGGGAACATTGTGTTTTTATAGTGCAATATAAACCCTCTACAAGAAAGGACTGGTCAGTAATAAAAACTGATACATGCACTGGGAGATAATGTAGCCATTAGGGATGCAGCCAAGTTTTGACCTTTCACCAGAATCCAACTCGTCCGTGCATGCATATTCAGCAAAGTACAGGCCATTAGTATAGAGTTGTGGATCTGAGGCACTGGTCCAGATTTTTAGCAAAACACGAACTCTCCCCTGTGAACATGTTGGTATTTCTAAACCAAATTTGTTAAGTTAACAGCCATGATGCATTTAGATGCAGGTAGATTGAGGTAGGCTACCATTGACCATGTTCTATTAGTTTTTGTTGCTCCTATTAACAGATGTGTCATAAAATGATGAAATATTTTTAAAAACAAGCAAGATTGTTCCTCTAAGTTCCTCTACTTTCCTCCACAGTCACCTGACAGCATTACAATTACAATTGGAACATAACAAATACTAATGAAGTCTGATATTTACCAGTTTTTTTTTCCAAAGCTTTAACTTTTCCCTCAAATAAGACAAAGTGATTTGTACATTTCAGTCCTACATTTTTCTGATTTGGCTTCCTTTTTTATTGTCTTGGTGAAAAATGCATGTTTTGAAATCAGCATATGTTGCTCTAAAATCTCAGGGTACTTTTTTGCATTAATGCTGCCGTCACAGAAGTGAAAATGACTTTTTGCCATGGGCACTGACCCAACCCTATACCATGACAGAGCCTGGCTTTTTTACTTGTTGCTCATAACATTCTGATTGGTCCTTTTTGTCTTTGGTCTGAAAGCGTCCATTGCTTCCAAAAAAAAAAAAAAAGATCTGGAATACTGATTGGTCTGAAAACAATACACATTTCTCCTGTATGTTGGTCCATCCCAAATGCCTCCGATCTCTGAGAAGTCGATGTTGCTTTTGGACATGGTTAGCTTTTGTTTTTTTTGCACACTAAAGTTTTAAGTGGCATTTGTGAATGTAATGCTGTACTGTAGTGCTTGACAAAGGTTTGCCAAAGTAATCCCTTGCCCATGTGGTTCTATCAGCTATTGATGAATAATGGTTCTTGATGCAGTGCCGTCTGAGGAATCTGAGATTACTGGTGTTTAGTTTAGGCTTGCCCTATACCCTATACCCTATACCCTAGTGCCCTATATGCACTGAAATTCCTCCATATTCCACGAATCATTTAGTGGTATTATACACTGTAGATGAAGAAATATGCAAATCCCTTCCAATCATTCTTTGATGAACCTTGTTTTTAAACATTTCAATAATTTTCTCACGCTTTTACTGAAAAACTAGAGATCATCTGCCCATCTTTACTTGTCAAAGACTAAACCAAATCATGATTATGATCACATGTAAACAACTTAACAATCACCTGTAACAAATTAAATGAAGTTGACCAGAATAAGCCATGAAATATCGGGGTTTCCATCTGTCTGCAATTAAATACAAGTCAAAGTAAATGTAAACCAATTTTTATTTATTTATTTTGTATTATCCATACTGTCCTATCTTTTTCTGATTTGGAGGAATAGGTTGCTTTTAGTTACTTTAATCACAAAAACCCTATTAGGCTCTAAATGCTCATTCTGAATGTTATGTATACTGGTGGCATGGTGATTAAGGTTCTGGACAATTAATCAGAAGGTTATTAGCTCAAATTCTGGCTCTGCTAAGCTTAAGGCAACACAAAACTGTAGTTCACTCTGGATAAAGACATCTACTAAATGCTGTAAATGGAAAATAAAGCGTTGTACATTTTAGCCTTAACTCTTGATCTAAAGTGCTCCGAGGTCCCTGTTTTCATCCTCAAATTAGGTAAACGTCACTTTCAGTAGGAGGGCACCATGACAGAGCTGTGGGGGGTAGACATGCTAGTGTGCTACAACATACACATTGTAGTTTTAGCTGCTTAGCAAACATCCTGTCTCACTTGGGTTTCCACTTAGCCACAATGTTGTGACTGACAGGTTTTATTTTTCAGATATTAAAGAACTTATAACATGGATCAGTATAGACTCCCTTGGTTGCTGGGGAGCATGTGCAAACTGTTCGGTGAATGTAGAGGTGTCTTTGATATTCAAAGAGAAGTCATATGACAGGTTCCCTGAAGAGCCCCAGTCTCAAACTAAACACAGCTGCCAGATGGAACTATTGCACAGATGAAAAGCAGACAGGATTTCCATGCTTTTCTGTCAGCATTTTCATTTTACATGGCAACCATTTTTAGTGTTATGGCTGTAGTGTGAGGCTCACATTTCCTTGTACTTGGAAAAGAATACAAAAAAGGAATGGGAGTTGATTCACAAAATGTTATTCTTTTGAAACTATTATGTTGTTCTCTTTTTGTTAGGCTTCAGGTGAGGAGTGCAACCTCAATATTCTCCTGTAAAATTTCTTGATGCAATATTGAATTTATTGTTCCCTGAATTATTACATGCTGTACATAAGTGGCCGTAAGACAGTAAAATGGCCACAAACCCACTACTCTCTTCACACCATGCAAAAATAAGGTTTTGGTATTTGTGTGTATTGCCTTTCTATCCTCAAAAATTGGTATTCTTTCATTTAAAACATTTTAAAACATTTTATTTAGTTGACTGTATGACATTTTAGATATTTCTGCAAATCGTTCTCTGTTATTGGTTTCTTTTTAACTTCTTTGGCATAGGATTTTGGATTCTTGGTGTGATTATTGCTTTGCAGATATTTCCAGGTTCATGCATCTTTTTAATAAAAAGTGCACTTGGTTCACATGAACAAACAGAATTTTAATTGACCAGGATAACTTTACTACATACACCACCAAAAGGGGTAGGCAATATAATGATTTTAGATAGGAAAGGATTAAAATGTTTCAAATCTGCCTTAACAAAGAGATAAACTCAAGCACATTGGGTTGTAACAATATATTTATATATATAACCAATGATTTATAAAGAAAAATCATGAAAATTATCAGGGGTGCCCAAACTTTTTCATACGACTGTGTGTATGTATATATATATATATATATATATATATACATACACACAGACACAGTCGTATGAAAAAAGTTTGGGCACCCCTGATAATTTTCATGATTTTTCTTTATAAATCATTGGTTGTCCAGCTCAGCAGTTTCAGGTAAATATATCATATAGCAGATGAACACCGTGATATTTCAGAAGTGAAATTAAGTTTATAGGTTTTACAGAAAGTGTGCAGTAATTATTCAAACAAAATTAGGCAGGTGCATAAATTTTGGCACCCTTGTCATTTGAATACCTTTAGCACTAAATATTGGAACACAAAATTTGTTTTGTAAGCTCATTGACCCTTGATCTACATACACAAGTGAATCCAACTATGAGAAAGTGTTAAGGTGGCCAATTGGAAGTTTTTCTCCTCTTTGCATCTTCTCTGAAGAGTGGCAACATGGGAGCCTCAGAACAACTCTCAAATGGCCTGAAACAAAGGTTGTTCAACATTCATGGGTTCAGGGGAAGGGAAAAGCTCTCTCAGAGATTTCAGCTGTCAGGTTTCCACTGTGAGGAACATAGTGAGGCAATGGAAGACCACAGGCACAGTTCTAGTTAAGGAACTCCCGAAGTGGGCAGACCAAGAAAAATCTCAGATAGGCAGAGGCGAAGGGATGGTGATGAGAACAGTCATAGTCAAGCCACAGACCACCTCCAAAGACCTACAACCTCATCTTGCTGCAGATGGTGTCACTGTTCATTGTTCAACTATACAGTGCACTTTGCACAAGGAGAGGCTGTATGGGAGAGTAATGCAGAAGAAGCCTTTTCTGCAGACACGCCACAAACAGAGTCACTTGAGGTGTGCTACAGCACATTTGGACAATCCAGCTTCATTTTGGAATAAAGTGCTGTGTACTGATGAAACTAAAATTGAGTTATTTGGACATAACAAGGAACGGAAAAAGAACACAAGCATCCCAAGACAAAACACTGCTACCCACAGTAAATTTTGTGGCGGTTTCCATCATGCTGTGGGACTGTGGTGTGGCAGTGCAGGTACTAGGAATCTTGTTAAAGTTGAGGGTCGCATGGATTCCAGTTAATATCTCCAGATTCTTGAGAACAATGTTCAAGAATCAGTGACCAAAGTTGCACCGAGGCCAACGACCCCAAACCCTGTTCAAAAATCTACTAAGGCATTTCATGCAGAGGAACCAGTACAACGTTCTGGAATGGCCATCTCAGTCCCCAGACATGAATATTACTGAAAATGTGGGCTGTCCATGCTCGGAAACCATCAAACCTGACTGAACTGGAGATGTTTCTAAAGAAGAATGGTCCAAAGCACCTTCAACCAGAATCCAGACTGTAAGCTGTAGGAAGCGTTTAGCGGCTGTTATTTCTACAAAAGGAGGATCTAACTAATATATTGATGTAATTTTTCTGTTGGGTGCCCAAATTTTATGCACCCAATTACTGCACACTTTCTGTAAATCCTATAAACTTCATTTCACTTCTCAAATATCACTGTGTTCATCTGCTATATGATGATATTTATTTACCTCAAGTTGCTGATCTGAACAACCAATGATTTATAAAACTAAAATCATGAAAATTATCAGGGGGTTCCCCAACTTTTTCATACGACTGTATATATATATATATATACTATATATATATTATATATATATATATATATATATTATATATATATATATATATATATATATATAAAAAGTGAGACTAGCTTTGATAAGACCTTGAGGGTTGACTTAACCTTGTTTCTGTTGCTGAATGGCCATTTATGCTTAAGAGCAACACCACATAGCCAGATTTTTAATACGTAATAATAGTAAAACATATGGTCAAATTAGTTTATGTTAAGAAAATATATTAATTGTGCCTCAATCTTGAGTTTCCTTTGAGCGACACACTGCCCCAACTGCTGGTGTGGTGATCTGTGGAGCCATTGCATATGACAGTCAGTCACCCCTAAAAGCAATACAAGGGACACTGGGATGCCAGCTTCGGCAACCTGCAAGTGTGCAGGATATACAAGCCCAGCAGCAACGTATGTGGGCAAATGTGCTGCAGGACACCATATGGAACCTGTATGCCTCAGTCCCCAACTGTATCTCTTCTTGTGTCCAGGCTAGAAGTGGCCCAACCCAGTAATAGAGCCTCCTTCCAGTTGTACAGTTTTCCCCAATAAAATTATTCTTTCGCTCTAAAATTGTAATCACTTACATATATCATCATTACATTCACACACATAAAGTATCATTTCATCCCAACAATTCCTTCTTGGTGCATTATTTATTTATTTTTTGTCAATGAGTGTACATATGTATCCGTAGCTGTGTAATTAAACTTTCACAGACACAAAACTAATATATATTAAATGTAGTATAATAGGGAAAATGCCTTGTCACTGTAAATAAAAGCATGTAATTTGGCCCCTCAGGAAGCTAAGTGTGATGCCTCTGGGATGAATCTTTCGTCTTCTCAATTATTCAAACCCAGACGTTTGGCCGCCAGAGCTACTTCTGCTTTCCTCTTCTTCTGTAACTCTTCTTTCCCTCCTCCCTTCCTGTCTCCCTCCCTTTCTGTCTCTATCAGCAGAGCTGGATGCAAAACTGAAGGTCAATATGAGGGTGTTTGTATTATTTGCACTATCTTGCCTATAGCTTCATCCTGTTGCTCAGCCAAAGCGCCTCTCTCTCAGTGAAAAATGAGATGCTACTGCTCTGCTATTCCCAGGACACACTTTTACACATTCTGTATTTTGTGTAGCTTATGCATACATGACTCTTATGGTTAAAAGCATAGTAGTGATTTCTGCACCATGTTGTGGACAAGGTCACAGTTGTGCAGATCACACCACAGGATCACCACTGACCAAGTGACACTGACGTTACTGGGTTTTTAACATAGTGTACATGCCTACCTCGTTGTTACATTTCATAGGTGTGCATTTAGGTACTGTAGTTAATTCTATTCCATGCACAATTGTTCATGACATGTCCTTCACAAGAGTCATTTTTGACCATGGGATGATGTTGGTGAAATACTGACTGCATGACAAGTACAGGTTTTCTCATAACATTTATTTTGTTTTTGAAAATACCAGCACAACACAATCTAAAGTCACTTGCATGTTAGTGGCATTAATGTCTTGAGGATGCTTCACAACTACCAAAATAACAAATGGTCACTGCTTGTCCTTTGGTGACCAATTGAGTATTGGGACTGTTGTAGCCTAGCGGTTAAGGTTCTGGACTATGGTTCAGAGTTTAAATCCCACCCCTGCCAAGCTCTCCTTGAGTAATGACATTAACCCACAATTGCTTGGATTGTAAGATCTTTCAGTTGTATATTGCAGATCTACAGTGTATAGTATCAGATGAGCTACAGTTTCTGTTTCATACCTTAATTCACACCAAGTGGTCGTCCAACCAGTTTTTTTTTACAGTGGCAAGTGACACAATTCTACAGCTAAGCTCACTATGTCCATCCACCATCTTTGCCAGCACCTCAGCGTCTCCAGCAGAGGTCTGAGTTCCCCTCTCCCAAACATGACCAGTTGAGGCACTAGACACCACTACCACTCAAACACTCAACACCAGTGAAAATGTAGACATGAGGACATGCAAACTCCACACAGACAGTAACAGATAAGGATTGACCTTAGACTTTTGGAGCTGTACCACTTTTACCAGTTGTTATGTTGATCATTGTCCACAATTTTCTCCCTTCTACTCCTACTCCATGTCTCTGCTGGGCTAATACTGTCCTTCAACTTGTGTGTACAGGTTTTTTTTAACGTGTATTTCTTTGAGCTGAATCAATGTGTGTATTGCCGTTTGCCCACTTTCCCCGTTGTTTGGCAAGTTTATGGGCAGACCTACTGTAAATCAAGGAGAAGGAGGCTGATCTGAACCTACTGCTGTCACGTCCCGCTGTCCCTGAGTTTTTAATTGCTGCTGCACATCCCAACGGAACCCTGTGGCACAGCTATAAATACTTGGCTATAAATCACGAAACATAACAGAGATAGCACACGTAGACAGCCAGACGGATCGTTGTACTCATTCCCCTGCATGGGAAACACACCTCTGACACCCCACCAGTAAAAGCAGGTGCATTCCACCTTTCTGTTTCATGGAAATTCCAGCTTTATGTGTGATGTTTGAACTCATGTGGTCTAAAACGCTAGCCCACCACCATGGTGACCTGGATTCAAGACCAATTGGTGCTTTTCACCTGGGGTGGGCATCATGATTAGCTGTGTCTGAAGGAACATTTCCTGGTGCTGCGATGGTTATGCCTGCTCTGTGTTTTTCGGGATAGGTGACAGACCTACGCTGCCCAGACCAGAACAAGCGAAGTTAAGAACAACGACTTTGATCATTTTTTTCTGTAAAAGCTTTCCAACAATTAGTTTGTATATTTAGTCATGCACCTGTAGAACAGAAAATCCGTTGCTGTACGTCATCATAGCAGTCAATAGCTGTGCAGTTAGGGGCTACAGCTCATCATTAATGTGCTCCTCATCCCCTTTATATGTGGTGAGTTTCTGACAGCAGGATGCTGTTGTCTGGTTATTTTTGATTGCATGACTATTCTTATCCCAGCAGTGATTTTGAGGTTTTTGTAAAATCCCAGCAGCACTGCTGTGCCTGATGCACTCATCAATAATCTCCCGTTCTACCACATCAGAAAGGTGTTTTACTGGACTCAAATCTGGTGACTGTGGAGGCCATTGGAGTTTATTTAATTCATAGTTTGAGATTACTTTTGTTTTGTGACAAAAGTGCAGTATCATGCTGGAAGAAGGTGTTATTAGAAGATAAGTAAATACTGGACATAACAGGAGAAGCAAATCTCTGTGACAGTCAAGTAATGCTCAAGTAATGAGTTTTGGTGGGATGACTGTGCGCCAAAACAGATTTACCACCCCATTCCACCACTACCACCAACCTAACCTGCTAATCCATGGTTTAATGCCATTTCCATAAATTCAGACCATACCATCTGCATGTTGCAGCAGGAATTGAGATTAATGAAGCCAGGTGACTTTTTACATTCTTCATCTGTCTAATTTTGGCGAGCCTGTTCCCACTGTGCCCTTGCTTCCATCTTGTTTTTCGACAGGATGCAACCTTGGTGTGGTGTTGTTGGTGCTGTTGTGGTTAACAATTGTTGGTTGATAATAAGACGTTATTGACTTGAGCTGTGAACTCTCCAACCCATCCTTCAGTGAAAAGACACCAACATAGTACTACCACTGACCAATTATTGACGGGTCTTGGTCGACTATTCTCAACACATCAGTGACACTGGCATTACTAGGTTTTTAAACATAGTGTACACTTATTAGACACATACCTTTTATGCCATTAACACCAAATCCAGATTATATCTTGACTATCTGCATTTGTTTTAATATCTTCACCTGTCCAGGTTTGGTGAGCCTGTGTCCACTGTGTTCTCAGATTCCTGTTCTTGGTTGACAGGATTCAAACCTGGTACAGTGTTAGTTGTTATAGTTCATCCATCTCAAGGTTGTATTTGTGGAGGTGCTTTTCTGAGTCATTCAAGACTGGTCATCTTTGTTGTCATGGCCTTGCTTTTAGTTTCTACAAGTCTGCCATTCTCTTCTGACTAGGTTGACCTTTTGTACAGCATTGCCTCTCAAGGGTTATTCAGTGATTATATTTATATTAAGATCTTCTGCTGTATGTGTAATGGTGAGAAAACTATAATCCATCCTCTAAAGCTTTCCATTCACTCCATTTATGATTGGCATTCCTAGTGCTTACTTAGTCCCAGGGTATCAAGTCACTAATCCTTGAGAAAATAGATGTCTTGAACAAAGTCACACATTACCTCTCTTTACACCTTTTATTAAAATGTCTCCGCTGAATGTTCTTTCTGAATGTTTGTTCTAAATGGGGAAGCAGCTTGACTAGTATGTTGTTCATGTCACTAAGAGAGCCATCAGTGCACATAAGTGGCCCTAATGCAGAAGATTCGGTGTCTTTCGCCCTTTCTGTAATCAACCATTAAAGCCATTTACCTTTTTCAAGCCATCAGTGAGCACAGTCAGCTATTGAGCCATGACTGCTGTGCCTCTTTTTGTACGTAATGCTTATCGAACTTTGTGATGTTAAAATAGCTTAATGCCATTAATAAACTAGTTTTGTCAATTCAGGTGTAGGTTCTGTAACTAAGATCAATAAATATTTTTCTAGGGTACACAGTGTAAAACAATTTAATGTCACTTGGGTCATTGAGGATATCAATGAGCATTTAATATCAATTGGGTCATAAATATCCATTTAGATTGAGTTATTTTACAGAAATGGTTGAAGATCCTAAATACATGTCTCCTATTTGGAGGCAAAATTAGATATAGGCATTGTTTTAATGTTGGACTGATAGGACTGATTTGGGGTGTTACATAAAAAAAGGTGGTCAAACAGCAATAGCGTCCTGCAAAACAACAGCAGCCATTGGAGCTGCACCTGAAAAATATGAATTAATTCAATAATAAAATATGATTTAAATGTAATTTAACCATTAATATTTAACCATTTTAATGAATACGTTCAAAATAATAAATTATAAATGTTTTTGGGGCACACACTGGCACAAGAAATGTGTTTTATTCCAGTACGACATACACAATGACTAATTACTGTGTGTTTCTGTGGAATTTGCACTCTGCTGACCTACTTGTGGGTTGGCAGGCCCAAGAGGTCTTATGAAAGTGAGGTCTACAGAACTTTCACCAAGGGAACATGGTGTAAAGGTCAATTCACATCGATTTTACTAAAGTTTTTTAGTAATCACACTGACATATACCCATACTATTTTCTTCTGCAGCCTTTGTAATGTGTGCAACATGTGGTTTTGCATGGTCTTGTTGTAAAATTCATAGACATCCCTGGAGATGTCGTCTTGAAGGCGCCACATGTTACTGACACAACCCTATTCCTTGACATACACTAGCTTTTGGTCTTGTTGCAAGTATAACATAAATCAAATACAATTTACACAACATGAGAGGCACACAGCTATAGACAACCAGACACATCAAACCATTATAGAAGAGATTTAAATTCCAAGATAGTTGAAGCAGACGAAACAAACGAAGGAAGAGTTCCAGAGGGTGGGAGCTGCCACAGTAAAGGATCTCCCACCCATGGAGGAAAGCCTGAACCTATGGACAGAGAGAAGGTTAGAGTCAGTGGAACGCAGTGACCGGGTAGGAGTGTAACAATGGACTATATTGCAGAGATAGAGTGGAGCAAGACCATAGATGGATTAAATGTTAGTAGTAGAATTTTGTACTGGATGTGTTTATGAACCGGGAGCCAGTGCCGCTGGGATAAAACAGGAGTCATGTGATCAAATGTTTTGGTTTGTGTAAGAATCTTAGCGGCAGAGTCCTGGATGTATTGTAGAACTCGAATGGAATTTGAGGGAAGACCATAAAAAATTAATTGCAATAATCAAGAAGACAGGAGACATAAGCATGCACCAGAATCTCAGCAGCAGTGGGGAAAAGGAAAGGGCACACCTGAGCAATGTTACGAAGATGAAAGAAAGCAGACTTAGAAATAGACCTAATGTGAGGAAGACAAGACAGAGCTGACTCAAAAATGCTGCACTGGTGCTATACAGTCTGTACGTGTGAGAGAGGTACACAGTACACTGTTTAACAAGCATCATTTCTTTCTCCTCCCTTCAGTACAAGCAAGTGGAGCAGTACATGTCCTTCCACAAGCTTCCAGCAGACTTCCGACAAAAGATCCACGACTACTACGAGCATCGATACCAGGGTAAAATGTTCGATGAGGAGAGCATCCTGGAGGAGCTAAATGAACCACTAAGAGAGGTGAGACGCAACATACAGTGTGTGTCTGTATTTATGACTACATGTGCCCTAGAGTGGACTGGTGCTCTGTCCAGTGGGTCCTGCCTTGCTCCCTGTGCTGCCGGATATGCCCCTGACCGCTGCAACCATGATAGAATTGAAAATCAATAGATGAATGAGGACAGACTACATTAAACAAATGTGGATCTGATATAAGCCACATCTTGCCGATTGTCAAAGTCTCTTTTTTCTCACACCCTTTCCTGAAGTCACACGTGCTGGCACAGTTCAAGACGGAATCTGCAAAATGAAATTCTTGTGGCAGAGCGAGCATTGCTGGAATGCTACTGCCCAGTGCTGCAGATCTCTCTACAGGATGAATGCATACAGGAGTACAAAAGTGCATTCCCTGAGTTGCACAAACTGTATGACACTGAACTGATCACTTATGCACCCCAGGTTGGCTTTCTAGTAATACCCCTGGTGTGTGAATATGGGAGGGTTTGTGTTGATGTAACCATGCATGGAAAATAAGTCCCGAGAGGCGTCTGCAGTCACCCGAGTTCTCTTCTTACTTTCCAAAACAATAAAGGGATGCTGACAATTAAATTTGCTGCATTCAGCAATCCAGAGTTTAAAAAGGGCAGTGTAACGTTTTTTTGGTTTAGGATTAATTTGTTGTGTGGAAGAATAGTTCACTGCTTTACAGTTTAGGGAATAGAGAAGCAGATGTTGAGTCATGACATGCATCATGTACTGTACTTTAAAATGTACGATTTGAATTTAATGAAGTATGATAGAAGGAAGCATTGTTAGATATTTTTGATGTATGTACTTGATAAATATATTTTCTCTCTGACTGTGTCCAATGTTGAAAATATACACTGTTAAACCTAACTGTAAAACTGTAGCATCTCGGATATCATTGGAGTATTTATACATCAACCACTAAGTGTAGGATTCATTTTGTCCTAATTTGCCCTATAAACCTGAAACCCCAGTAATGTAAGTAGATGACAGGCCAATAACTACTCACTTTAAATGCCCATAAATATAGTTAGGGCATTTATAAAAAAAAAAAGTTACAATCAACTGAAACTGTGACCCAAGTTTATTTTGCCAGTGAGGAGGATGGTAAGAAAGGCTAAAAATTCCCATGGATTAGTGCTGGAGAGGTGCAAAAAAGAGTAGCATCTCCAAATCTACTACCAGATGTTATCTCCATGACAACAGATTACTTGGAAGGCTTGCCAAAAAATCCTTTCCTGTCATAGAACTTCACAGTTAAGCACCTGGACAGTCAAAATCGGTCTGCATCTGCCAAGAAACTAAAAACGGGTTATCATTGGATTTTCCAGCAGGACAATAATCCAAAACACGTCCAGATCAACACGAAATTGGTTTAGTGAACACAAAATCAAACTTCTGCCATGGCCATCTCAGTTCCCTCATCTAAAACCCAGAGAAAGCCTGTGGGGTGAGCTAAAGAAAAGAGAGGACCTAAAACCCAGATTCTGTAAAGAGAAATGCTCTCAAATTCCCTACTCTGTTTAATTGCCAAAGGGAGGTTGTGCAAATGATTAAATGCAATGGTACCATTAATTGTGGCAAATGTGTTAATAATTAATTCTTGATGAGGAATTATTTACTTAAATTAAATTAAATTTGTTTCATTTTTTCAGTGTTATAAACCTTTTTGTTCATTTTCACCAGGGTGCCAGTAGTTGTGGAGGCGGACTGTATGTCTGCGTTCTTGTTTATACTGTATTTATTAGTGGTTTCTATTGGAAAAAGTTAACTTGCATGCATAAAGGGGAAAATTACAACAAATAGATAGTGGTGGACATGCAGAGTTTCAGTCATTCTTCCTTGTGATACCCAAGCCACTTCCAGATAATGGATCCAATGCTGTTTCTTTTCAGAACCAGTTTATCTGCCTCTATCTTCGATTGCTATTTCCAAACTCAACATAATTTTGGCACTTCATGTCTTTCGCTCTCTCCGGGCTTTTTCCTTGATCCCTCCAGATAAATGCACATCTCATCTATATATGTCACACACACACTCCTGGAAGAGTAATCTGGATGCATGGGCTATATGTGTGACGTCTCTGTTTTGAGTCTATTAAAAGTAGGCTATGTGAAGTGTGGATGGTCTCTAGACTCTTGGTATGGTGTTTGCATGTCCTCCCAGGGTTAGGTAAAGTGGTTGCTCTAAATTGCCCCAGTGTAAATGTGAATGCCTTGTATCGATGTAACCATGCTCCTATCATGAATACCTATTCATGCTGATGTAATGTTAAATAAATAAATAAATCTACTAAGTCCGCATGCTAAATACCTGTTTTCATTGCTTCCCTTAGGAAATTGTCAACTTCAACTGCCGTAAGCTGGTGGCTTCAATGCCCTTGTTTGCTAATGCTGAGCCCAACTTTGTCACAGCCATGCTGACTAAGCTCCGCTTTGAGGTCTTCCAACCCCGAGATTATATAATTCGCGAGGGAACCATTGGGAAGAAAATGTACTTCATCCAACATGGTGTGGTCAATGTTCTCACCAAAGGAACTCTGGGAATGAAGCTGTCGGATGGCTCCTATTTTGGAGGTGAGGTCTCTTGTCAGCCCAGAAATGAACCACTTTTCATAACTGCTTAAATTGGGCTAAAAATTACAGTCATTTTCTGTCATTAAAATTCCCAAATTATAATTAAGCCGTTCAGTATTTGGAACATGTTTTTACATGGGCTGCACAGCTTTCTCTGTTCCCTAGAATCCTCAAGATCACAGTTAAGCATTCTAAGGTAGAAATATAAAATCTACCCAATAATGCTTAATTTGTTTGACATGCGTTGGTAATTGTACCTAACCGGGTTCCAAAGCTGGTAGGCATGGTTGAAAGATTTTTAGGCACGTTGTTTGAATTTATAGTACATTATTTGGCAGGGAAGCTCTCTGGTGAGTATACTGTCTTCACAGAAATGCCTCAGGCTAAGTGAATATTTCAGGTTTCATAATGCTGTAATACATCCCTTCAGGTGGCACCAAGTCAGAATGGACAGTGTTTTTAGCAAAACCTATGGGAAATCATGCGATAGCAGTAAACAGATTTTGCAGCTCTTCGAATTAGATTTGAGTATTCACTCTCTATCTTGGTGTGCATAGTGACAGACATGTGGACTGTAAATTTCTCATATTCATATATGCTTTTATATAGGTTTCTGTGACACACGTACACACACAAAGCCTCTTTGACTTTGTTCTGTTGGTCAAACTCAGTATATTCAGTGGGGTGATACTGTTTTAAACATCTTATTAATTTTGTTATTCCATTTTCAGAGTTTGTTCCTTCCCGACTTATTTTCGCCATCTATCACACAAATCAGAATGCATGAAACGGCTGCCAAATGTAAACAGTTTTTATTGTGCAATCTGCAGTGCATTAAAAACAGAGTTCAGTGGGTTAATCATTGATCTGAACCAGTCTTGAGAGTTACTGCATTGATAATGTGGTTTTTCTTTTGCATCTCCGATCTCACTTGCTTTATAATCCATTTCTGTGTTCTCTATTTTAATCTGACACAGCCTCTCCCAGCTGTTGACTATGTCTAGACTGTGGTGTATGTTATTCTACATAGCTAGCTAGCGAGCTTTATCCAGCCTGCTGTTTGGTGATGTAGTTCTACTCAGCACTTCGCAGCTCTTCTAGTGGGGAAAAATATTATATAATTTGCTGCCTATTTGAGCTGTTGTTTCTGCTTTGCAACGGTATGGAGGTATATGAAAAATAGGTCTTTTCCATGGAAATGTGATTTAACATTTTAAATAAGTTGTGTGTATTAGTTGTTGGTACATTAGATCTGAAGTTGTTCTCATCAAGGTAACCAAATGTCTTTTTTTTATTTTATTGACATAACCTCCATAATTTCTCTTGTAAGTGCATAACATACATTTTTCATCAAGAGACTATTTTTGGAAAGTTGGTCAAAACAAGATATCTTAAACTGATCATAGAGAAAAGTGAGATGACAGATGTTAAAGATTTTTAGTTCCATCACAGAACTCATTTTAATTTAGATTCAATTAGAGTGTCAAAGCTATAAGCATTACCTATGTTGGTTCAATGACTAAAGCACAGGACTACTAATTGGAAGGTTATGACTCTGTCAAGCTGCCACTGGTAGGTCCTTGTCCTGTGTTGCATAAGTCAACATGACACTTCTTCATAGCATAAAATGTATCAGTAGGCCAGGACTAGAGAATACATGAAATCTGAGCATATGATAATTCAGTCTTTCAGGCCTATATCTACACTGCATGGCTGAAAGTATTGTATGTATACACCTGTTATGTGATTTCAGCCACACTGACTGCCTACAGGATCATAATATGAAGCATATATTCATGGAGTCTCCACAAACAGTAGAGTTTTTTTTTTTTTACCTCTTCAGAAAGTCAGTTCAACTACTTTCTGCCCTGCCCTATTGAAACAAGATTCAAACAGAAATTGTTTGCCAAATTTGATTGAGAACTTGGCTGGTGTGCACAGAGCCCTGACTTTCAAGATGCACTGGAATTCCAACACTGAGCCAGGGCTTATTGTCCAATATCAGTGCCTGACCTCACAGCCATATTCCAAAATCTAATGGAAAGCCTTCTCAGTAGAGTGATGCATCAGCTCCATGCCAATATCCATGTTTTTGGATATATTTCATGCGAGTCAAGTCAAATTTATTGATATAAAGTGGAGCAAAAAAGTATTTAGTCAGCCACTGATTGTGCCAAGTTTTACCTCACAGCCATATTCCAAAATCTAATGGAAAGCCTTCTCAGTAGAGTGATGCATCAGCTCCATGCCAATATCCATGTTTTTGGATATATTTCATGCGAGTCAAGTCAAATTTATTGATATAAAGTGGAGCAAAAAAGTATTTAGTCAGCCACTGATTGTGCCAAGTTTTCCTACTTAAAAAGATGAGAGAGAGTATTCATCATAGGTACACTTCTTTTTACCGAGCCATTCCCTCGTTGCCCGAGTGGAGTGTTTGGGATCATTGTCATGCTGGAAGACCCAGCAATGTTCCATCTTAAATGCTCTCATTGATGGAAGGAGGTTTTGGCTTGAAATCTCATGATACATGGCCCCGTTCATTCTTCCCTTAACACGGATCAGTCGTCCTGTCCCCTTTGCAGAAAAACAGCCCCAAAGCATGATGTTTCCACCCCCATGCTTTACAGTAGGTATGGTGTTCTTGGAATGCAACTCATCATTCTTCTTCCTCCAAACACGACGAGTTGAGTTTTTACCAAAAAGTTCTATTTTGGTTTCATCTGATATTCTCCCAATCCTCTTCTGGATCATCCATATGCTCTCTGGCAAACTTCAGACCGGCCTGGACATGTACTGGCAGGGGAGCACACCTGGCACTGCAGAATCTGAGTCCCTCTCGGCATAGTGTGTTACTTATGGTAGCCTTTGTTACTTTGGTCCCAGCTCTCTGTAGGTCATTCATCAGGTCCCTCCATGTACTTCTGGGATTTTTGCTCACCGTTCTCATGATAATTTTGACCCCACAGGATGAGATCTTGCGTGGGGCTCCAGATCAAAGGAGATTATCAATGGTTTTGTATGTCTTCCATTTTCTTACAGTTTCTCCCACAGTTGATTTATTCACATCAACCTGCTTGCCTATTGTAGATTCACTCTTCCCAGCCTGCTGCAGGTCTACAATTTTTTTTCCTGGTTTCCTTCGACAGCTCTTTGGTTTTGGCCAAGGTTGAGTTTGGAAATGAAAACCTAAGTTGAACCTGTGTTTGAAAATGGAACCTAAGTAATATCAACAGATAATAACAGATTGAATAGGCAGCACATCGTCCCAGAGGGAGGGAATTACTGCCCTCTGGCGATCCCGGGGCCATGGTGGGACTGGAGATGATGACTTAAACAACAACAAGTCCACAGTCTTTTGGTATATAGTGTACCTGCAGTGCAGTCTATAGATCACATTGTGTAGGCTTTCGTAATTTTCACTGGGCTGCTTATAGTATTGACCACCATACACAGTGCTATTTATTTAGCTAATGGTACGACTATTACATCTGCATACATAGGATAGGGTGGCTCAGTGGTCAAGGATCTGGACTGCTCATTGGAAGAATGTGTTCTCTGTCAAGCAGCTAAGCTGTTATGAATCAACTGCTTAACTCATTGTAAGATGCTCTGGATAAAGTCATCTGTGAATCAAAAAATGTATGTCATCTTGGAGGTTATTACTACACAGATAGCAGTCAGTGCAGATGATTTGTTAATGACCAAAGTATATCTGGTATCTAGGTATTGGTTTGAGGATCCAGGGTTCAAATCCCACCCCTGCCAAGGTGCAACTGTTGGGTCCTTGCGCGATGCCCTTAACCCACAATTGCTTGGATTGCAAGATTGTTACAGTTGTAAGTTGCTCTGGATAAGGGTATCTGCTAAATGACTAAAATCTAAATTTAAAATATTTCACAGAGTTTCTACCTACAAGAGAATAATCTGTTATGGATAATGTGGCGCACTGGTGTACAATCATGTTTGCCTGGCTGTATGATATTTAGAAGGTAATGTTATCCTAAAATCATGAGAATAATATGATGGTACTGCACGATAACTTAGGTATTTTTTTGACACTGTACGATGGTGATTTTCTATGTGAGACTCTAAATGAGCAATTTGCAGTTCATCATATTCCCTAGAACTTTTCTGGTGATACCAGAAGTAGAAGAGGTTGATGGTCATGAGCCATGCAGAGAGATCCAGACCCTTCTCGTTTCCTAAATTTTAGATGTGGAAGTGGAAGATGATCCTTCTGTGCCTTTAAAATCCTGATGACTCAGCACTCCTCAGCCGCAGTGAGCAGGGAGGGCTGTGAGCCTCCCTTGACTGACCTTGAAAAGGTCACAACTTAACAGAAGCATTTTGTAGCCAGAGTTAAAAGGGTTTTTTGAAAAGGGCCTCCCCTGGGGTGTTCAGTGTGACAGATATTGAGCAGGATCATGGAGAAATATCAGTATCAACAGCAGCACAGCTTTTGTTTTCCCTTTTAATGCGGTGTGGCATTCTGAGGCTATGCTAAACACAGCTGAATGGACACAAACGGATGCAAGTCAAGCTGTGTGTATGTTGGTGTAGTTGCACATGAATGTCCATGCATTTTCATATTTATGTGTGTGTTCACTTTTTATTTCCTCTTGACTTGATGAATGAGACCCAACAGTGAGCAACTGAGTGGCTGCGGAGTGACGCTGCTGTCTATAATTAACTGCAGCCTCCTGGAAGGAGGATATTGGAATTTGCATCTGCTGATCCAGAACTCATTTAGAGCACAGACTGGGGGCTGGCTCTGATTGATGGCAGGCAATGCTAATACAGTGGCCAGTGATTATAAAGTACACAAGTTGTTCTGGCAGGCTTGTGTCACTCAATAAGGCACTATAGTTGAGTCTCATCGTGTGCCATGGGTGCCAGGTGTCCATCACCAACAAATAAGAACATACTATATCAACAGTAATATCCAACCTTGTTTTCATTTCTCACATACTGCAAGAAATTCTAGGTTTCAAAGCCATTAAGCTTATTATTAGCATTAATTCGTCTTTCTTATATAATATAGTGGTGCTCTATATATAATATACCTCGGTTCTGGTCATTAGTTCCAGGAGACTTTGTTGAGAAGTGAAAATGATTAGTAATGAGCACATTTTTCCTATAATGAATAATGTAAATTGAATGAATCCGTTCCAGACCCCCAGATCTACACTGTATAAGACATTATATGGTTTAATGGAGTAGTATTGTACAGGTGCTCCCTGATTTACGATGGGGATATGTTCCGACAAATTACAAGTTAAATGTAATATGAACTGAAGAGTTTAATGAGTGTTTGGTAGAGTGATCTATACTGTATAATAGCGGAGATTTGGAAAGGATACTATCATAAGTAATGATAAGTAAGTTATTATTTTAAACACTTACATTAGTTTACAGTTGGCAAAATAGCTAGCATTATAATAACTAAAGCTTATTTTGTAATAAAGATTTGAAAAATCTAATGTAATTTATTGAGTAAAGGATTGAAAGTGAAAAGTAAGCACAACATGTGATGAACTTCACTCTATTGATGAACTCCGGGTAATAGCATAGCTGCTAAGCTAACTGCAGATCTGTGACCTGGATGATTCAATTCCTGTTTTGCTTTTGGTTGGCTCTTATAAACTAACTTTTTCAGGATCAATGGAGACTTATTTGCATTAAGAATACAGTACTGTAGATGTAAAATAAAGAAAAGTTCTTCTCTGAGGGCTATTGTGAATCTGAATCACTGTGTACTGATTCGTGAATTGAGTTTTGACTCATACAAGTGTAAGTAAGTGTGCTGAGTACTGAGCATCCTATGAGAACCGAGACAAATTTTTCTAGTCAAAATGGGTCAAAAACCATATTCGAGGTGAAAATTTGAGGTACCGAGGTACCACTGCACTGTATTTATTAGTCTATATGTATTACTATTACTGCAAATGAAATTATTTACTGATCATCATAAAAGAAATAAACTCTGCAGGGAACAACAGAAGTATACAAATATTTTATCTACTTTTAAGAAAATCAGATGATATTTTAGATCGTATTAATGCAGAAATATAGAAACTTGTAAATAGGTTCACAAACTTTCAAGCACGAGCGTATGCATGTGTGGAAGCACTGCGGCTCAGTCAAACAATGAACAGTCAGCATTGTGGGATTAGGGGATGCTTGTTGTTAATTTAGGAATGTTCTAATTAATTTGGGGCCCGTGGGCTGGATTTGGTTCCTGAGTCCTTACAAGGTAATTAAATAAAAATAATTGGATTATGATATTAAACACCATGAGCAAATTAAATGTACCTAATTGCCCCACACAATCAGTATTATCAAGAAAGTACTGTACTTTAGTGTAATTTATTTATATATTAGTATTTTGGTCTGCATAGAGGTCTGTATATTTTAGTTTATACATTTTAAAAGCATTTTTAAAAAATGCAGCATAAATTTAGTGCAATGGTTTGAAACTTTCCAGATTATTCAGTAGTGTTTTGTAAAGGTCTCAAAAATTAATTTGGGCGGCAGGAAGGTCCTGGGTTTGATCCCAAGCGGAGCAGTCTGGGTCCTTTGTGTCACACAGTTAAAAAGACATGCATTAGATTAATTGATTACACTAAATCTATACACTACACTATATATGAGACTATCTTTGGTATAACCTTGTGTGTTGATGTAAACTTGTGTCTGTCAATAAATAGCCATGGATGCTGAAGAGCGACGTTAAATAAATTAAATAAACAAACAAAAATATATTGCCTTTTTTGACGAAATACGTCCTTTAATTTGTTCATTTCAGAAGTTGTGTTAACTTATTTCCTTTTGGACAATTATATGAATGTTGCTTTTAAAATAGTAATATAGATTAATAGGCATAAAATGTTAAGCTACAATAAAACAACAAATCGACAGCAATATAAATGGTGTTAGCTTTAACCATTCATAATATCAATTGGACAAATGTGAACTGTTTTTTAGTGTGTGCTTTGCATTTCTCTCTCTGGCAGAAATCTGTTTGCTAACACGAGGGCGTCGGACTGCAAGTGTGCAAGCTGAGACGTACTGCCGTCTTTACTCCCTCTCCGTAGATAATTTCAACGAGGTGCTGGAGGAATACCCAATGATGAGAAGAGCCTTCGAAACTGTCGCCATTGACAGACTGGACCGTCTAGGTAAATGTTAAAGTTTTTTTTCCCAGTAAAGTGCTTGCATTAAAAGCAGCTGTAGATGTACTGCCGCTTGTTTCGTATAAGAGTGGACTGTCCATGTGTGTAATGTTTAATAGAAAATGCATTATTTTCTAGCACAAGTGAGTTTTTCCTGGTTTAACACATTGATTTAGTTCATAAAGGCTTGAATATAATGAGACCGATATTTTAAACACTGAAATAATGGCTAGGCCTGTAACAGCGATTAAGATAATTACAGCTGTGACTAATTACTGTTATGTCAGATAAGAGTGATTGTTTGATAGAACAATCATATACCAAAGTCTTGGTGGTGTCACAGCAGTCTAAGACACTAACCTACCACTCCTGGCACTGATTTTTAGTCCACCGGGTTGGGAGTCACATGTAGACACGATTTGCTGTGTCTGTAGGAAGGAGGTCAGACCAGTCTAGAAATCATCCCTTGGTGGTGCAACAGCAACCCCTACCCAGCCCTACGACTACCCACACTTATGCCTACACGTTGTTTTCCAGGGATAAGCTCTAACTATAAGACTTACTGTAACCAGTAAAGGCGGGGTTAAGACGTGGAAAATTATCAGTCTTATTTTTACTATAAATGTATGTGATCCAATCCTATAGAACATAAATGCAACACAGTTTTAGTGGTGGTTAAAGATCTGAGACCACTAGTGAAACTGTTTATTTGGGTCTACGTGCAGAAGGATTCATACTGCAACAGGATAGACCCAAAGCAGAACTCAAAATGACTTGGAAGACCAAAGAAGATCAAGTATTGTTGAATGTCATGGACTTTCCACAGTCACCTGACAGCATTACAATTACAATTGGAACATAACACATACTAATGAAGTCTAATATTTACCATTTTTTTCCCCCAAAGCTTTAACGTTTCCCTCAAATTGTTATGCTGATTATATGATTTGTAACGAAAACTACTGTATTACCTTAACAAAAAAAAGCAAAATAGAAGGTTTTTCTAGTGGTCTCAGACTTTTGACCCCCACTGTATATAATGAATTTTAAAGGCTCTATGAAATCTGTTTTATTTTTTTCCGTTTTAGTTTTTTTTAACAGGATTTTAATAGGCTATTTTTTTTTGTTAAATAAATAAATATAGAGTCTAAACTCAAGACAAAGTGACATTCATGCCTGATGCTGACATAATGTGTTTTACTGTTGTACAATCCCATTTACAATGCACATAAGCATGTATGTACATGTACAGTTTCTATTCATTTACACACATTTGAGAAACAGTCTCCTATCTCTTTGAATGGGGAGAGACCTATATATCCGAAACTGAAAGAGAAATAAACATTTAAAATGCATATTTAGAATCGCTGGTATAATCTGACAAAAAACATATAATGGAATATATAACAGATATACTTGCGTTGTTGTGTTCTGGCTACTGCGCATGCACATACCGCCACTATAAAGGGGCCAAGACTTGCTCCCACAACTTTTTATATGTTAAATTTTGCATACATAAGCCACAAGGAATGATAGATTTACAATGTAGTGGAGTAAAAGAAAGATATTTGACCTATAAATGTAGTGGAATTAAAATCACCCAAAATGGAAATACTTCTGTAAAGCTACATGATGAAACTACTTAAGTATAGTAACAGTCAGTCAGTTCTAATAGGGATTTAGAGCAGGACGCATGCTAGTTAATGTAGTCCAAGAACTGGGCAAGAGTAACATTGCCATAAAAGAAATGCAAACACACAATGAATCACAATTCATTTCCATTTCCCAACAGGTAAGAAGAACTCCATTCTGATGCACAAAGTGCAGCATGACCTCAACTCAGGTGTCTTCAACAATCATGAGAATGAGATGATCCAGGAGATTGTGAAGTACGACCGGGAGATGGTCAAACTGGTGGACCTGCAGCGTCCTCGTGCCATGTCTATGACGGCCTCAATCCCCGGTGGTATGTTTGCCCCTCCAGGCCAGTCCCAGGGTGCCTCGGCCATTGCGACCCTCCAGCAGGCTGTGGCCATGAGCTTCTGCCCACAGATGGCGAATCCTCTGGTGGGTGCAGGCACTCTGCAATCTCCCCGCATGGTCCGGCGCTTCCAGGTGGCCCAGAACCTCTCCCGCCCAGCATCTATGTCTCCCTTGCAACCACAGACACCTGGCCCAGTACCAGGGGGCGCGTGTGCATCTGCTACCATATCTAGTCCACCGGTGCAAAGCCCTCTGGCACCAGGGGGTCCAAGGACATTTCAGTATGGCTGCAGCCCAATGGGGGTGCGTACAGGATCTCAGCTCTCCCTCATCCAGCAGCACGTGCCCAGTCCAGTGCACAAGGGTGTCCAGTCCCTACAGCATGCAGGCAGCCTGAGCCAAGATTCCCGAGCTTTGTCAGCTTCCCAACCCTCCCTGCCCCAGGATGAATTGCCAGTCATGGGTCCCAGTCCACCTCCCTCAACACGCGTCTCCTCCACTTCCATTGGGCCACCGCAAGTCGCTCATCCTGCCATCCCTGGGCCTTCCGGAGTCAGGAGTGCTGTGCCTCAGAGGATGGTACAGCCACACCCAGTGCCCTCCTCTTCTCCACCCCCTATGGGTGGAGCAGGCATAGCAGGACAGAGTTATTTTGAGCCAATAGTGCACAAGAAAGATTCAATAGTTAGCCTGCCTGAAACAGACTCTGCTATCCGATCCAGGCTGTCCTCGAACCTCTGACCAAACTCTGGAGTGCACTGACATAGTGGCACTATTCCAGGTTGCAGTGGATTGTTTTCCCTCAGTACTATCTGGGGCTGGATGGACCCACACAAGCCTATAGGAGAGGAGGCACAATATTTGGTGTGTAGTGCAAGTAATCAGATTGATCACTGCTAAATACAATGTTGCTACTGTAACTAGGAAGAAGAGGTGGGAAATTTCTAGGCAACCCACTTAATTCCAGTAGTTAGTCCTTTCTCTGTCAGCTACCAAGTTTCCCTTGATGTCTTCTTTGTTTCTGTGTTTCTGTTTAGCCCATACAATGCAATCTGGCCTGAGCTGGGACTTAAGCGAAATCAGGGACTTGCATTCCATGACAATGGTGAAATTTTAAGCTTTGCATAAGTGTTTTTGAGTGTCCTTTTCTGTATAATTGTAGCAAACTACTTAGATCCTTCATATTCTTGTAAAATATCAATGAAAATAGTATAGACCGCTGGTCGATCTTATATTAATATGTAAATAAGATGCATTTTAAGAAATGACAGAAAATATCTTCATTGTATATACTCAGAAACCAAAGTTGAGCTTGGTTGTGTTTGGTTATGTCTGTGTTAACCGAGAAAAAGAAGTCAAAAGAAATGCCATTTATTTAACTGCCTTGATTCCGAGTTTAGAAGCCATATACATGGTCGATGTGTCTCAGTGTGGAAGTGATGAAGAACATAAGCTTGTTATTTTTTTCTTTACAAGAGAGTACAAAGCTATTGCAGTTTAACACTTGTTCTTTTTCCTATTCATATTTCTGGGCATATAATTATTATTACATATTATATAATAAGGCAATACTCTAAGACATCTAGTCAAAACTGAAAGTTCTCATTGAGGGCTAGATGTACACACAATTTGGCCACTTTTTCTTAAAAAAAAACGTGCACATGCTGCATTTGAAAGGAGCCTAATGGCACAGGTTGTGCTTCCTATTGTCATACATATCCAACTGAGAGAAGATCACGTGCAGAACATTTTGTTTGTTTGTTTGTTTACTGTGACCAGGGTTAATCATATTCATATCTTAGCATAGGGATTGTAATTAGATATTAAAACATGCATTGGTCAGGTGAGGTGTCTCTTCTTAATCAAGCTCCTCTTTATGTCATACTGTGTGAAAGTATGTATGTAATCAAACTGGTTGAAATTATTCCCATAAACAGTGGGGGCCAAAGGTCTGAGAAAAATTGGGAAAATATTTCTATGTTACATATTTCTCAAATTTAATACGATGCATTTTAAATTATGAATCATATAATCAGCATATCAAATTTGGGCAAGATTTGAAACCTTGAAGAAAAACTATTGACAAATTTAAGAATTTACAGATATGTGCCATTTGATGACCGCATTACAGTCTTTGATCAAAATGGACATTGACTGGACCGTACCATGTAAATATAAAGGGTATTTTCACAAGAAATCTGCATGCAAATTAGACCGAAATGCTGCACTACCATCCACACAGCATCCGAAGCCTAAACTGTTATACATATCACTCCCTCCAGGAAATACACAACACTGTGGTTCTTCTACAAGCACACACGAATGATCACACACACTGTAGAACCCAAAATATAAACACTTACGATGGAATATAAATCTAAATAAACAAACCTCGCTGACTGCACACAACCGAGAGGGAATGAATCCACTTCAAGGAACACTAATTTCCAAAACAGGTAATGTAGTATCATCTTTTAAACGCTTAAAACCTTTAAGCAGGTAAATCCAATGTGGATGGTTGTTAAACGGTGCTTACCTGTATTAGTATTTGGTATGTTCTCTCATTAGTACAAAGACAGCATGCACTTGAGCTGGCATGGACTCCACAAGTTGGGCCAAATCTGATGATTCATACCATCACGATTACAATATTCCAAATTACATCTTATAATGTTACTGAATGTCTGACTTTCTCTGTCTTCAAGTGCCCACAAATGCTCGGTGTTTATGTCAGGTGACTGTGAGGACACTCCCCACTCCTTGATCTTCTTTGGTCTTCAAGTAGTTGTTGCAAAGCTTTGAGGTGTGTTTGGGTCATCCTCCTCCTTCAGTATGAATCATTCTCCACAAATCCAAACAAGAATTGTCAATATTGGTCTCAGACTTTTGGCCACACTGCATAGTCTTTATTTTCATAGCACTTTGAGTACCATAAGTGATACTAGATGCAGTTTGAGTAGCTACATCCCTAGTGAATGGGGCATTAATTTCAGATTCATTGCGAGCTCATGAACTTTGTGCTGTATCTTCCTACGTACATCTAGTCCTGAGTCACATTCAGAAGTACCAAAAGTATGTATACATGTCAATGCTATTTTCTGCTATTTAGAAATGCAATACGACTGAGTTTGCAATACTCTAACCTTGCCCTTTATTGCACTTTTTCTTTTTCTTTATTCCATGGTATTAAGGTTGTGTGGTTGTCGGTAAAGGTACAGAATATTTGGAGAAAAACATGCCTAATTTTTTTTTTCAGCCTTTATCATAATTTTATGTTAGCCTTGAAGGTTGCTGCTGCTGGTAATTGAATTTGTGACACTAGAGTAATACAGTCAGCTTAAATTTAAAGCATGGTTCTTTAATATTTTCAGATTTTCAACATAATTTACCTGAAAAAGACAATATATGTGCATTCTGTGGTCAGGATACACATATGTACAGTGCACAGTGTGGCATCTTAATGTAATAACTTGAACAATCCACATTGTGTGCCACTTAACCAGTATTTCCAAAGTTCTGCACTTTATCTAACCCTCCAAGATAGGTCTTACTGAAATGGCTGATATGACAGCATCTTAAAGGGTTTTTTGTAGACATTTTGACCAAATCTGTTGTGTAGTCATTGGTTGAAACATTGTCTTTTTGATTTAGCAATGTTAAATCAGCCTAATAATGCGTAGTTGTTGTTGCTCTTGAACTTGGACAGCTGTAAATATGGTCTTGTAAATCTGTTCTAAATAAGCGAAAAGTTAGGTGCATTGATCCGAAAGAAACGTGGAAGCTGAGCTCAGACGGCCCATGGGTGCGTCCTTGTTTCTGAATGTATGCCAACTGGCATTTACTGCCGTGTAAATAGAATCATATCAATTAATGCAAAATGTGCGTATTTGCTGAGTGTTTGTTGTGGTGATCAACTGTTGATAATGCTAGGTGCTTCTCAAGTTGTTTTTTGTGTTACTACCACCACTGCTGGATGTTTCCAATTTACAAGAACACAAAAAAGCACACAATATCCCCATGAGCGTCCTCTAGCGGACTGGTAGCTCAACACTTTTAGTGGCTGCAAAACTTGGCTTCTTTTAGGATTTGCTGAAATGGACGCAGGCAGCTTTGTCAGTGCAGTAAAACAGTGGAATAAATATTTCTGCTTGTTAAAATAACTCACATTTACATTCACCCCTTACTTTTTAATTTGAGTACTATCCTTAACAAAGGTTTTTTATTTGTTCTATACATGGTTGTTGATTTTCTTTTACCATGAGTATTGAATTAAGATTGGCGAGATGGTATAGTTACCATTAACATTACTGTAAAAGATGATTTGTTCATTTTTTCGTTGCAGATGTGATCATTTCTATCAAATCAATCCTGAAAATCTGTGTAACTCGATTACAGTACACATTGTCCTTAATTTCCACACATCACAGTGCAATACGGATTTATTTTCTTATTGAAGTGTATAAAGTAGGTCCCCTGCCTATTGACAAATGTATTACGAGTGAGCTGAGCGACTGAATGAATACCTATTGTATGTATTGCTGCGGTTTTACTGCAAATGACTGGAACTGTTTTTTTTGTAATCATGCACTTACGATGGCCCTATATACGCTGCTATTGTAGGCTCTGTTGGAATGTCTTTTGAGGATTGTGTACATGGGGGTCATATTCGGTGCGAACATATGCTAACACTGAGTGAAAGCTGCTACTGATCATCTAGAGTGATTTCAGTTTCAGACTCGGCTGGCTTTAATTCGTAGCAATCCTGAGCGAAGTTTGTTTGAGTAGAGATTTCCAGTACCCTCTGTTTTACTGTACGCTTCCAATGCAGCTCGTATGAAGTCCCTGACAAACACGTTTTCTCTCCCAGACAACCAGGCCAGCGTTCAGCTTTCCTCACAGTGACTGAACCAATGGACCATCATTTGAAAGGACCATAATCGAAAACCTCCTGTTTCACAGTACCGCATGTAAACGGTACAAAATGCCTTGGTATGAAATGTCTTAGTAAATCAGGGTACTTTGTGTTTTTGTTATGAGAAGTGTTTTCTTTCTTTTTGTTTTGTCTTTACAGTGTGCCCCGATGCACAATATAACGTAGGCCTACATACCTAGTGCCTAGTAGTACCTAGTTTCTGCATAGTCTATTTTAGTGGTGCGTGACTGTGTAAAAAGAATAATTGCAAACTGTGTACTTTTTTTATCTTGCAATATCTGTACAATATAGCTGCTGAATAGTTGTTAGCAATGAAAAATGAATAATCCAGCATCGTCTTTCCAAATGTTGGGAGACACAACTTGCACATTCATGTTTGTTTAGAGTTCTGATTGCACATTGTGGAGTACGTTACCAAAAGCTTGGCTCCACCTGAATGCTGCTTATCACTGGAGCCATAGGAGCAGGCTTTGCTTTTTGCAGTCCATAGACATCACACCAGATGGCTTGGTGCATTTTTTAAATCGGAACCTTTGCAGATCACATATGAGCATACACAGAAACAACAAGAAAAGTTCAGCCATCATCACAAAACAATCCATCACCTATCATTATATTACACTGATGATAAAATGATAGAAATGCATATATGGATTCCTGTTGCTAGAAAAACATGGCACACAAGATTCGTAATTATTTGGTCTTTAAACTTCTACGTGACGAAAATCCTGGGATGATTGCCTATAAACACCTGTGTATTGCTAGTAAGTTTTCTGGATTTCTTTGCAGAGTGTTTGCAAGCAATGCATATTTGTGAACATCAGTGGAGTACATCAGCAAAGCCTAGTTAGCTTTCTGTTGGTTTTGACTTGCTCTCATTAAAATGCAGATACGCTCTTCCTAGAGATGAGAATTTAAATGATGGAGCCAGGGACAGCAGTTTTAAAGTGGAACAGACATGGACTGAAAAAAAGTCTTGTGATTAATTATCCATGTTACATAAGAATATGGAGAGGGGGGAGTGTCAGTATTTGTACAGATACTTTTAACATAGATGATCAGTGCCACCATAATGAAAGTCCTTAACCTTCAACTGCTCATCTCAATTGCATGTCTTGCTGGTTAAGAGCATTTGGCAAATTTAAATTGAAATTTTTAACCTCTCGCATTACAAGTATTTCCAATATGAATAGTCAAATTTCACTATTTTCCTTTAATTCCTAACATATTTTATAATATTTTGTGAAACCATCTTCATATTGCTAAAGTGTATGCTCACTTTTGGGCTTTGTGATACAACAGGTTCAGTAGCCAAGAGAAAAACAGTGCTTGGACCAATGTGCCACCAACTGGAAAAAGTAGGAGGCACTCGCCTATCAAACTACAGTAGTTATGTGTCAGTTAAGAAAACTCCAAAATTTACACTGGAATTCAGGTGTTATAGCCTTGGCAGTGTGACCACTGGAGGAAGTGATAATCTTGTTTGGGTTTTGAATTTAGTGGCATTTGTCAAAGTAGTATAGAAATTCACTGACCAAGAGGTGACCCAGAATCCACAAACTGCTCATTGTTGATGTCTAGGACCTCAAGAAAGCATGGTAATCATGCAAATTATGGGTTTCTTTAACCTTTTGTGTACAGAATGGGGTGGTTGACACTTGCATATCAACCTTCCTTTGCGTGAGTCGCACTATCACTTGGTATGGCTGAATTGTTTAAAGTGGGTATGTGCTGTAAGTCTTAGAACAGCTGTTAAGTATCTCCAAAAGAACAAGCTATTTGTGCTGCTGCAAATACATGCATGGTATGATCTCTTGTCAAAGCCACTTCTTTTTTTAAGGGACATTTGCTAGCTACTGGTCCAGGACAAAAAACACTACTATTTTAATACATGCCAGATTAAGCATTTTGCTCAGATGTGTGTCTGCCAGCTAAGACCGCAAGCAGGCTAAGCAAATGCTGTTAAGTCTTTAGAGAGTGACTTCAGCGGTTCTGAGGTCATTGATGGGTCTTGAAATTGCACTTCTAAAATATCCTAAGTGTAACTCAGCAGTGTCAAGCTGTCTGCCGCAGTGCCTGTGAACATAAGAGCTCTGGATTTGTTGCTGTACTCCTGCTATTTGAGTCTCAGTCATGATTAGCTGAGTTTGTGTATTCATACACACTCACTTTTCCTCCCCCTTGCATATTCATTGTCCAGATATTAGTCACCCTTCTCCTGTGGGGGTCGATTGAAATGCACTGGGCTTTGACGGCTTCGCTCCTTACTTTGCCGCTTCTCTGTTTCCCTTTCTTGTCAGTTCTTCTACAATGCATTTCATTCACTTCCCTCCTCCTATTATCAGGGAGCTTTTTGCTTGATTTTTGATGAAAGCAATGGCCACTTATGGCCTGAATTGGGGACTTCAGCTACTGCTGGTTGCTCTAATCATATAACCAGGACATTATATGAATTATTGGACCGTGTCCTAAAATGGCCATTCTGGAGTGATGTCTATGGCAGTGATGTGCTAAAGCTCCTGGTAATAAGCATTACACTTGTCTTTTTCAGTAACCTGCTCCATCAGTACCAATGTTGTTAAAGCATTCCTTACAAATGACTAATTGTTGTGCAATAAAATGGAGAGCATTGGCATATGATCCGATGTCCCTTTATTGGAGTTTATGTTCATGACACATCTTTTGTTTTGAAACAGTGGTTCTCAGACTCAAATAACTTGTAAGCTACATGTCCAGAAAAAGACAAACATTTTTTATTTTGTCAAATAGTAAAAAATAAAATAAATCTGGATGTGTCTTAATGTGTCAAAACAATGATGTAGAAATGTAATCAGACTACTCTCTATTTTACTTGTAAAATAACAACGTTGCTTTGTAAGTTGTTTCTTGATAAAAGGTTCATAATGGGAAAAAGCATAACGTAGACTGATTTTGCTTCATCTGTGATCTGTTTATGTGTGAGAAATAACTTTGTTACGATTGTGCAGGATACTTTTTAAACGTAGTTCAGTAAAGTCACTTCAAAAAAGCCTAAAGCAGAATCATATTATAAATACATCACCACTACACTGGACTACAGGACTTTATTAGGAACACTGTACTAATACTGGGTAGGGCCTCCCTTTGCTCTCAAATTCTTGCAGCTTCAGTTCTTCATGGCATGGATTCCACAAGATTCCTTTGAAATTCTGCTCCTTGTTGGCATGACTGGATCATGCAATTTCTGAATATCTGGAGCAAGTCTCTTGTTCTACCACTTCTCTAAGGTGTTCTATCAAATTCAGGTCCTTGAGCTGGCTCATGCTGGACATAGCCATTCTAAGATGGGTAAATTGTGGCCATGAAAGGATGCACATGGTCAGCAACAGTACTCAAAAGGGCTGTCACATTCAAGTGATGATTGATTGGTTTCAACAGGCACAAAGTATGCCAAGCAAAAAATCCCCACTACCTCCACCAGCCTGGATGGTTGATACAAGCAAGGATGGGTCTGTAAATGTATGTTGAGCTGCCAAATTCTGACTCATCAGATTCAAGCAGGATTCATCAGACCAGTCTTCAGGTGTCCAGATTTGGTGAGCCTGTGGCCACTGCAGCTCCAGCTTTCTGTTCTTGGCTGACAGAAGTGAAGCCTGACATGGTCTTCTTCTCTTGTAGCCCATCTCCCTCAACATTAAAAGTGGTGTGCTTTCTGAAATCCTTGTCCACTCACCACAACTTTAAAGTGGTTATCTGAGTTACTGTAGCCTTTCAGTCAGCCAGAGCCAGTGCTCCACTGACCTCTCTCGTCAACGAAGCATTTCCGTCCACAGGACTGCTGCTTGTTTTTTCTTTACTGAACCGTTTAGAGTAATCTCTGGAGACGGTTGAGTATGAAAATCCCACGAGATCAGCAGTTCTGGTCTAAGGTCTTCTGGTTTTGTCTAAGTCAATAAGATCACCTTTTTGCCATTCTGATGGTTGATGTGAACATAACTGAAGCTTCTAGAATGTATCCACATGATTATGCATTGCTCTGTAGCCACATGATTGGATGGTTAGATAATTGCATCAATTACTAGGTGTACAGGTTCCTAAAAGGTGCTCAGTGAATACATACGACTTTATATACAGTGGGGTGAAAGTATGAGATGGTGAAAATGCTTCTGTTTTGCATTTCTCTATAATATCGTACAATGTTTGTCGAAACAAATCATACAAACATAATATAACCATTTGAGTGAAAATAAGAATAATTGAAAAATATAAATTACATCAAGTTCCTCTTTATCCGCCTTATGCCGTAATGACAGTGTACACTCAAGCTGACTTCACAAGTTTGTGCAAACTCGGATGATTGATGATATCCCAGCACAATGTTCCAAATAGAATCTTGTGATGCTACTGAATGCTTAGCTTTCTCTGTCTTCGGGATGCCCCATAAATGCTTGATGGGGTTTAGGTTCAGTGACTGTGGATGAAAGTAAATGACAGTCACCACTTCTTGAACTCCTTTGGTTTTCATGTAGGTGTTGAAATGTTTTTAGTTGTGTTTTGGGTCATTACCCTGCTGCAGTATGAATCTTTCATCACAAGCATCCATGCATTTTCACTAGTGACCCCAACCATTTGGTCCCTGTGTACTAATTAATTAAATTAAATCATGTAGCATTTATCCAACAGTTGTGCTGTTAAGAAAAAGCTAATTACAAATGTCTTAATTTAAAAAGGTACAAGCATAACTGTTACGATCCCACCTATGGCTCTTGTCTAGAGGACTTGGTAGGATCAGTAACAGAAAATGTTAGGGAATAAAGTTGTTCCCCCTTTTGTGGTGGGAGTGGTGGAGGTGCTGTAGAGGAAATATTGTTCAATACTACTGTCACTCTTTCACCCCTCCCTTAAGCAGAGGCTCTGTCCAAATACTGCACTAAGTAGTATATCAAAATTTTAATAACACTATTGATAGTGTACTCTTGGCATAATATTTCAAATGGAATTTCTGCTTCAAATGTGCTTATCAATGCACTATCCCACAGAGCAACATGGGAAGCAAAAGAAATTGAATTTACTGCAATATCAATATTTCTCATATATGGTTAATACATCTCCTTTTCAAACCCAGAATCATATTTCCCTTGTATAATATATTGCCTGTTTTTCTAACTTGCATAGCTTGCATATTTATAGACCCTGGAATTTTCTGTATACTGTGTAAATACCAGTAGCATACTCTTTTGTACATCATACTATTTACACCAGATGATATTTACGAACATTTGAATGTATGTATGAATGTATTAACTTCATTCTATTGACATCAAGTGTAAAAAGCAACACCATGCAATTTACACCAACTATTACCATATACAGTAACTCTAGTGACCTGATTTAGTAGGCGGGGCTATTACAAATAGCCAGGCTGTATGGTTAGTGCTATTTCAACTTAGTACAAATGGATACTCTTTTTAATATTCACGCTTAGAGTTGGTCCATTTCCATAGTTTGTATTGTATTGATTCAATTAAAAAACAAAACAAACCAACTGATTATTTAATTATTTAGCCTCATATGCTAGGCCATCATTGAAGGGACTGCGACGCTGTGTAAAATTTTTAATCGGAGCCTGTTCTAATTTCTGTGTTGTTGCTGCGTTCAGGCTGACCAATCAAAGCTCGGTTGTCAGGCAGAACAGCTCATGTTGTTATTAGCAGAGCACAAGAGCTTATAGGACAAGCAACACGCTGACTATAAAAACATAAATATTAAAGAAAAAATCTGGCTGAATATAACTGAAAGGCTGGAGAATGATGGTGATAAACCTCAGTGACTGTATGGAAGCGGTTTCTTGTTTATCTAAGTGCAGTATGATCTGTTCATGCCCACAAACACACAAACTGTAGCTTTGCTCGTGTCTTTGGATTCTTACGTTGATGATGTGAAAAAGACACGGGAAAATATCTCTGAGTTTTCAGACTGTTTCGGCAAAAAACTTGGTGTGAAGGTGTGAAAAAAATCGTACTGTGAATTTTCCTTAAGGCGTCACAAGAGAACACTTGTTTGCTTGTCGTATAAGCTCGTGCTCTGCAACTACCAGGACGAGCTGGTCTGACGGACAACTGCATTCTGATTGGTCAGCCTTATTTAACGCATCCAAACACAGAAATTAGAACAGTCTCTGATTAAAACATTTGCAAATCGTCACAGTCCGTCAGTTTCGGAATCAGTGTAAAGGATGGCATTAATATACCGTGTCATTTTAAAAACTTGATGTGCATTTTTTTCCTCCATAAATATTGGGTTGTGAAAAGGCCATAAGGGAAAGCTGGGATTTAAACTCACTACCTTCCTATTAGGAGACCAGAGTCATAAGAACTGCTCCACCACTCTCTTGATCTTTGAGTACATTTCTTATTTCTTAAGACATAAACATGTAACAATTATCATTTAGTTTACCATAGAAACATCACCCATATCAGTACCACAGTAGATATCTTCGATCAAAATAGACTGTAACACACAAAAATATGAATTTGGAATCATTATGATATTGATTAATTGTGTACATGTAACTAACACTGTAAATCTGGCTTAGTGGTGATGGATAATGTAATCTTGTTTTGATTAATCTTATGATTTGTAAATATTGGAGTCAGAGGTATGCGTGTTTTCCATACATCATGTGTTTCCCAAGTAAGCTGGTGACCTAGAAAATCCAGCTTTTGTATTTAGGATGAGACCATCTCGGGGTACGTCTCTTTTCACAGTTACAGATGGGAGTAACACAATCCCTTCCATCCCCGTGCTCCCCCCACCCCCCACACACACTCTCACTCTCACTCTCACTCTCACTCTCTCTCTCTCTCTCTCTCTCTCTCACTCCCTCTCATGCACTTCGATGGCTCGCTGCAGACAGTGTCTGTGTTGCATCAGTGATGAGGTGTATATCTCAGCAGCTCCCACAAGGAAGGTCAGCCCAAGGACTCAATCTCAGATATGCAAGAAATGTTGCTGTATGCAATCAACTGTATAATTTTCTCTCCCTCTCATATAGCCTATGCACACACATTTTAGAGCTTAATTACTGTTCCTTCACCAAACTGAGGCAGCATTATTATGCAGATGCATGTATGACACAAACTAGGTCAATATTTCCATATTGGACAACGTGATACATTAGAGATTTAGTTGTTTTTCATGTTTAGATAGAAAAAGCTTCATTTACTCAAATATTTCCCCAAAAATAACATTTCTTGTTCTGTTGGCCAACACTTTTGGGCAAAAAATATGGACTAAATCAAAAATTAAAAAAATATTAAGCTTTTGTTCCTAACACAATTTGCAAGAATGAACAAAAAGCACTCACTCCTGAGAACTGTTCCACCAGTTACTTGTCAGTGCTTGTTGTTGCAGGGAACTGTTGGGGCAAAAAGCTGAAAACGCACTTACATAGTACACAAAGATAACATCCCGAAAAGATTTACATTTCGATATAAAATTTGTCTTAACATGTCTGGGCTTTCAAAATATACCAGCATGTCTTGTTTTAGTCGTTAGTTGGTAATCTGTGGGACTGTGGTAGCCTAGCGGTTAAGGTACTGGACTATGGACCAGAAGGTCCAGGGTTCAAATCCCACCTCTGCCAAGCTACCACTGTTGGGTCCTTGAGCAAGACAATTAACCCACAATTGCTTGGATTATAAGACTGTATCAATTGTAAGTCGCTCTGGGTAAGGCCGTCTGCTAAATGCTGTAAATGTAAATGTAATCTGCCACACCTGATCCAGCCCATCTCAAACCTGAAAACAATATCTTTAACAGAACCAGGAGTGACAAATACCTACAGGTGGAGCTCTGCAATATGCAGTTTTGTTAGTGCCAAGATAAGCAACTGAGAAAGTCTGCTCCAAAAAAAGCTAAATATCATGCAGGGATTGCTGTCAGAAACCTGGTCTTTGTGAGGCCAACTGCAGCTATTCTAAAATTTACAATATTCTAAAGGCCCAGCAAATCCCTATTTCACAAACAGTTATTAAGAGAATAGGTCAGCGCTTTGAAGAAAAGAAAAGATCTGGAAGGCCCAAAGCCTCTTCAAGCGGATATGACCACCTGTTAGAACTGACGGTTCTGAAAGACAGGGAACAAAGCCTTCAAAAACTGTCAGCAGAATTCAAGAACTTAGAAAACAAGATTCTTGGAAAACAATAACCAGAAAGTTGTTTAATACAGGTTTTGTGTCAAGAAGATGTGTTAAAAAGCCATTGCTGTCTAAAGAAATCATCAAGGACAGAATGAAGTTCTGGCCGAATATGGAAAGTTTGATTCATTGTGGAGTTTTGATATGAGTTGCATGGTGATGGTCCAGAGAGGTGTATTTGAAGATCAGGTGAGAAATACAATAGTGAATGCTTCTCTACTTCCATTAAGCATGGAAGCAACGGCCTTTTCTGTTGCTGAGCTTCTTCAAGATCAGTTAATGCTTTGGAGCACAGGAAAATTTTGCAGAAGTATTTGCTTAGCACAACTGAAAAGTCGTTTTCTAAAGAGGAACAATCAAGTTATTTTTCAACAAGACAATTCTCCTGCTCACACTGCAAAGGCCACCAAAAATGTCCCATATAAGAGAATGTTTGGTCTCACATTAAACACAAACTACCTGGGAAACATTTTTCAACTACTCATCAACTGTTTCATCTCATTGCCATTCAGTAGAACAACACCGACTCTGCTTTCTGTAAAAAGCTGTCCATAAACTTAAACATTTTAGTATGGGACATTACTTTATGCATTTGTTTAATTCTTGCAAATTTCCTGACCTTTTAAAATGAATTATTTTCTGTCAAGACCATTTAAAACCTATTATGGTTCTATTTTGGGTTTAGCCAGGAGTACAAGAGTGTTCCTCTTTTAAAGTACCCAATTTCCTATCATTTGAAATTCATAATTTTGAGAAGATTCTTGAGTGCTGCAGGAAAGCTAGGAGAGATGAGATCTACATCATGCCAGCAGAATTAAGGCCAAGTTGTGAATGTCAGAATTTGCATCTCGTCACTGCCAAGTTGATGAGAGTGCAGCAGGAATCAGGAAAGAAGAGCGGGAAGAAAGGAGAAGGTGAGAAAATTTGCGTTTTAAATTGTGCTTCAAGCTGTAGAGTGGGCAGCAGGAGACTTGAGAAGTGATCACCGTCTAAAAACTTGAGACTGTCAAGTGTTAGTATAAGATGTAGTCTTTAAGAGTCTAATTGACTCTCATCAACCAGGGAGTGGAGAACCTGGAATTGAAGGAAAATAATTTTTTTTGTCTCAATCAACCTCTAACACATTTGTAGCATGATTACTATTAAAATACTTCTTTATATTGAAACAATGCATGCCATCAAATGCACAGGGATGAATCAAGTTTTTGGTTTGAGTCCAGACGGTGCATTCCTGCCATGTTTCTTTTTCTCTTCATCGGATTAATGCTTAACAAAGGACACTTTCATTTAAAAATCAATTCATTAAATTATAGAAGTGCACTTATTGCAATTTGTGTTTAGTAAGTGAAAAGTGTTTTAAAAAAGTATACTTTTAGTGTCTTTCCAAGATATAATTCAGATACAGGATAAATGAGGTTTTGAATATGATACATGTTTTAAAGTACAAATGTCTTTAAATCTTAGAATTTAGCAGTGAATTATGAAGGTTTGTTACCAATGTGGCCGTGTGCAAATATTACTATTGAAGAGCACTGTCTCTGCACATGCTTTCTTTAAAATGTATATACTGCAGCTTTGAGCCATTTCCCCTTTTCTATCACTCTTACATATCCAACCTACTCAACCAGTAAAATGGGTATTTTCTTTATCCACAACAGGTCTAATTTATCATGCTGTCCAAGATGTAGTAGCTTTGTGTAAGTGAAAATACATCTTCAAAAACTAAAAAACCCAGGATGATTTAAATATAATGGTTGCTTAAGATGTTGAGGTTCTCTTTAGGAGTGTCCAGGATGGACAGGGTTAGGAATGAGATCATCAGAGGGACAGCACAGGTTGGAAAATTGGGAGACAAAATTTGAGATTGACGACTGAGATGGTTTGGACATGTGCAGAGAAGGGATAGTGGATATATTGGTAGGAGGATGTTGGAGATGGAGCTGCCAGGCAAGAGATGGAGAGGAAGACCAAAGAGGAGTTATATGGTTGTGGTAAATGAAGATATGCAGGGAGTTGGGGTGAGAGTAGAGGACGTGGAGGACAGGGTGAGGTAGAAACGTTTAACTTGCTGTGGTGACCCCTGATAAAGGGAGAAGCCGAAAGAAGAAGAAGACGAAGAAGGTTGCTCATAGTTGTTGAGATAAAAAAAAAAAAGATGTCTCTAATTGCACTCATTTGGTAGGCTGCATCGTACGCATCAGTCCAAATGGCAGGCTTTATTGTTTTCTCCCCACTACAGAGCTGCACTTAATTTACAGGCCAATGAACAACAATAAAACAGTATTATTTGTGACTTGCCTTCATTACCCGTCCATCTCATCTGAGTTACTGTAGCAGGCCTGAGATTTTACTGCAGTTCCCTGCAGGACATTTACTTCAATTAGTCTTGTTGGCAGAGCACCATGCTTCTCTGAACATGGCACAGAGTGCCCTAAACAGCTGGCCGAGGTTGTGAACAGGGCTAAACTGTGCTGTCGAGTCCACTAGCCCCAGTATCTCAGGAGGAAAGACAGAAACGGGTAGAATGAATTACATTTAGTCCATTCATTTGGGAAAGATTATGTTTGTGGCACTTTAGTCACAAATCCCTGTGAAGTTTTTAATATGTCCTAGTTGCCACCCCCCTCCGGCCAAAAAGAAAGAAACAAACAAAAAATGCTCTTGCTGGTTGTGTATAAAATGGCTACTGATGGTGATATTGTGAAGAGAAAAGCAAAAGTTATAATGACTGAGCGTAAATACAAATAAATGCTGTTAAATAGATTGTTAAATAAAAAATACTTGTAAAATAGCATAATTTACTTTAAAATTATTTTAGCATCACTGAATCACTGGGTTTACCAGCTAATCCAGCATTAATTAGAAGAAACACTTTAGGCTCGTAACCGACTGATACTAGTCTGTGCTATTATTAGACATCTAAATGACTTTTAATCAAAAGTATTGGTAATAACTTCACAACTATCAACAGCCTGACAACCACTTAGCAAACCACTCAGCAATTATTAGTTGGCTTTGACAAGCCAATTATTAATGTGTTTATGAACTTTCCCTTTCTAGGGTTTATATATTGTTATTAATTTGGCTTGTCAAACCAGGCTGTTGACATTTCAATTTTCAGATGTCACTACCCCCCAAACAGCCATGCATGTCCCTTCTCCTCTCTGTTTGTGTTAACCAGTATTAGTAATCTAACCATGGAATTAACATATAGACTACTGAGACAGCTAAATGATTTTTAGCCATAAATATCTGGACAGCTATTGATACTTAGCCATAACTATCTAGACATCTAAATGATTTTTAACCATAAATATATGGGTAGTTAATGATTGTTATTGATAACTATATAGACATTTACATGACCTTTAGTCAAAAATATTGACACCCCAATCACAGCTATTACACTGCATTAACAATTTAATTACAAGAATTTAGACTTGCCCTCATGGTATCTCACTTTAGTCAAAAAATAACATTAGAACATATACATTATGTATACATTAGGAAGTCATAAGAGTGTGACTGCTCTGATGGGATGCCATTACGTTTGACTAAAGTGAGATATGATGTATAGAGTGTAAAAGCTGTGATGGTGTGCCAATACGTTTGACTAAATGTCATTTAGATGTTTAGATAGTTATGGCTAAAGATCATTATCTGTCCAGATATTTATAACTGAAGATCATTTAACTGCCCCAATATTTATGGCGATATGGTAGTTCCATGGTTAACTGTAGATTACTAATACTGGTTAACAGGAACAGAGGGGGGGGGTTGAAATGTAAAAGTCAACACTTACCCAAACATTCAACAGTCACGTCATTTTGGTTTCATATTTTGCTGTAGTGCATTTTTTTTACAGCCTTTTCCCACCTTCTGTTTTTTTGGGACTTTGTTTTCTGTGACTTTTTGTATTAACGTTCCAACAAAGCTTTAATCAAGAAGGGCATTGGACCAATGGCTGAAGCTTACCATCAGCTGAATATCTTCAATCGGCACCCCACAACACCACCCAAAGCTAAGTATCTTTAATTAATCAATTGTATTAGCATGTCTTCTGCTGTGCTTGTTGACTGTGCCGAGTGTCCAAGTGCTGAGTAAAGATCATTTCATTTGTCCCAATATTTATGCCTATATGGTACTTTCATGGTTAACTGTAGATTACTAATACTGCTTAACAGGAACATACAGAAGGGGGCTGCTTGGCTTGTGTGACAAAGTGACAGTTGAGATTTAAGGGTCAACACTTAGCCGAGCATTCCGCCATTCATTTCCTATGGGGAAAAAAAATTTGACTAGCCAAATGAATAAGCACTAGAAAGGGAACTGCCAAGGCTGTAGAACAATGGACCAGCTCTTTTCTCTTGCTCTTTGAAGAGTCATGGGGGTTTGCTACTCCAGTCTCCATGTCTTCTACTCTACAGATGCTGTTGGGGACACTGCAGAAAAATGGGGTACCAGTGTCACTACTTTGTGCAATCCTACATTTCTGTATGAATGTAGTGAGAGTTGTGTCTGCATACTTTCAGTTAAGTCAAAGTCATTCAAGGTGGGTGTGGGGCTCCGTCAAGGCTGCATCTTATCTGCATTCCTGTTTGTGATTCTCATGGATAGGATATGAAGACGTAGCCGAGGCTGGAATGGAGTCTGTTATGAAGGGCTTGAGGTGATGTTTGTTATTTTCAGGACATTTGGTGCTGATGTGGCAGGAAAATACATGTTAAAACACAACTGGTCCATCAATGCTGGACTCAAGCAAACATGCATTTAGGCTTGTTATTGCTGGTTCACTGTTGGTTTAGCTGATCGCGGTAATGTTACGTTTTTTACATTTGCATCATTTAGCAGACGCACTTATCCAGAGCGACTTACAACGGATACATCCTTACAATCCAAGCAATTTTGGGTTAAGGGCCTTGCTCAATGACCACACACTGGCAGATTAAGGTGGGATTTGAACCCTGGGCCTTCTTCTGCTGCATAGTCCAGTAACTTAACAGCTAGGCCACCAAAGTCCCATTCCCAAGTGTTTTGCTGGTCCAAACTGTTCCTTTCTTTAATCAGAGTAAATTAATAGTCAGTCTTCTCTGCCTTTGACTAATTGTCTTTGACAGCATTCCTGACAGCTCACTGAGGTTTATATCAAGTTTATTGCAGCAGTTGCATCCATAATCAGATTTCTCCCTAGCCTGCGCTCTGTAATTGATGGTGTGTTTAAAGCAAAGAGCCGTGAACTGTCAAGCATTCCTGAGAAGTTACTGTGGAGAGAAAATGCGTCTTGGCTAGTGAAGCAACCGCAGCTGGCCTTACATGACAATTAATATCACCCATCGTCACAGGAGTAGCATCTGCACTTTCAAAGTGTGTGCATTTGTCTTGTCAGAAACTCAGTCTTTCTTGTCACTAAATATAGGTCAACTTTGGTGCTGAAGTTATTTTCTTATACTCCTACTATACTGCTAAGACTGACAGATAAAAGTTGAGGATGAAGCAAAGAAGAAATGAAAGGCCATGAAATATTGCAAAGAAAGACAGGGATATGAAATTTCTGTGCTCCCCCTTTTTTCACTATTATATCATGTCACTGTTAGTATTTGTATAAGTAGTGAACGCAGTTCTGTATTTATAGTTGTGGAAAAGTCTGTATGTAATTCATGTTGAGATGCTTAAAATCCAGTTTTCACCATCGACTTATTGTCTAATCTTCTGTTTGCAAACAGTCCATGAACTCATTAAAACCAGAAAGAGGTGGTGCAACTTTGTAAGAACAACGAAGATTTGATTTAAATCTGATCTGATAATGTTCTGATATTTCATAATACCATTGGCTGCAAAATGCACTGAATTGTAGGAATGACAAAAACAAACAAACAAAAAAAAGCCATAAGCTCTTGTTTCTTTGAAAGAAAAAATGCATTACGTTTGTCAATAGTTATACAATTTTGGAATGAGCTGTACATATACACTCAAAGCACCCGGATAGAAATGGCAGATTGCTGCAAAACTTGGCATACAGTAACGTCACAGGCAGATATGTAAATAATTACAGGGGTGGTCTGATTAAACACTAGGTCTTGCCACAAGAGGGCGTAAAAGTGCTGCTCTTTTAAAAAGCTCTTAGAGGCTACTTTTGGGTGATGTACCTCTTGGTGAAAGATCGTTGACTGCCAGACATGACACATTTGCCCACAGGTGGGCCTGTAGATCCTCCACAGAGACAGTCTGCTGAAACTGGGGTCTCAGCTGGTTCGATAAATTTATCAATTGGCAATAAATCTGGTAACCACACAGAACAAGGAAGTGTTGAAATCTGGCAAAGACATTCCTGGAAAATCCTTGCTGTGTGAGGGCGAGAATTAACTTCCTGAAAAATTCCAGTTGGAAGCCCTACCATGAGAGGAGGAGGGGACTGAAGTATTCCTATGAGAAGAAGTGCGGTTAGTCAATCAGCTTTCTCTGTATCTAAAGAATGGAATTCACTGCCAATTTGTGTCAGAAATTAACACATTGTTATTTTACCGGTCAAAAGTGTGCCCACTAGTCTAGGAATTGTTTATTGATCATTCCTGCTGTTGTCTTATGTTTTCGGTATTGTGCTTGTATTACGTACATGCATTGATGATGTTTAATATTTTTTCTATGAACTGTTTTATTATTTTTGGTTGCCACTTTAAGAACTAGCCAGGGACTACAGATGAAAATTAGCCTTTTATGGCTAACTTTGGCTCATTTACAGTAATTTACACCGTCCCTGTCAAATAAATAAATTATTTAAATACATTTTAAAAATGTGGCCGCAGGATATCCTGCACATATTGCTGATTTGTTAGTGTCCCTCGTATCACTACTAGGGTTATCAGAACGCCCTAGATGGCGGGCAATTCGCCAAAATGTCCATCCTGCTTCTCTCAGTCCAATGATGCACCCCTCTAAAAGTCTGTCAACTGGACAAAATGTTTTAGTGTGTGTCGTGGAATTGGACAATTGGAGTATTTTGAGTTGTTTATTAAAAAGACATACTTGACTGTTTGTACTTGTTAAAGCATAGGAAAGGAGTGAGAGAGAGAGAGAGAGAGAGAGACACACACACACACACACACACAAACAGACAAATTTGTGATGGTTAGCTTTCCATGTCACTCGATCAGGGAGACAGAGCTCCAGCAGCGTACTCCAAGATGCGGATGCTGATGCAGACAGTGATGATGTGCATCATGACGTCAGCAGTGACTCACCCACCTGCCCCCTGGGAACATTACCTACTTTTCCCACTTCACTCATCACAACGAACTCGTGAAGTAAGCTTGTGGGGATTTTTTCCAACTTCTGTATCTATTCCTCCTCTCCATCCTCTGCTTCATGGTGCTCCTTTCGTTTTAATCCTCTTACTTATTCACACACACCTCTGAATACGATTAGTGTCATGCATTTGAAAAGCATCTGTCAGATAGCAGGATAGTAGACTGTTAGAGGCTGGGATGTTGTCTACCTGTCACATCAAACTCTCCTAAGCAGACTGTGCACAAGGCTTTTTTTCCATATACATTATGCATATACTGCATAATTTGGATCAGCACTGGCTATGCCAAAACTTATTAGCTGGTGCTTGTATTTAATATTCATCATGCTTTCTGTTTTAAAACTTTTAGATCACCTCAAATTTGTGGAAATCATAAATATTCTGGATAATACATTTTACATAAATTTATTTTTATTATGACCAGACAACAGAAAAGGTCACAATCTTATATGGTCTATTTCATTTCTTAAAGTTAAGAGGAAGCACCAACTTTGGGAATTAATTATTAGCAGGAGATGGCTGTTTTTTTTTTGTTTTTTTTTACCCTGCAGTTACCCTGACTGCAGTCATAGCAAACGCACTACTGTTTTATTCCAAGAAGCAGTTTGCAAAATTTAACAGTGCTAAAATTGTCCAAATATGCTACAACTCCAAATCAGAAAAAGTTGGGATGAATGGAAAATGCAAAAAACCCCACAAAATAACAATGTGATTTCAAACAACTAATGTCAACAGGTGATAATCATAATCTTGATACGAAAGCAGTATCCACAAAAGGTCTTTGAGGATTTGAGGAGCAAAGATGGGCAGAGGATCTCCAGTTTATCAACAACTGTGTAAGAAAATAACTGTCCACAGCCTCAAACAGTCAGATTCCAAAAATCAACCATGGCAAAGACCAAAGAGCTGTCGAAGGAAACCAGGAAGAAAAATGTAGACCTGCAGCAGGCTGGGAAGAGTGAATCTACAATAGGCTAGCAGGTTGGTGTGAATACATCAACTGTGGAAGCAATTGTAAGAAAATGGAAGACATACAAGACCATTGATAATCTCCCTCGATCTGGGGCCCCATGCAAGATCTCATCCCGTGGGGTCAAAATGATCATGAGAACGGTGAGCAAAAATCCCAGAACTACACGGAGGGACCTGATGAATGACCTGCAGAGAGCTGGGACCAAAGTAACAAAGGCTACCATCAGTAACACACTACGCCGAGAGGGACTCCAGATCCTGCAGTAGTGCCAGGCGTTGTCAATCGTGCTTAAGCCAGTACATGTCCAGGCCCCATCTGAAGTTTGCCAGAGAGCATATGGATGATCCAGAAGAGAATTGAAGAAATCATGTGGTATAATATCAAACTTTTTGGTAAAAAACTCAACTCGTCGTGTTTGGAAGAAGAAGAATGCTTGAGTTGCATCCATAGACCTACTGTGAAGCATGGGGTTGGAAACATCACTGGTTTTTTGGGCTGTTGTTCTGGCAGAGGGGACAGGACGACTGATCCGTGGTTAAAGGAAGGAATGAATGGGGCCATGTATCGTGAGACTTTAAAATCAAAAACCTCCTTTCCATCAGTGACAGCATTGAAGATGGAAACGGGGCTGGTATTCAACATGGGGGTGGGGACAATGATCCCAAACACAACCCCTCGGGCAACGAAGGCGGGGCTCCGTAAAAAGCATTTCAAGGTCCTGGATTGTGCCTAGCCAGTCTCCAGACCTCAACCCCATAGAAAATTTTGTGGAGGGTAGTTTGAAAGTCCGTGTTGCCCCCCCAAAACATCACTACTGCTCTAGAGTAGATCTGCATGGAGGAATGGGCCAAAATAATACCAGCTACAGTGGTGTGCCAACCCTAGTGAAGACTACAGGAAACGTTTCAGCTCCGACATTGCCAACCCAAAAGTTAGGTTACAAAAGTATTGAGTTGAACTTTTGTTATTGACCAAATACTTGTTTTCCACCATAATTTACAATTAAATTCTTTAAAAAATCCTACAATGTGATTGTCCTGGATTTTTTTTCCTCAGTGTACCTATGATGAAAATGACAGACCTCTCATCTTTCTTCTAAGTAGGAGAACTTGCAGAATGAGTGGCGGGCTAAATACTTTTCTTGCCCCACTGTAACTTTTAGGTCGTGTGGTGATGTTAAATTTGGATGAGGTTTTAGGTCATATTTATGCAGAATATAGAGAATTCTAAAACGCTTAACAAGTTTCCCAGCAACCATTGTATAAAAATTCCATTAAACATATGGCATTTTGAAAATAATCAAGGAGAATAGCATGATGCATATTTCTGGAAGCACGTTTAGATGTCTTATATTCACTCCTGTAATTTTTGGCGGGAGACAGAAGGTCCAGGATAGGAATGAAGAGCAATGGTTCATTAAAGGAACATATGCTCGAGGGCAGGGGCAAATCTGGAAACAAGCCAGACTAAATGCTGCTTCAAAGACAGAGCAGACATACTGTATATATCACTATAAACACCTGCCATGTCAGTGTCAGCTTCAGGATGGAAAGCAGGACCATTCCTATTCCTCATTATGATGTCTCTTTATTTTTCTAAATCCATCTGTGTGTCTCTATATATAGTACTGTGCCATTTTGTTTTATTTTTTCTTTATTAGTGTAGCAGTTGAAAAGGGTATACTTTAGTTGTTATTAATCCAAATAGAAAAACCTACCAACTTTTTTTAATATCAAAAGTATATCTTGATATATATATATATATATATATATATATATGCTTCTGTGTTGATGGATGCTTTAAAATGGCTTGATTGCCTAAATTTAACTCAATTTTACACTTTTATGAACAGGATAGATATTTCAGATATTGGACTCCAAATTAAAAAATGTTAAACTACAAGTGTACCCTAGCATATTTAAAACTTTTGTAGATTCATTCAGTATTCATCATTATTACTTATTATTTTTAAAACAGTGCATGTTCATAATTTACTTACACCGTTTTGTGTTTGTTGTATTGCTCATTACGATAATAAAATTACAATTACTGATTAACAATATTTATCTCAGCACTATGTTCTGAACAATGGTGCACTGTAATGATAATACCTTTGTAGATCCTGTCTATCATTCCAAATCTTTTACCCTTCAGGAAGGACCTAGACCACATACATGTAGTATACAGTTATTAAATGGACCATTCTCTACTAGACTGGTTCAAAAAGTAATCCTCCAAACATGTTAAAAATTTTCTCAAAATGTTTTTCTCAAAATCTTTGTTTACACGTATATACCATATCTAATATGTATACCATATCATAATTTAATACTCCTTGGAATGGAAAAGTTTTCTCTCCAAAAACCTGCAAGATTTTGGTTTGATAGTGACAGTGGTCATTTGTACAAACAATAATAGCATATTCTGAGCATAACTCAAAAAGCTAACCAGTACATGGCTAGTAAACACAGCTTTGATAAGAGTTTTCTTAATTACAGAAAATGTGTGTTTGATAGTAAAAAATTGCACACTGATTTTCCGACTTCGGTACACATTTACTTTAAAACATTGGGATAATACTATTCACCAAGTGCCCACGAGATTCAATTTCAGCTCTAAAATATAGGAGTGTGGATAAAATAAGGCTTACCCTATGGTTTGTGGTGTAGGGTTTGTGAGAGCCATCTCCCAACATAACATATTTGTGATATTTTTTTATATATATATTTTTAGCTTATTACGGTCTCAATTAGGATATTTTTTTATTTGTGCTGTAGTGCTGCATTTTGATTTGTACTAATTAGGGAACAGTTCATATACAGTCTTTTGGGGTGAAATCATTTTGCTGATGAGCCATCCCTCTGAGAAACCTTAATAAGCACCTGAAAATAACAGCATCTGTGAATATTTATTGTCTCTAACTCCTCAGCACGATGAGAAACACCATGCTTTCAAGTACATTACCATATGCGAATATGAGCTTTCTGAGGTTAACAATCTGATTTCTTCTTCACATCATCAGAAGAATACATCCTTTGCTGACCAGAGAAGCTGCTCAGATCTTCATACAGATCCTCATCATTTCCAGGCTCGACTGCTGCAATGCTGTGTTTGCTGGTATGCCTACAGGATTACTGTTTTACAATAGAGCATTCAGAATGTATTCGGCATCAGTACACATGGTACATCCTCCTCTGAGTACAAACCCTACCTGCAAGGCCAAATCTCCATGTTCAGTGTACTGACCTGATAATTGGAGCATAGCCAATCTGACAAATGTGCTTTGCAATAGATGTCCTACAGTTAGGGTTTGTTTGTCAGACCATTTGATTGGTTCTCAGCTGTTAATTTAATTAGAAATATTGTATTATTTTGTAGACATTACTCACTTTAATACATTGTTTCCATTTGTTCCTCCATCATCAGCATTCAAAGCCAAACTGAATTAAGATATAAAGCTACGTAATCAAGCTAATACAACTGCCTTTCTTGTCCAGCATGCTTTATTAGTCATTTCAGCTCCTCATTCCAAATTGTCAATTAATATTTTAGAAAAGTCTGCACAGGAGTAACATTTGCAGCAGTAACAAGGACACAAACATTTTACTGGGCTCTGATACAAGCAGAGAACTTAGTGATTGCTTAGTGATCCCGGTGAGATGGCTCATACAGGAAACAATGACTTTATATCCTTTGGAGAACCTCCATTTCAACCTAACGCAATAGTGCCAGCATTAATACTTTTAACATGCGTACTAGACAGGTGGCTACTGGGGAACAGCACCAAAGTATGGCTTCAAATTTACCCCATATGACACCCCATTGATTGCCAGGATGTAATGCTATGTTGTCATAATTCACTTCTCCACCTCAACACCACGACTTGAGTGCTAATTTAGAGAAGAATCGTTCAGAAGCCTTGGTGATAATGATGAGCACGTACCCTGAACAGGTCTTCCTCCGAAAGGGCACATCTTTCATTCAGGTGTTATAAATCCTTATCTGCGCTGTGCTGTGCATCTCTTCCTCATAGAGCTGGTACTGTCTCTCAACGAGGGAGTATGATGGATGGTTTAGAGTTATAGCGTGATGGTGAATGAGTCTCTCCAACTGACCCTTCAAAATTCTGCCCAATGCCAGTTCAGTAGGTGTTCTCTTTGTCATTGTGTCTGAATGTTGATGGTTAACCATAATTCAAACAGTAATATATCCCAATCTCTGATCCACTCTGTGAGATTGGTCTGTGGATGATAACAGGCTGTCAGTTTTTGAACAACTCCCCAGGTTTTGCACAAATCCAAAATCAACTGGCGGAGAAACTGAGACAAAATACTCAAGTCTGTTCCAAGTCTAATGCTGGAATGGATAAAGAAGATTGGGTTGTACCAGTACAAAGGCCTGCTGCAGAGCCGTCTTCAGTTTGTCCATGCTTTGCTGACACTCTTCAGTCCACACCCATGCAACTCCTTAACAGGTGTTTAATTTAACAAACTCAAAATGGGCGATGAACTTGTAATACCAACCCGCTGAGAAATCTCTGTAAGGAGAGTCATGGGGTGAGATATGTAGTCACTACAGTAGTTTTCTCAGCGTCTACCATCATCCCTTCTCCAGACATATGACCTATGAACTTTAAATCAGTCTTGAGAAAGTGACATTTTAAGTTCAGGGTGAGGTTTACTTCCCTGAGCCTCTTGAAAACTGTCTCCAAGCCTCTCAGAAGTTGGGTTTTCATTTGTGAGTAGACAATGATGTCAGTGAAAATCAGTTGGGTTTTTGACATGATGTAAGTGTCAGCAGTCACCAGATGTCCATGCTACTCACACATGACAACTGAACACTCTCCCTCAGGGGTGTGAACCTTGCCATCAGGTAGACTGAACGATCGATTTGTCTCTTCAACTAGTTTTTCCCCTGATCTTTCCATGGCCTCCCAGAGCTGACTCTGTAAAGCATGCCCACCACCTGGAAGTCTTGTAGCTCCATAGCAATCTTCAGCAACGCAGATGGTGCAGATTGAACCAGGTTTGTGTTGAGGTAGAAGGGTGTGTTCTTTAGGATGTGATGTTTATTTTGACCCTTTTCCCAAGCTTTAACTTGGTTCACCTTGACCTAGTAGGTTTTTTTGCATTTAAAACCCTTTCTGCCATGGATTCAACTTGGACGAATTGCTCCACTGTATGTACTCTTCTGTTACCCTAAGACTTTCTGCTAATGCTGGGTTGCAGTTGCTCAGAATTCACTTGAGCAACTGTACTACAGACTGGGTCTTCCATTTCAAGCAAAGGGCTCTGTAGTCATAAGCAAAGTCACAAACACATTGGTCTGGGTCTTGAACCCAGTTGTTCTTCAACCTCTGTCATACAGTCCGTGGTGAGTAAGGCTGACAAAAAGATTCTTGAAACCAGCCAGTTTGTGGACTTTCTCAGCCAATCAACAGTCTCTAGCAGTGACTGTTAAAACAGCACTGAGGGTCACCATGAGCTCATGATCTGTCAGGTTTCGTAATTATAGGAATCATCATATTTCTCCACGAAATCTAAAACCCCTGGTACATTCCTTGTCTCCCCAAAAGGAGAGGTTTTTAGTACATAGCCAAAGTGTTTACTGGGTGTGGGCCTTTGACTGCAGGGAGCGGTTGGAAAGAAATATATTGGAGTCAAAGGGGTACTGGACCTCAACTGTGTCATTTCTCTTTTTCTCTGATCACCTTTCCTTTGCAGACACTCAACCCCAAATTGACCAAGTGGTCTTCTCGACCTTCTAACCAACTCTTCCAAGGCCTCAAATTGCTGATCCATACATTCTGTGAGCATGACTTCTTTGTTGATTGCACTTACACTGGCAGTTGGTGTATTGACTGTGAGTTTGAACTGATTGGGCTAGGTCTGCTACTTCACCCTCAAGATGGTCGATGATGCTTAGTACAGGTTCTTTGGATGTCTGCCCCTTTGTCACTTTCCCAGGCTTTAGGTTTATTAAGCAACTTCTCTTGGCCACAGGAACTGGATTTTGATAATTAACTCCAGGCCCAGGGATGAAAGGAGGAGTTTCTACACCACCACCACTCTCCTGGCCAACAAGCTCCCCTGATAACTGAAGCTTATCTGAATCCATGTGCTACTGCTGTCTGATTAAAAAATACTGTCCAAAAAACAAAAATAACAATTATACACTGGAATGTCCATATATGGGTCACCATCTGTAACAAGCTGACTTTCTTCCGAAATTACTAGGTCTGTCACAATCATGAAGCTTTAGCTGACGCTTAGTTGTCATATAAATAATTGAACTTAACGATTTAATTGTCTGTTCATTGAATGCAATCAATAAAGTACAGGTCTACAGTGGCTGAACGGTCATCTTGCTTACTAGCCATACTTGATTAGCAGCTAATACTGATTACTGTCAAAATGATGCACTGCATGTGTGTGTGTCTACCAAAAAACACGAATGCCTATAAATACATAAAAATAAAAATGCAAAAGCATGACAAACATGAAAATATCAGGAACAAAACTCACTCTGCTAGCATACATGCCAAATATATAGTATTAACTACACAGCTAACAAATACACCAACATTACTCAGTGCTGCACTTTAAATGTTACAGCACCAAGTTATACATTCAGTTTTGTTAACCCCATTGTCTCAATGATTGCATTTAGTACTTTGTTTGTTGCCCAATTCACTTGCTTGTTGCAGAAATTTGCCAATTGTAGAAAACTACTGTAAACTTATATCACTGCGATAATTTCATTTCATTGTGATTGTTACATAACTGTGATTAGAAGATTATGTAATAATTCTGACAGCCCTAGCAGTTAGTTTTAAATATTTAACTTCAAGTACTACGTTGATGAAAGTAACAAAAAAACAGCAAGTACAATAACACAAAAATACAAGCAAACTTTACTCTTTCCCCAGAACAGACAACTCAAAAATAGTAGTAGCAGCAAAGAAAAAGAGCCGAGCATAGCAAAGAGTCTAGGGTACATATGAGAACCATTTACAGTCCATAAAGAGGGAGTAGAAGATAAATGGCTTCCTAGTAGCTCCCAGTCTGTAGGCAATGGCAGAAGAAGAAGAAAAACCCAACAATACAAAGATATAGCCCAGAATGCAAAAACAGCTAAATCGATCCCAAAAAAACATTAAAAAAACACACTCTATGAAAATACTTCAAATATAACAATGTCCCAAAAAACAAACAAACAAACAACAACATACACACAAAAGTGATTACACTCACCAAGTTCTTGAGTACTGTCCACCAAGAAATCCGGTATGAATAATCCAACTTTAAAGATGAAGATTTAAAAAGAAAACAGAGCATAAACTGGCACCTTAACCCTCAAATGTTTGGCTCAGTTATAAGTTGTTGTAAATTTAACTCAAAGCATTAAAAGTCACAAAGTTTAACATGTCATTGAAGATTCATTTTCTGCATTCACACAAACGTATTCCCAACTGATGGCAGTGCAGTCAGCATGGACGTCATTAGACCTGTTTTAGGGGGACTATAGCCCCCCCCAGAAAATGTTTTGTAGCCCCCCAAAATGAATATGCATTATTAATTTACATCATCAACAGTTTTTCTCTTTTCAATCGTCCCATATCTCTCCATATCTGCAATGTAATTAAATTTGACGCAGTAGGGGCTGGTGGAGGTGCAATGGTGGTCTGCACCGCTTTACTAGATGCAAATGAAAACATGTCAAATACTGTGAATACTAAGATTTCATTATATGATTATTGGAATATTATGATTATTCAACCTGTTCCTATTTTTAGTTCTAAATTAAAGTTAGATAGATATAGAAATAGTTTTCTCATAATTAAAGTTATCTAATGTATTTATTGGATAAAAAAAAGCTTTAGTCTGCCAAGAAAATTACATTTAAAAATGTAGTTTGGCTGGTACTGCCACTTTTACTTTATTTCTTTTCGTTGGAGTTTTACCAACAGCCCTTTGTCCTCTGGCTGGGAATGGACTATGATTTTTGATTTCCTTGTGTGAAAATAAATAAAAATGAAATTGAGAAACAAATTTTCTGCTTTCAAATATCTCACTGTCCTAAAAATTCTGTCATTCAAGTTATTAAACATGAATGAAGCCACTGACAAGATGTACCTTTGATTGTACCAGTCTATATTCTCAGTATTCGAGTAGTGTAAACTACCCCCCCCCCCCCACCAATCAGCAGCACCAGTGACACGAGAGGCACCACATGCTGAGAACAAATGGAAATCAAAACGTTTAGAAAAAAATATTGTCCAATGTTGTAGGATCTGGTCAATAGTTCGGAATCTTCTTCTTCTTCTTCTTCTTCTTCTTCTTTCGGCTTCTCTCTTTATCAGGGGTCACCACAGCGAGTTAAACGTTTCCACCTCACCCTGTCCTCCACGTCCTCTACTCTCACCCCAACTCCCTGCATATCTTCATTTACCACAACCAAATAAACTCCTCTTTGGTCTTCCTCTCCGTCTCTTGCCTGGCAGCTCCATCGCCAACATCCTCCTACCAATATATCCACTATCCCTCCTCTGCACATGTCCAAACCATCTCAAACTTCCCTCTCGAATTTTGTCTCCCAATTTTCCAACCTGTGCTGTCCCTCTGATGATCTCATTCCTAATCCTGTCCACCCTAGACACTCCTAAAGAGAACCACAACATCTTAAGTTCTGCCACCTCCAACTCTGCTTCCTGTCTCTTTGTCAGTGCCACTGTCTCTAAGCCATACAACAAGGCTGGTCTCACTACTCTCTTATAAATCTTTCCTTTCACTTTTGCTGCGACCCTTTTGTCACACAGCACTCCTGACACTCTTCTCCACCCACTCCATCCTGCCTGTACTCTCTTCTTTACCTCCTTTCCACACTCCCCATTTCCTTACAGTTGATCCCAAGTACCTGAACTCCTGGACTTTGTGACCACTGATCCTGTAGCCTGACTGTTCCCCTGCCTCCCTTTCATTTACACACAATGTATTCTGTCTTACTACAGTTGACTTTCATTCCTCTCCTTTCCAGATTATACCTCCACCTCTCCAAGTTCTCTTCTACCTGTTCCCTGTTCTCACTACAGATCACAATGTCGTCTGCAAACATCATAGTCCACGGCGATTCCTGTCTGACCTCATCTGTTAGTCTGTCCATCACCAGAGCAAATAAGAAGGGACTCGGGGGCCGATCCTTGATGCAGTCCCATCTCTACCTTGAAGCTATCTGTCACTCCTACAGCACATCTCACCGCTGTCACGCTTTTATCATACATGTCCTGCACTAATCAATAGTTCGGAATATGCTATATAATTGGACTTACTGTAGGCATTAATGTGCACAGAGTTGTTGATGTAACCCTCTCTCTGTCACTTGTGACTTATTTCACACTAGACTTTCATTCAAACCTATCATTTCACTCCCTTAGATACAACTCCAATTATCTTACCTATCTTATCTTATCTATGCCTTAGGATTCCATTAATGCTTGAAAGCTGAGTGTGTTGTCATCATTCTAAAGGCATCAATACTTGTGTACACCCCCAGAGAACTATCAGTTTTCATTAGCAGAGCTGTACATGCTGAGTCCTGCTCTTGAGTGGGTTGATCTCTGTGCCAATTTTTTTTTCAAAATGCTAAGGAAATGAACCAGAGTGTGAAATGGAAGTGGCTGAAGTGGGAATACAAATCCCTAATGTCTTTGTCTCTGTCAGACAAATAAGTGCTTTAGACATGCTTCTAAAGACTTCTCAAAGTGAACTGCCATCTTTTAGGGGCAGCATGGTGGCATGGTGAGTAGCCAATAGCCGTTGCCTCACAGCATGAAGGTGCTGGGATCAGTCGCAATGTGGAGTGACCTGGGTCCTCCCTGTGTCCATGTGGGTTTACTCTGGGTACTCCGGTTTATACTTATTATACTAAATTGGCATTGACTTGAGTGTATATATGACTAGTCTTGATGTGTGTAGATGTAATCTTGTGTGTGTGTCACTGAAATGGCCACTGATGCTGATAGCGATGTTAAACAAACAAACAAACAAACAAACCAACCATCTTTTAGGAAAAATAGACTATTTAATAGAATAGTGTGTGCCATGTCTTTTACTCACCCTTCATTTCAACGATTTTTCTGTGCACACTTTCAAACGTTCCTTCATTCATTCATTTTCCATACCTGCTAATCCGACAAACAGAATTACCTTCAGCAAACAAGTAATTACTAAAAATGGTCAAACATCAGAGGTGATGGTATGACTTGCAGATTACTTACATGATGGTATACACAATTGGAGTGTCAAAATGTTTCTGGGAGCGCCTTTATAGTGCCTATAAAGCTTTAATGTTGCTTGTTCTAATAGCAAAAAAAGACTCCTGTATGTCTTTTACTCATGCTGACAAACTGATCTGGTCATACAGCTATCTCCTCTACAACATCAGGAGGATTCAACTATTGTCCATGCTTGTCCTGTCTCTTGTCATATGTCTATCTGGACTACTGCAGTGCTCTCTTGGCAATTCTTCTCATGCTTACCGCAAACTTTTGCAACTAATTTAGAATGCACCAGACTGTCTGGTTTTCAATCTATACAAGTTCTCTCATGTCACCCCACTGCTGTGTCCCCATCATTGGCTCCCTGTAGCTGCCCACATCAGACTTAAAACACTGGTGTCTGCCTACAAAGCTCTGTATCTCCTGAATGACTGGCCTGTCCCTCGAGACAACGACCCCTAGTTATATATCTAGTATATAGTGCACTAAGAAAATTGTAATACATAATAGTCGAATGTGTTTCCAGTCAACCAAACTGAAATCCAGTTGTTATAATAAGTGGAGCACCCTCTTTCTGAGAACAGGGTGCCAATCCATCGTAGGGCACACACACTCACACATTACTGGCACTTTTGAGACACCAGTTAACCTAACATGCGCGTCTTTGGACTGTGGGAGAAAACCGGAGTACCTGGAGTAAACCCACGTAGGCATGGGGAGGACAAACAGAGTCCACAGAGAAAGGACCCAGACTGTAACCATGCAGTGTTTTTTAAATTGGAACCTGCCATAGCATTTATGCTCAGTTAATGGGTTTGTTGGTAACACTTTCACCACATAGGCTATTTATAGGCTATTTCATCCAGTCCCTCTGTGCATGTGTGTGCATGTTCAATCAATACAGATATCGAGCTTTTACATTTTTACTTTCAGTTGGCATCCCCCTGCTTAAACATCTTCTGTCTTGTGTATGCTTGTAGGCTATTTATGCTAGCATAAGGGACATGTATACCAAGGAGAATGCAAAGCTATTGTATTGCTGTCAGTGTACACAAATTCAAAAACTTTTCCTACTTTAGAAGGTTTCAGAACATCTTTGAAATCTCTTGGTGGATTTTGCTCTGTTGAAATCCCATAATACATATGAATGAGCTCTAATTGATGTATTCATTACTCTGTCTACTTCTTCTCAGCTAAAGCAAACTAGTCTAGCATACTAAAATACAGAGCTTTTAATAGATGGGTTTGGCAGGAGACTTTTCTGTATAAAGGCTCATGAGAAGGATCAAGAAAGAAAAGTCAGTATATCCTGCACATACCAGCCGCAGATATGGAAGTCACTATTCCCAGTTACTGAAATATTACTGAATGTTTTTGACTGACAAAAATTAAATTGGCTGAGAAAATTTCAATTTATTTGAAATGTAAAATCTGGATTTATTTCTGATACAGCAGCACTCTGGACGTTTATCGTTTTCGCGTCGTAGTCTGTGTCCCATCTGTTTGCATAAACATGACATTTACTGTCGCCTGGTCCTATAACATTTCTGTATTGCTGAGTCACACTCAGCTGCGACTCTTCGTCTCTGCGTCTCTAGTTACTCATTCTCACTGAACACTAGATATAGTGCATTAGTGTTCCCTTGGTGATGTTGCATCATTCTAATATTCTGCTCTGCTTGTGCACTTTGCAGTGTTTGATAAGATTAAGAGGGAGCACAGCGTGATGAGTTTGTCATTAAGGGCACACTGTTCAGGGAGTAGGTGTTATCTTATTTGGGACACAGTACTATTGCTCAGATCTTTTCTGTCTTTAGGCATAATTCCATCAGTACTGGGTCATTCCATATGACGTCATGCCTTGATATCTGAAAGGGTGATTCATTACCAATAGTTGAGGATGCATTGGAAATACACAATAGCTGACCTTGTCCTTGGGAGATTTTTGCTTTGTTTAGGATCACTGGACCATGCTGAAAGGATGGGACTGATTATGCCATGGCTGTTCTGACTCTACATTTAATAGAGTGCCATTCAATCAGTCTGATTAATCCGAACTAAAAAAATTAGGTCATGAAAATTAGGCACCATCACAAGCAATCAAGGTTTCAACCAGTGAAATACACTGAATTAAATTAGAGAAAAATTGTCACTAGAGGTCTCATTCTTCTAGCCCCTTTTTATATACAGATATAGAGCAACATTATAATGATACATATATATATATATATATTATATATATATATATATATATATATATATATATATATATATATATACACACACACCATCTACTATAAACCTACAGACTGTCACTCCTATTTAAACTACAATTCTTCACAATTAAAGGCCTGCAAAAACTCTATCCCTTACTCATAGCTACTAAGGCTTAAGTACATTTGCAGTGAGAATGAAGACTTCCTCCAGAAAAATGTGTGAATTTTTTCAGAAATGTGGGTTTCCTAAGGATGTCATAGACGCCTTTGCTCGTGTTTTACCTGTTCAGAGAGTGGACACACTTACTTGTAAACCATCTACAGTTAAGACAACAAGAATTCCTTTGGTGCTGACTTACAATCCTACAAATAAAACAGTGGCCAATATTATACTGAAACATTTCAGAATCTTCCAGGATGATGCAGAGACTGCATCCCTCCTTAAGGATCCCCCACTAGTATCCTACAGACAGGATAGAAACATCAAAGACATACTTGACAAGAGTGAGATAAATGACCATTTGGATCATAACCGTGGAACGGTAGCCTGCAATCGCTCTATATGTGTTACTTGTAGATTTAACACCACCACTAAAATGACTACCACAAAAGGATCTATGGTCATTACCCATTCTTCCTCATGCATCACTACAGGGGTGATCTACTGTATCATTTGCAAGAGATGCAATAAGCTTTACATTGGAGAAACTAAGAGAAGGCTTGCTGATCAATTTGTTGAACACCTTCAGAGCATCAAAACTGGGGATTTGTCATTTTCAGTGGTAAGCCACTTTAATACTAACATACATTCCATCAATGATGCATCTGTTTGCATTGCCACTTGTTGCTATTTGAGCAATCATATTAGGAAATTCAAAGAAAAAGAACTGATCTGTCAGAGGTCATTCTTTTCCGACACTAGAGGGCAGCGTTGGACTGGTTTTCCCTCAGTAGGATCTCTGGCAGCCGCCGCTATCGAGCCGCCTGTCAGGAAGCGGCTTAATTGCGGCAAATATGCAACAACTGCTACTTCTGGCTATTTATGAGCTTCGCCAGTCGTAGTAGGTGTTGCACCATTGCAATCAACACGCCGCTTGTGCCCTGCAATCGCCGCTACGGCTTCACTGAGCGATCGCCAGCCCGCTGCGTGTATTGAGACCTCACCCGTCTCTAGCTTCAATACAGAGAGCCCTCCCACGCTATCTTTTCGTTTTTGTTTTATTGTTTTTATGTGAGGGATAGAGGGCGGACTGGTCCCGCTAAGGGGGTCAGTTCCTGTAGCGCTGAGAAGCACGAGGTAAGCTTTATTAGGGCAGTAGCTTAGCGTAGGGCAAGCTTTATCGCTTTTATTTTCCACCATCTCTGTGCTCGGCTGCTTTCCCTCTCGCTTCCCGACGCTACGCACCATTCTGCGTCTGAGCACCGCCTCACAGGCTTTACTCAGCGCTGCACACGTGCCATGCACACGTTCGGCTCGCACCCCCCGCTTCTTCTCTAGGGCTGCCGCGTGCGGGGTATTCCCCCGCCTTCCTCTCCATCTCTCTCTCTCTGCAGCGCGGCCGTGAGCTTCTGTGCGTGTGTGTTAGCAGATTCGTCGAGCTTGCTTATACACACACAGAGGCTCACTTATTCTTTGTTATTTATTTATTTATATTTTATTAATTATTGCTTTCTTTTTGTTAGTTCCATTTCAGTTCATTATTACCATCTGGAGCTAACTGCATTTGGGTCCCAACCCTTTCTTTTCAGTTTAGACGGTTCGTCATAAAAAAATGGCGAACTGTAACATGATCTACACACTTGGAACTTTTGAACTCCATGGAATGAACGTTATAATCTAAACATCAACAGCTTCCAACATAAACTTGTCCCTCCTCCCACATATTGAGAAGCACTTTGAAGACACACAGCTGATGAAGGACCTCTGTTCAAAATGTCCTGTTCCTCTGGAAATTGTGTGTACTTCACTACAATTTTTTTTTCCATCTTTCTCTCTCTCTTAAGGGAACACTTAACAACACAATATAACTCCAAGTGTTCCCTTTATTTTTTGAGCAGTATATATAAATTGTATATTAACCATATCTAACATATTGCTGATGATTTTACCCAAACATTTCTAACTTGGACTGGTCACTGCCTAATCCTCTTTTCCACTCACCTTCATTCCAATCTTTGTGAAGATATCTCACTCTTTTCACCGTGTTCCCTTGATAAACAAAGTGGTTTCTTGGCTGATCAAGCTTCTTCAGACTGCAGAGGAGTCAACTTAACATCCTGATGAAGCTGCCAGATGCTGGTATTTCTCAAGTGTACTTGATAATACTTCCCAAATTCATGCCACTGTAGCCTATAGAAACAGTTTTTTAATACTGCATACAAACTTGTATTCTAATAAAAAGACTGAGAAATTCAGAAAGTCATTATACCATTGCTATAGCCATATGCATTATACAATTGCATACAGTAGGCATATTAAACATATTAACCCAACTTAAGGTGTTCGTGCCAAGATTCCACCCATCCTGTATCCGACCTTGCAGGAAGGCACAGCTGGGATCCAAACTCATGTCCCCGTGGGGGTGGGGTACCATTTTAGACCAGGTAACTTAACAAAAGCATTGTCAATCATTTGTATTTATTTTGGCAGTGTGATCTTCGCTTAATCAATAGACACTTTCATTCTGTACATGTTTAATGTGCAAAATTCCCTTTTACAGTTTCAAAGCTCTGAGCAGTTTTGTCCTTGTCTTGCCATATCTGATCAGTTTTTAGTTGTTGAGTGTATGTCTTACAATAGTGTTCATACCTCTGGTTTAATGTAGTTTAGCAACTGGTCATGGTTTGGCGTGGGCTTTGGACTTTCTTGGCCTTGGTCCTTCATGCAAAAGATTTGTTACTGGTTGAATTAAATATGTTTTTTTGCTTCCTTTAAACTGTATTTGTTGTACTATAATTTGTGTTTTGGACTATGAGTGCTCCACTGTTTTTCAGAAAGCTTTCTCACATTTGGTCCTTCAACTCTGCAGTTTAGTGGCTTAATTGTTAGTAAACCTAGAAATGTGTAGTCTTTGTGATGGTGGTGATGAGTGGCGTTTGTAGTGTGCAGATTGTGTGTGGTGTGGCAGTTTTGGGCATCAGTGGGAGTGCGATCAGTTAAAACAAGCCAGTTTGATCACTACCACCACTTATCTATTCATTCTTTGCTATTAATTGTATACTTGCAAAGTGCACCTATATTGTACCTGGTCCTGCAAGGTATATTACTATATAAATACTATAATAGTGCAATATCATTATACAGCAAATCACACACCTTATTTTTCTTAATCCTAATACAACAGGCTTTTCAATTATATATCTCTTATTATATGCCTAAGTGTTATTGTGTGTCTAAGTCTTAGAGAACAGCTTGCTTGCAGCTTGCCATTATCCTAGTTTTCTTATTTTCCATATCTCTGTAGATGAGATCCAATTTTATTTCTGGGCATTGTTTCAAACCAGCAGTAGCGCTGCTGAGTGAGAATCATTCTTAATGAGGTTTAGTGGCTGCGTTGTTCCTTTGTGCCCTTGCCGCAGCTGCTGCAGTCAGATCGTCAGTGATGAGGTGTGCTGCTGCCTGTAGGTTTCCCCTGAAGAGAAAAGCAGGTTAGTAGGATAAGGACAGGATCCCTACATCTGCTGCAAAGCACAGCTGCTCCGACATACATATACAGCTGGTCACACATAAGAGGTTGCAACCCTGAAAAGCAATCACCTGCTAAATACTACAAACACCCAGTATGCCTATATGCTAAAGTACAAGAAAACCTTGAGCCAGTAGAGGTCATGCCATATTCTCTGATGGAGAGGTGTGTGGATCATCAAAAAGAGATCTAAAAAAAGAGGTCAGCCAAACTCCAGTCTGATCCTCATCTCTACCTCTTTGATTAAATTACGCAATTTGAGACTTCTGATGATTGAGTCATTGATTTTGAGACAGATTGATAGAAAGAAACATCAGCTAAACCGATTATTGTGCTCGCAGGATAGCAAATCCCTGAAGATTTACTGCTTCAGTGCTTTGGACACTGGGAATTACTGATACCGGCCAATGAGCCTACATGTACACACACACTTTGGGGCTATTATACAACCCCAAATCATAAAATGTTGGCACGATATGAAAAATGTAAATTCCAAAAGAAAAAAAAAAACCTGCAGTGTTCCTTATGTTTACTTGACTTTTATTTCATTGCAGACAGTATGAACTGAAGATATTTCGTGTTTTATCTTGTCAGTTTCATTTAATTTGTTAATAAAACAACCATTCTTGCATTTCAGGCCTGCAACACATTCCAAAAAAAACCCAAAGATGTTACAGGGGCAAATTAGGGTTAATAATGAAGTAAAAAACAGGTGATGTCAACAGGTGATTGTAACTTTTTCTGATTTTTTACCATTGGGGATAAAACATCTGAGATCACTGGTAGTAATGCCTATTTGGATCTTTGTGGGGAATCAAACTGTTCAACATAAGAACAGTTGTCAGAATCAGTCATTCCCAGTGTCCAAACTGTCATCATGCTCAATCAATTGAAGTCATTTTTCACTGAAGCTTCATTAGTAATCAGCTTCATTGGTAGTGATTACTATTGCTGCACTAGGGGATAATACCCCATCCACCAGCCTCCGTTCCCTCATGTCTGCATGGCGAGCTAGTGTATTCGACCTCGGTGGCACCTGAGCTCTTATTAATTATGTACATACACTTACAACAACCAAAAGAACATTTGCTAGATAGTCATCTGAAAAGGGTAGTTCATAATTAAAAGTAGGCAGAGTTTGGAAGGAAATATTAATAGGATTCCCACTATTCAGATATTTTTGTGCATGAAGTATACATTCGATTAATCAGGTTTGACTGTATATTACCCAAATTCCTGCATACGTCTCTATATAAACAGTGCACTAGGTGTTTGGCCACTCACATGATTTCTGAAACTTGGACGCCCACGTTATGGGGTTTTTATGGCAGGCAGAAGTTAACACGGTTAGCACCCTGACTTGTACACAGATATCCTGCCTCATATTCAGCAGGGTCAGATGTACGGTGTGTCATGATAAATTCCTCCTAACATTTGAATGTCTTGTGCCACAGTAGCATTTTTCTCTGTTCAGACCAGATATGATAGCCTTTGTTGCATCATTGATCCTGGAGCACCCAACTCCCTGTCACCAGTTTGTGTTTTGTCGTTCCTTGGACGACTTCCGTAACACTCACCAATTCCGACTGGAAGCATCCTACAAGCTTTGCCATTGCCCAGACCCAGTTGTTTGGATATAATGACTTGGCAAATGTTAAAGTTGTTCAAGTTGCCAGTCCAATGTCTAACATCTAACCTATCCCAGACCTTAAAATATGCTGTAAACTGTAAGAAAATAATCAGTGTTATTTGATCTGTGATTTTAAAAACAAATGAAAAATGAACTAGACTTCTATCAAACAGAGGAGAAATTATGGTATCACTCAATATGGAAGAAATAATAATAAATAAAAAAAATCCCAACTAATGCATTGTTGCTCCTCCTTGGACTGTAATGACAGCTTAAATCCTTTGACACATGGACTTCAGTAATGAAAATCAATATTCGACATCAAGCTGAATCCAACTTTCTCCAAAAGTTGTTAACAGGTCAGTTTTTCAGGGTGGAGCCTTGTCATGGACCAATATATTTTTTAATTTACACCATACCTTTTCAGTTGGATTGAGACCAGATTGTTTGCTGGCCATGTCATTGAGATGATATGCCTTTTCTGAAGAAAAGCTATAACACTTTCCTTTGGGGCAAGAGGTGTTATCCTGAAAAATCACTTCCTCACCATATCTATGTTCTAGTGATGGAATTAGAAAAGCCTCCAAAATTTCAATGTACAGTATACTTGTGCAGTGACTGTTGATATAATGACTACCATCTGCCCGGTCCTCTATCTGACATGCAACTCCATGGCATAAAGGAGTACGTAAATGTGATCTTTTTACTTAGGCAGTCATCTTTAGTTTCATTAGAATGGCACAAGACAAACATTTCAGATTCATCTCAATGACTGATCCAGATTAGTGAGTCATGGCTTAATATCGCTTTCAATTCAGTCATGTCAGATTTATTTATATAGCCCTTTTTACAATTTTAGATTAACCTCTAATATGTACAACCCATCCCAAATTGAGCAAGCCTACAGTGCAAGGAAAGACTCCCTATGCGTTATGAGGAAGAAACCTTTGGAGGACCAAGACTCAAAAAGAGACCCAACCTCCTTGGGAGGCATAGATGACAAATTTAAGAATTAAACAAGTCTTAAAGTAATAGTTCAGACAAAATAATGTAAAATATGTATATCAGCATTATGTAGTCCGATACACAGAGTGTATTACACAGAGTTAGACTATTATCTTGAGTCTTAGCACGATAGTCCTTGGCAGCACTTCGTTCTCCAGCCAACAGAAGAGGGATAGAGTTAGGGTATGGCGGGGCTGGAGCTGATGACGGAACAATTTGAATGAAGCTGAACATCATATGTGGGGCAGGAACTGGTACAGGAACACAGCTCGGAGAGAAAACAGAAAATGTAATTCGTTATTGTTTAAGAGCACAGCGTCCATGCTACTCAAACACTGATGCCATGTGTAACATGAGACCCCAGCAGCATTAGCTATAAAGAGGAGAACCAGAAGTTAACACAGCTAAGAGGGATCACATGAGACATCAGCAACCCGTGGGAGGCAGAAGACAGCAACCAAATGTCCAAGATCATCACAAAGCTCTTTGACTATGAACCCCCAGCTGCTCTGCCCTTAGTCTAAGGCAGGGATGCACAAGTCAAGATCAAGAGGACCAAAGCCCAGCCCAGCCAGACCACCCACCTGACACTCTCTGCCAAAGGACAAGGTAGGAAGGACAGACATGACTCCAGTCTCTGGACCCAGTAACCCGAGCCATGCATCCCAGTCTAAGTCTAACCAAATAAGTATGTAAATTAGTATGTCTTTAGCCTAGACTTAAATTTGGAGTGTGTCTGAATCTCAAACTAAAGTGGGAAGTTTATTCCATAGTTGGGGGGCCATGTATGAGAAAGCCTTTCCCCCTGCTGTGACTTTTTTAATTATAGGAACTAAAAGAAATCCTGCACCCTGCGAACAAAGATGACGACTTGAATTGTACAACTAAGCATTCACTTAGACAATGTGGGGCCAGGGCATGTAAAGCTTTATATTTTCTAAGAAATATTTTGTAATCAATGCGGAATTTGACTGGTAACCAGTGTAATGATGATAGACCAGGACTGATATGATTTTATTTTGTAAACTTAGCAAGCGAGCCGCTGCATTCTGAATTAGCTGAAATTATTTATACTGAATTGTACTTACTAGAGCATCCAGTAAGTAAAGCGTTACAGTAATCCAACCTTGAGGTTATAAACGCATGAACCAGTTTCTCCACATCATTAACAGAGAGGATATTTCTAAGTTTAGCGATATTACGTAATTGAAAGAACAAAACAAATTCGAGTGATGCTGATAATGTGCGCATGAAAAAAGGAGAGATCTGAATCAAATATGACACCCTAAGTTTTTTACAGATGGACTTGGAAATATCTGAACAGCCATCTAGATTTAGGATAGATGGTAGCCAACATGTCTCTCACAGCCTTGGGTCCCATTAATAAAACCTCAGTTTTATCTGAGTTAAGTAAATGAAAATTTAAATAACATCCAATCTTTTATTTCCTTTTACCACAGTCCTGATTTTGCTGATTGTTAAGGCATCATTTTGGTTTGGCTGATATGTACAGCTGTGTATCATCTTGCATAGCAGTGGAAACTAATGCCATGTTTACATATAATTGAGCTAATGGCAGGAATACAGAATATACAGAAGAGAGAATAAAAAGCGGGCCAAGCCACAGACCCCTGAGGCACCACCATTACTTCACTTTTGAGCGCTTAGACCTTAGATTATTTACATAAACAAACAACCGGTCAGTCAAAGTAGGATTTAAACCAGGAAAGTGCCAATCCTTAACACCTACAGTATTGCAGATTCCCCCTGGGATCAATAAAGTATTTCTGAGTCTTGATTTTCTAGTCTATAAAAAGTAAAACATCATGATCTATAGTGTCAAAATGCGCACTTAAATCTAAAGTCGAAACAATCTCTCTCCACAGCTCCCATGTAGCTCTCTCTTTTTCATTTCTAAGCCCTCTCCTGTTCTTCTTGCGTTTTTCTCTATTTACTTTCGCTTATTTCACTTTCCTTATCCTCTCCCGCTTTCCCGATCTCCATTAGCCCTTTCACACCTCTGTCTTTCGCTTCCCACACCTTAACTCTACTAATTTCTGCCCCCCCCTCACGAACAGAAGGAAAAGAAAAAGAAACACATCCATTATCTGAGGACATTAATAAATCACTTAGTACCCCTAATTAATGCTGTTTCAGTACTATGATGGGGCTGATTCCAGACTGAAATGTTTCATAAATACCCTTACTTCGGAGGGAGTGGTGGGTAACTGCAGAGCTGCTGATTTAGATGGCTTTTCTAAGATTTGAGAGAGAGAAATGATTTAGATTTGAAATTGGTCTGTAATTAGATATCAACAAGGGTCAAGAATTGGGTCAAAAAAAAGTTTAGGTGTTTAATTCTGGTTTTACCATTGGGTTTTCTATCATATATATATATATATATATATATATATAATATATATATATATATCTATATATATATATATTATCCCATTTCATTCAAACCAAGTTTTACAAATCTGTTATTAAACTGACTCGTTTCCACCCAGTTGTGTTCTTTTCGTTTTGTTGTGCATTTTCTCTTTTCAAAAGCATACAGTGAGGCAAAAAAATTATTTTGTCAGCCACTGGTTGTTCTCCTACTTAGAAACATGAGAGAGGTCTGTAATTTTATCATAGGTACACTTCAAACTATGAGAGACAAAATGAGAAACAAAATCCAGGAAATTCACGTTGCAGGATTTTTAAAGAAATGTAATTGTAAATCATGGTGAAAATAAGATTTGGTCACCCACAACCAAGCAAAATCTCTGGCTCTCACAGACCTGGAACTTCTTTAAGAAGCTCTTCTGTCCTCCACTAGTTACCTGTATTAATGGCACCTGTTTGACCTTGTTATCTGTATTAAAAGACACCTGTCCACAGCCTCAAACAGTAGACTCCAAACTCAACCATGGGCCAAGACCAAAGAGCTGTCGAAGGACACCAGGAAGAAAATTGTAGACCTGCCAGCAAGATGTGAAGAGTGAATCTACAATAGGCAAGCAGTGTTGGTGTGAATAAATCAACTGTGGGAGCAATTGTAAGAAAATGGAAGTCATATAAGACCACTGATAATCTCCCTCGATCTGGGGCCCCATGCAAGATCTCATCCCGTGGGGTCAAAATGATCATGAGAACGGTGAGCAAAAATCCCAGAACTACACGGAGGGACTTGATGAATGACCTGCAGAGAGCTGGGACCAAAGTAACAAAGGCTACCATCAGTAACACACTACGCCGAGAAGAGGGACTCAGATCCTGCAGTGCCAGGCGTGTCCCCCTGCTTAAGCCAGTACATGTCCAGGCCCGTCTGAAGTTTGCCAGAGAGCATATGGATGATCCAGAAGAAGACTGGGAGAATATCATGTGGTCAGATGAAACCAAAATAGAACTTTTTGGCAAAAACTCAACTCGTCATGTCTGGAGAAAGAAGAATGCTGAGTTGTATCCCAAGAACACCATAACTACTGTGAAGCATGGGGGTGGAAACATCATGCTTTGGGGCTAGTTTTCTGCAAAGGGGACAGAATGACTGATCCGTGTTAAGGGAAGAATGAACGGGGCCATGTATCATGAGATTTTAAGCCAAAACCTCCTTCCATCAGTGAGAGCATTGAAGATGGAACGTGGCTGGGTCTTTCAGCATGACAGTGATTCCAAATAAACTGCTCGGCCAACCATAAAAACCGTAAAAAGCATTTCAAGATCCTGGAGTGGCCTAGCCAGTCTCCAGACCCCAAACCCATAGAAAATTTGTGGAGGGAGTTGAAAGACTTTGTTTATAGTTGCACCAAATTTTAGAAACAGCCAACATCTTTTGCATGTTGGATTTCTTTCTTGAAGGAATTGTACAATTCTTCCCATTGTTTCAATAACAATGGTCTTGTTGGTGACATGTTTTCTTTCAATCAGCAAAATACTACATGTCATTAAGCTCTGTAAGCACTCTCTTAACAGTAGACTAATTTTATCCCCTCTATTTAGTCTGGAATAAATATGCACTTCATTAAAAATGTAATTACATTTACTTTGTTTGAGGTATCCTACACAAAGCCAGAATGTTTAGGTATTAAATCTAAATTATTTGTAATCTCCGATTTGTGTATCTCAAATTCAAAGTAAAAAGTTGGGTGAACAACTAAAATTGTATAACAAATGCTTTTATGTTTAGCAAGTCAGGGTCTTACTCAAGGGCCCAGTAGTGCCAGCTTTGGGATTTAAACTCACAACCTCTCAGGCCAGTATATTTCCTAACTGAAATTAAATTGAACTACCTGGAATTAAAGCTGATCATTTAAAAACCAAATTGAAGTCAAGTCAAAATTAGAATAAGACTTGAGATTTGAACAGCTTCACCAACCTCAAATTTAATAGGCTTTTCTGATACTGGCTGTATACCTCTCTCTCCTGTTCTGTCTCCCTCTCACTCAGAAACAGATCATCTTTTTCTTTGCTTAATTAGTTTTTTGCAATGGGATGAAAGTTATTCCACTGGGCTTTTGTTACAGGGTCAATTATGGGTGAGAAGAAGCTGGAGGTCTTAAAAGCAAATAAGAAACGTAATCCCCGGTGCTAAAAGAACAACGAGAGGGGCTGCTATCATTGACAAATGGATGTAATTATGTGTGAATGCTTCCAAGGGCTGTGAGAGATCTACAATGTGCTGACTTGTAATGCATGCATTTGGAATGAAAATATGTTGCGTGCCATTTCCAAGCTAGTGACATTTAGGAATTGATATTCCATGCAAACTTTTAATCTGAAACAACTTAATTTAGAAGCAGGCTCTGAAAATATTAACATTTTAGTCTATTAGCAGATGCCCTTATACAAAGGAACAAATGATACAGTCTTACATTTACATTTACAGCATTTAGCAGACGCCCTTATCCAGAGCGACTTACAATTAGTACAGTCTTACAATCCAAGCAATTGTGGGTTAAGGGTCTTGCTCAAGGACCCAACAGTGACAGCTTGGCAGAGGTGGGATTTGAACCCTGGACCTTATGGGCCAGAGTCCAGTACCTTACCTGCTAGGCTTCCACAGTCCCACGCAACAATCCAAACAATCCAAACAATAGGACCCAACTGTGGCAGAATGTCAGAGGTGGGATTTCAACTCCGGACCTTCTGGTCCATAGTCCAGTAACATAACCACACACAGTCCAATGACATTTAATAGATCTTATGTATTCTGCTGAAGTACATATGAATGAATATTTTTTAATAGACTAACAGCCATCACTTTTTATCACTCTAATTCTCATCTTACCAATTGTGGTAACTTCTCAGAGCTAGAATTTGCGCTCACAACCATCTGATTAGTAGACCAGACACCATTGTTTGGCACAATATAGCAACTCAACCTATATGGAGTGCATGACATAAATCCTGATTCTGAGATAAATGATAAAGCTTTAAATAATCCACTAAATAATTCAACAAAAATATTCATTTATAATTAGAAGCAGAAAGTTTATTTCCTATGTAAATGTATGACACAAAGGTTTCCTAGGTTTTATTAGGAAGTCATGAAGAATACACATTAAACCAAACTAACACAATTATATACAGTAATTCTACAATAAGCTGTGAACATTTGCACCACTACCATTTCTTAGTTAACCTGTAGAGATGGCAGCAGCTCAGTCTCGAGGCTACAAGGTTGATATGTATCAAAATTAAGTCTTGAGGTAAAATTATTTTGTTTGAGATAATATGTCAAAGGCATGTCGATAGATGTGTTAGAACAAGGCTTGATAAGTGTCTTCTCAAGAGCCATCTGCTAGACAGGACAGTGGCACTGGTACCCACTTGTTGCAGACTAACACCTGTCTCCCAGTGACTTGGATTTGCTATTATAGGTAAAAATTTAAACTATAAGATTTAAAACCAGACTTACGGATGATCATACAGTCCTCTACTCTGTCAGCATGCTTTTGAAAGAAAGTATACCTTTTCAATAGTTATATGAATATTTAACACCTTTTCTATATCGGGACATATTTAACCCATATCTGTGAAAATACCATGCGATAATCATCTCTGCAGTCTATTCCAAATGGCTTCTGAGCAGTTTTTCTGTGTCAAAATGTGGCAACACATGAGAGAGACTGAGAAGAAGTTGGAAAGTGCTCGGCGTCTCATCCAGGTTGCTGAGAGCAGAGTGTAAATTCAGACCTAAAAATGCCTTGTGAAGGCTTGCTAATTAAAGCAGGTGAGAACCTGAGCGAGACAAGCTGAATTTAGCAGTGACACTCTGCTGGGCAACAGACGAGGAGAGAGTAGGGGGAATATGGAGCTTGAAACACATTAATTTGAGTATGATAATGTTGTACATTACTGCAATACTAACCATTTCCTTATGAAAAGTTAGAAAATAAAATTTGTCTCATTTAAGTTTAATTTTAATGTTTAGCTGCTTGTGTGGTTTTTCTCTACTTTTCCTAGTAATGTCAAATAAATATACAGTATATGACATCATACTTGCCATGGGGTGACCAGTGACCAGTGGAGAACTTGTGTAGTTTGTATAGATGAGATCAGGAGTGCCTGCTTCTGTTTCACTATTAAAAAAGTTATTGTTTTTCCACTATTTATGATATTTAATGTACATATGATATGCCAAGATGAATGGCATCTTCAGTTACTCCATCACTGACGTTTACTTGAGTGGACAAAGTATTAACATTTAGAACTTTATACAACATTGCTTATACAAAGCAATTTATGATTCATAGCTGACTTGGCAAGAGTCTGTTCTTTCTGCCCTAAATCAAAATATAAGCTATGGATATATGTTGATGACATGACTGTCATGCCTGTGCAGAATGTGTGTGTAATCACTGTTATTTGCACTCAGCAATGTGACCTTGTTTCCAATGACCAGACTTTGCCTCCTTGCTTCTCCTGACAAGGAATACACCAGCCCCTTGGATCAATACATCCCTGGAGGGATTGGATATCGTACGAGAAAGAAAACAGAATAATCTCAAAAATACACGTTTAACATGAAAATTCTTCATAATTCATTAGATTGTTTGTATTTCTAAATCTACTTCGTAATGCCACCATGCTGTCAGTGAACAGTAGCTACTACACATTTCCATTTAGAGCTTTTAGCAGGTGCATGTATTCCAAGTGACTTACACAAGGTCTTTGTTTTCTCATTAGTTGTCATCTCCTTATAGCATACATAGCCTACAGCCCACAATTAAGTTAAAACCTCCTTAGAATTACACAACAATGAACATGCATGTAGCATAGTAACAATAAGAAAGGAAATTAGTGCTGAATGACAGCCAACGGATGGGTTCTCCTCTTTCAGTATGCCAGTACAGAGCGAGCTTTTACACTCGGCTTTCTTTTGTTCTGAGGAACAGCTTCATTCATGCCAGTTTTCTCAAAGGGTATGAGGTACGAGCTTTGAAAAATGTATGGATATCATTTTATCAATATCATATTTTATCATTTCCATTATAATAATACTTCTGTGTTTACTGTAATACTCTTTCCAGCCAAGTACTGGGTTTATGGATGGTGACATACAACAACTGGTTGTACAACGACAATGTTCCAATTTCATGAGCTGATTTTCAACACATTGAAAACCAATTGGCCAAGCACAGGTCCTTGATGTGCCTCTACAGTACCCCACAATCTTCTTGAGTGGTAGGGCTCAGTTCAGATACTAAATATATTCCCAAAGTTGGCAAGGGTGACCAGGAGAATCTGATGATCTGTCACATTGATGCTGTAAAAATTCAGCTGGAGCTTTGGCAGATCGGACATTCTGAAATAAAGAGCACTCCCAAACTATGCAACCAGCTAAGTGTAAAGGTTGAATGAAGAGTATTTTCATAGAAAAGAGAGAAGGAAGAGGAGTCTGTAGTTTTGTACTTGTGCTAGTTGAATGCTGGCTTCTTGTGCATGGTGTTATCCCAACCTGCTTCAATACAGTGGAGGGATTTCCTCAAATAGGTGGTGGTTTGATTGTGTGGGTAAGTGCTGAAACAAGGGTAGCGAAGATTGGGTCCACAGCTCTGTGTAGGAGGAGAGTGAAGTCTGCTGCCTAATTTCCACAAGGAAACCAGATATATATCTGGTCTGGAGACTGGCTAGGCTACTCCAGGACCTTTAAATGCTTTTTACGGAGCCACTCCTTCGTTCCCCGAGCGGTGTGCTTAGGATCATTGTCATGCTGGAAGACCAAGCCACGTTCCATCTTCAATGATCTCACTGATGGAAGGAGGTCTTGGCATAAAATCTCACGATACATGGCCCCGTTCATTTTTCCGTTAACACGGATCAGTCGTCCTGTCCCCTTTGCAGAAAAACAGCCCCAAAGCATGATGTTTCCACTCCCATGCTTCACAGTAGTTATGGTGTTCTTGGGATGCAACTCAGCATTCTTCTTCCTCAAAACATGACAATCTGAGTTTTTACCAAAAAGTTCTATTTTGGTTTCATCTGACCACATGATATTCTCCCAATCCTCTTCTGGATCATCCATATGCTCTCTGGCAAACTTCAGACGGGCCTGGACATGTACTGGCTAGCAGGGGGACATGCCTGGGCACTGGCAGGGATCTGGTCCCTCTCGGCGTAGTAGTGTGTTATTGTAGCCTTGTTACTTTGGTCCCAGCTATCTTCAGGTCATTCATCAGGTTCCTTATGTACGTTCTGGGATTTTGCTCCACCGTTTATCATGATCATTTTGACCCCAAGTGTGAGATCTTGCATGGGGCCCCAAATCGAGGGAGGATTCAGTTGTCTTGTATGTCTTCATTTTTCTTACAAGCCCCCAAGTTGATTTATTCACAACCAACCTTGCTTTCCTATTGTAGATTCACTCTTCCCAGCCGGATTTGCAGGCTACAATTTTTCTCCTGGTGTCCTTCAAAACAGCCTCTTTGGTCTTGGCCATGGTTGTTGAAATTGGAGTCTGACTGTTTGAGTGGCGACAGGTGTCGTTATACAGTAGTGAGGTCAAACAGGGTTGCCAGTAATACAGGTGGTAACGAGTGGGAGGACAAAGAAGAGCTTCTTAAAAAGAGTTACAAGTCTGTGAAGGCCAGAAATCTTGTTGTTTTTGGGTGACCAAATACCTATTCCACCATGGATTACAATTACGTTTTTAAAAATCCTCATGTGAGTTCCTGGATGTTTTTTTTTCTCATTATGTCTCTCATAGTTGATTGAAGTGTACTATGATGAAAATTTCAGACCTTTGTCATCTTTCAGAGGAGAACTTGCACAATCAGTGGCTGGATAATACTTGTTGCCCCACTGTATGCATGCCAGTATTGTGTACACACACACAGAGACATGACAAAGCTGAATTAGTCAAGAGCAAATACTAATGATAGCTAAGGGTAAGCCCAAACCCTATGTGAGTTTGCGTGGATGTAAAGGTTACAAAGATAAAACACCACCCGTGTGTGTGGTCAAAGCAGATTGTGATTGTGTTTTTCCTAAATTATGTATGTGAGGCACCGTTTCCAACACATCACTGCACTGCAGGGATAACCTGAATATAGTGTTTAATGTTCACACAATGGACTGCCGCTGTGCCAACTGTGAGCACGGCTGCCCTCAAGCAGTCATTCAGAATGTGGCACATCTGAAAGTGGAGGAACCTAACGGAATCTCGAAAGGTGGTACTGTATGTTGAAAGAAGGTCTCTAATTATGCTCAGTGCACACTAGCAACAAACCAAAGGAGTGCATTCTAAAGAGAAAGACATGACTATGGATTAACCGCGTGCTACAGTTGAAAAACGTCACTGGATGTTCTGAGGCAGAGTGTGCTCTCTTGTGGTAGTTGGAGAGAAATACAGCCACGGTTGGTCGTGGTCACACGGTGTATACTTAAATAGCGACATTATCGCAGTAAATGTCTTGTGATCAAATAATCAACCCATTAAACACGTGTGAAAAAAAAAAAATTTGATAATTAACATCAGTTTTAGTTTTATACTTAGCATTACCCACATTTGTCCGTCAGGGTTGCATCTGGATTATAACAGAGTTCATAGGGTGCAGGCAGAAATACACCCTGGCATTGGTGATCCTAGACATTTTAAGTTAGGGAAGGGGCAGGCTGGGGCATGTGGTTATGTTAAAGGGGCCAACTGCTATCTACCTAAATGGGCATTCAGGTCGGATTTGGCATTTATGAGGGCCAAGCAAAGTTATGTCTGGGAGCCCTAATAAAAGACTCCATCCTGGTTTTGGTTTCAGCAAAAGCCTTGATTATGTCCTCCCTTTTCAATGATTTACAGACTCTCACTGGAGATCACTGCTAAGCCATTCAGTCTTTCTGGAGACATGGTGGAGTGCAGGAAATTTTTAATTAACTGTAAAGTGGAGAGAGTGGCACAGTGGCACAGCATGGTTTGCGTGGTTGCCTCACAGCTCCAGCCTCCCAGGTTCGATCCAAACCTTGGCCATTGTGAAGCTTGCATGTCCTCCCAGTGTCTGCATGGGTTTACTCCAGGTGCTCTGCTTTCCTCTCAAAGTCCAAAGATATGCATTAGGTTAAATGATTACCCTAAATTGGCCCTGTCTGAGTATGTATATAGTTTCTAATTACCCCAGTGTATTGATTTAACCTTGTGTCTGTTGTAAATAGCCATTGATGCTGAAAGCAACGTTATATAAATCAAATAAACAAACAACTAGAGGGGAAACTTATTTTTCTTGAAGCAAGTGCGATGGCCAATGTCAAGAGTAAGTGCAGGCCAATGCTAAACTGCCATGAATCTCCAAGAGATTCTAAATATAATCTAACATGGCTGCATTAGAATAAGTTATCTGGAAAGACACTGGCACGTTGCCCTCACTTCCAGTACCAAGCTTTTGTTGTGAACATCACCCAGTATCTGCTCCAGTTTATTACATGACTCACGTAGTGGGTTCTCTTGAACTGCCTTTTCCATGTTAAAGATTTCTGTGTTGGACTTCTTTTCCTACATTTCCTTTCTTTTTTGGTAGCCACCGAGCGTTTCATGGTTGCGTTCAAGAGTCATGATTAGCTAGCTAGCGGATCACGGTATCTCTTTCATATTAAACAATGAAAGAAAGAACGCATGCAGTCACTTAATTTTTTTTTTTCCAACCTAACATTTGTGGCCAGCAGGGGGCACCCTGATCGCTGGGACACCATGCATTTGCATTCTATGGGTGGTGAGTGGGACATTCATGGCATTAACAGAAAAAAGCAGAAATTCCATTCCATTTGTCCAGCATTTCATTTATGCATATTCACCGTGTGTTCGCAAGAGTGAAGTAACACACAATTTAGAGGGGCACAGCTGTACCCCTCTGTTTGCCAATCAGTTCTAGGGGCACAACTGTGCATAAACCCAGGAAAAAATGAACTGTGAATTTTCATAGTAAAACTGTGACTTGCTTGACAGTTTTAATGTGAACTTTCACAGTTTGACCATGAAGTTCACAGTTCTACTATGACTGTTTGATGGTAATTTGGCCACTTCATGGTTCTACTGTGAAATTTCATAGTACAGCTGTAAACTTGGTGGACGATGAACTGACCATGAATTATTTCACAGTTGTACTATGGATTTTGGTGGTAATTTGGCCACTTCATGGTTCTACTGTCAAATTTCACAGTTTAGTACTGTTTAATTTTTTTGCTGGGAACAATAGGCCTGTTAAAGACTAAATAGATAACACTAAATAACCTTTACTCTGCCATGGATGATAAATGAAGAACAAAACGCTAAGGATTTGTTTTTATCAATTTTGATGATGTTAACACAACTGATGGATTTGCTAGCTTTTGTAAAGATGCAGGGGCATTATGGGAAATGTAGTGGCTGTAGTGACGTTGTCTGGCATATCACGTAGTTCTGCTCAGCAATATAGGATAAAATTGACTTTTTACCATCATAATTTTAGTGGGGAATGGCAACATGTTACTGAGGCACCTGCC